>OY979697.1:61212830-61419710 GCA_963855945.1 Thereva nobilitata
ATATATATATATATATATATATTATATATATATATATATATATATATATATATATATATATATATATATATATATATATATATATATATATATATATATATATATATATATATATATATATATAGTATATATATATATATATATATATATATATATATATATATATATATATATATATATATATATATATATATATATATATATATATATATATATATATATATATAATATATATATATATATATATATATATATATATATATATATATATAATATATATATATATATATATATATATATATATATATATATATATATATATATAATATATATATATATATATATATATATATATATATATATATATATATATATATATATATATATATATATATATATATATATATATATATATATATATATATATATATATATATATATATATATATATATATATAGATATATATATATATATATAGATATATATATATATATATATATATAGATATATATATATATATATATATATATATATATATATATATATATATATATATATATATATATATATATATATATATATTATATATATATATATATATATATATATATATATATATATATATATATATATATATATATATATATATATATATATATATATATATATATATATATATATATATATATATCACCTTGTTCAATGCCCTATCGAAATATGTACCTTGATCCTGGAAATTCGAATATGAGTTTCATGGATTTATGACCTATGGGCGGCCCACACTGAGAGACATTTTTAGTTAGGTACCACAACCAAAATATTACTAATTTTTTTATTTAAATACGGCATCAAATAAATATATTTAGTTGTCGTTATTAAAAAAAATGATTCTCATGACCAGAAAAAATTGTTGGTGTAACAAATATTTCCACTATAGTCGTATAGTAACATGAACTAAATATTTACATAAAATATTTTATTCAGATACTAAATAATAATTATGCTGACAACTATATTTTTTAGTTGATGCACTCAATAAATTTTTACAAACCAACTACAGAAAAAAACCAAATGCACAAAATAATTCTTTGTAATTCTTTACAACGGATTTAAAAAGAAGAGAAAAAAAGAAAAAAAGTCGAATTGCCCCTCCGCGGTTTGAACCCGCAACCCTTCCTCCTTAGATCAGCTCCCGTTTTCTTTTGTTTTAAATCAACGCCTTTTTTTTGAAGTAAAACTTCTTTACGCGCGCCTATGCTTAAAAATTGCCTTGAGAGCGAATAGGTTTCATTCGTATCACGCTCTCACACATTGAAGAATCGTCAGAGCTTTCGTATAACGCTGGGAAATTGGGAGGACGGGGCACAAGAGGCGAAGAAACTCGAGTCCGTATAACGAAGGGAAATTTGGTGGACGGGGCCATAACCTTCTATAATACAAGCCATGCGATTCGGCTCGACACGCATACATGCACACGCAAAAGTGGTCCCGGGTCACGGTATACAGAAACGTAATGTAAATGGTTAGCTGTCAGATTTGAGAAAAACAAAAATTGTTTTATTGGATTTTTCATGGAGAATATACAAGGAGACAAAACTCTTATGGGGGAAATGACAGGAAATGGATGGGTAGAAGAAACTAAACTAGAAGTTCTTTTTTGGCCACAGATGTCACCTTTGTCCGATGTACCCCACATGAATTTAATAAAAATTCATTGGAAACATCAAAAATTGATTAATTACGAATAATCGCATTGATATAAAATCGAATTTGGAAGCTGGTAAACAGCTGTAAGCTGCTAAACGTAAAATACATATATTAGTAATAAACGAACTTTACCATGAACCGGATAAATATAATCGGCCATGTTTTTCGGGGTACATTTGACTACAGCGCCACCAATAATCAAACGAAAATTGACAACACGGAGTTTTATCTCCTTGTATAGCCTCCATGGGATTTTTATTAAAAATTAATAGTTAAATTGTGAATTAAACAAGATAAATTGCCAATAAATTAACTCGGAAGTGTGTGGAAATTGTGTGGAAGTTTAATTTGTTAGAAGTGAAACTTTTTTTTTGTTTTCGGAAATGTCTTTTGTATCTAGAAAGGTAAACAGATTTAATGTGGAAAATAGACATTCAAGAATAAATAAATAGAACTAATAGGTAAATAAACAAACAAATAAGCTATGGTGCAGGATTTCCAGCTCAGGAATCAATAAATTGAACTAATAGCTTGTTCAAAATTTGGGCAACAATAACTAAATTTAGTGAAATTTGCTGGGAAATTGTTATCATCCTAAATTATTTACACATGAAGGATTTAGCATGGGCTTTGAAAGGTAAAACTATTAATTAAAAATACTACTTTCTACTTGAATTTACCAGTTTATAGAGTAGTCAGGAACCGGGGGTTTTAACCTGACATTAAAACCAATAGAAATGATATTTAGAGCACTTTTTGAAGAGTACTTTAAGAAAAAAAAAGTTCTGCGGGCGAACACCTATGGAAACTGGGGAAAACCTCCTGGAAGTCTCGAAAAGTTAGTATTTCCTCTATAACGTGCAAGGCGTTGAAAATTTCGATGTAATGTATATAAACAAACTTGTAAAGCGTGAAAATCTGCACAAAAACGTCTTTACATGTTTTTTCGAAAGTTGCTTAATGTGAGATAATGAGCTATAATTGGTATTTTCAGATTTCCGCGCGAATAACTCGGGATAGCATAAGATTTACCCTGACGGTCGTCTAAAATCTCTGTAACTCTCTTGTCTTTGGTCTAAAATTCATAAGGTATATTAAAAGAGAATTCTTCAACAATTGCCATGTATAGCTGGCAGGTATCGACAGAAGTGGTTTCTGTTTGATATTCAAAGGTGAAATAATGATCTTTGATAAATAAACAATGTAATTTTACTAATTTTTTATGATTTCCTATTGAATTAGCTCGACAAATTCAGTAAATCATGCATGAAAATTCTTCTGATAAGTTTCCCGAGTTTATCTTATCGACTAGAGCTTTATAAATGCGAAAATCTTTAGTTGAGAATCTGCTCTTTCTCGCGGTGACTTTCATTCTATTTTTGGAAAACTCAAGCCAATTTATTTTGAAATTCCAAGCGGCAATATTCCACCTCGGGGACAGAGTCAGCGCAAATGTACGTATAGTATTTTTTTGGGTGGACTATATAAAAAATTTGGACTGACTGGAGGAAATTCAGCATCAAGGGAGTTATAGAGATTTTAGACGACTGTCAGGGTAAATCTTATGCTATCCCGAGTTATTCGCGCGGAAATCTGAAAACACCAATTATAGCTCATTATCTCACATTAAGCAACTTTCGAAAAAACATGTAAAGACGTTTTTTGTGCAGATTTTCACGCTTTACAAGTTTGTTTATATACATTACATCGAAATTTTCAACGCCTTGCACGTTATAGAGGAAATACTAACTTTTCGAGACTTCCAGGAGGTTTTCCCCAGTTTCCATAGGTGTTCGCCCGCAGAACTTTTTTTTTCTTAAATTACTCTTCAAAAAGTGCGCTAAATATCATTTCTATTGGTTTTAATGTCAGGTTAAAACCCCTGGTTCCTGACTACTCTATAAACTGGTAAATTCAAGTAGAAAGTAGTATTTTTAATTAATAGTTTTACCTTTCAAAGCCCATGCTAAATCCTTCATGTGTAAATAATTTAGGATGATAACAATTTCCCAGCAAATTTCACTAAATTTAGTTATTGTTGCCCAAATTTTGTACAAGCTATTAGTTCAATTTATTGATTCCTGAGCTGGAAATCTTGCACCATAGCTTATTTGTTTGTTTATTTACCTATTAGTTCTATTTATTTATTCTTGAATGTCTATTTTCCACATTAAATCTGTTTACCTTTCTAGATACAACAGACATTTCCGAAAACAAAAAAAAAGTTTCACTTCTAACAAATCAAACTTCCACACAATTTCCACACACTTCCGAGTTAATTTATTGGCAATTTATCTTGTTTAATTCACAATTTAACTATTAATTTTTAATAAAAAACCGATCAAACAATTTTTGTTTTTCTCAAGTCTGACAGCTAAGCCATTTACATTACCTTGTTTCTGTATACCAGAGCCATAACCTTCTATATAGCAGAGCCAGACTACATACTAGAACATACACAACTGTTGTTCATGGCTTGTATTATAGAAGGTTATGACGGGGCGCAAGAGGCGAAGAGACTTGAGTCTGTGTGTGGGTTGCATACACACATAGAAATATAAGCTAAACACGGAATGGGTGTAAGCAAGGCCCTCGTAAGTACAGGCCTGGAAGCAGACTTTTTGGTTGTGTCTGTGCGCGGCCAAAATCGTCTGACAGTTGTGGAATTAACATGGCCGAAGCCGTACGAAGCAATTTTTTAACTTTGGTTTTGTAATAAAAAGTGGTAAAATATTGTATTTTATCACTTTTTAGTGCACACGGATTATCAGTGATAAGTTATTTAGTGATCTGAGTCCATAAATTAAAAAAAAATTAGTGGTTAAGTGTATTTTAAGAGTGTTAATTGATTAGGTGACCATTTTTGTTTACAATCGCGGTGGTTTTATCGTGTTAATTTAGGGAAAAGGTGTTGAATTTGTGTAGTAATGGAATTAAAAGTGAATTTAAAG
This sequence comes from Thereva nobilitata, assembly GCA_963855945.1. Taxonomy (NCBI): domain Eukaryota; kingdom Metazoa; phylum Arthropoda; class Insecta; order Diptera; family Therevidae; genus Thereva; species Thereva nobilitata. The sequence continues at coordinate 61,217,490 of OY979697.1, forward strand.
TAGTTAAAAATTATTATAGAAGAGTTATTAAAAACATAAGTGCAAGTACTACCACACAACATGAATAACAATAACTTTTTCACTTTTCCTTCACATTTTTCTGCACTTATGTTTTTAATAACTATCCTATAATAATCTTTAATCACTTAAAAAGCACTTTTTATTATGTTACTACACAAATTCAACATTTTGTCCCTAAATTAACACGAAAAAACCACCGCGATTGTAAACAAAAATGGTCACCTAATCAATTAACACTCTTAAAATACACTTAACCACTCACTTCATTTTAATTTTTTTTATTAAATCACTAAAGCACTAATCACTGATAATCCATGTGCACCAAAAAGTGAAAATATACAATATTTTACCACTTTTTAGTGCAAAAACAAACTTAAAAAATTGCTTTTTATGGCTTCGGCCATGTTAATTCCACAACTGTCAGAAATTTTTGGCCACTTTTCAGCTATGTTAGTATTAGTTGGCCTGTCTGCTTCCAGGCCTGTACTTACGAGGGTCTTGGTGTAAGCCAAAGCCTTCTACATTTACAAGCCATGCCCCAGGTATGTGCATGTATGTGTATGAAGTGCTAAAATTGTGGAATTAACATTGCCGAAGCCGTACGAAACAATTTTTTAACTTTGTTTTTGCACTTAAAAGTGGTAAAATAATGTATATTATCACTTTTTGGTGCACATGGATTATCAGTGATTAGTGCTTTAGTGATTTAATAAAAAAAATTAAAAAGAAGTGAGTGGTTAAGTGTATTTTTAGAGTGTTAATTGATTAGGTGACAGTTTTTGTTTACATTCGCGTTGGTTTTTTCGTGTTAATTTAGGGAAAAAAATTTGAATTTGTGTAGTAATATAATAAAATGTGCTTTTTAAGTGATTAAATATTATTATAGAATAGTTATTAAAAACATAAGTGCAGAAAAATGTGAAGGAAAAGTGAAAAAGTTATTGTTATTCATTTTGTGTGGTAGTACTTGCACTTATGTTTTTAATAACTCTTCTATAATAATTTTTAACTACTTTAAATTCACTTTTAATTCCATTACTACACAAATTCAACATTTTTTCCCTAAATTAACACGAAAAAACCACCGCGAATGTAAACAAAAACGTCACCTAATCAATTAACACTCTTAAAATACACTTAACCTCTAATTTTTTTTAATTTATGGACTCAGATCACTAAATAACTTATCACTGATAATCCGTGTGCAGTAAAAAGTGATCAAATACAATATTTTACCACTTTTTATTCCAAAAACTAAGTTAAAAAATTGCTTTTCTCACAGCTAAATTGAAGTCCATTCTAACTGAAGTCCATTCTGTCAGATAAATTGAAGTCCCATTTTCTTTGAATGTGAGTGTGAGATTTCGTTGTGCATGGCTTGTAAATGTAGAAGGCTTTGGTGTAAGCCAAAGCCTTCTACATTTACAAGCCATGCACAACGAAATCTCAGACTCGCATTCAAAGAAAATCGGACTTCAATTTATCTGACAGAATGGACTTCACCACGGTATACAGAAACAAGGTAATGTAAAAGAGAAATGTCATTTGAATGCTGACGTCACTCGGCAAGTCTTCCCCATACCAAATCGAAATTGTTGTTGTTGTTTTCTGTATTAACTTGCCGGGTGACGTCGGCTTTTTCTACGATATTCGTACGATATTCGAGCTGTCAGTCTCTTTTACACTACCTTGTTTCTGTATACCGTGGGACTTCACACGGTATACAGAAACAAGGTAATGTAAAAGACTGAATATCGTAGAATATCGTATTAGTGCGACGTCACTCGGCAAGTCTTCCCCATGCAAAATCGAAATTGTTGTTGTTGTTTTCTGTATTAACCTTGCCGGGTGACGTCGCCTTTTTCTACGATATTCGCACTTACGATACGATATTTCGTCTTTTACATCACCTTGTTTCTGTATACCGTGGGACTTCAGTCAGAATGGACTTCAATTTATCTGTGAGAAGTGCGGTTAGAAACGTCAAAATGCGTGCTAAACAAGTGTTTTGCAAGTTATAGCTGCATTTATTATTAATTATTATTAGTTGAAAGTGAGTTTGTAAAAGTTTAAAAGTGTTTTTGTTAATATTAAAGTGCATAGGAAGGGCCCAGGATAAGTGTCATCGTTGGAAAAGAATTAACTTATTGACTCTAAGTAATTTTATTATAGTTTTTGCATGCCTGTAAAAAATGTTGCAATCGCCCTGGCAAATAACAATAAATGTACCATTTACAATAAAAGAAATTTATTTTTGTCTTATTGCAATGTTTACGAATAAGTATAAATATTTCTTTTATTGTTTTAATTTGTAATAACAACTACTTATTTCGTGGAGGTTGCAACATCAAAAGAAAATAATAGGATTAATAGTTAATCCTTTTCCAACGATGACACTTATCCTGGGCACTTCCTATGCACTTTAATATTAACAAAAACACTTTTAAACTTTTAAAAACCCACTTTCAACTAATAATAATTAATAATAAATGCAGCTATAATCTGCAAAACTCTTGTGTATTTTAAGAGTGTTAATTGATTAGGTGACCATTTTTGTTTACATTCGCGGTGGTTTTTTCGTGTTAATTTAGGGAAAAAATGTTGAATTTGTGTAGTAATATAATAAAAAGTGCTTTTTAAGTGATTAAAGATTATTATAGAATAGTTATTAAAAACATAAGTGCAGAAAAATGTGAAGGAAAAGTGAAAAAGTTATTGTTATTGTAAACAAAAATGGTCACCTAATCAATTAACACTCTTAAAATACACTTAACCACTAATTTTTTTTAATTTATGGACTCAGATCGCTAAATAACTTATCACTGATAAACCGTGTGCGCTAAAAAGTGATAAAATACAATATTTTACCACTTTTTATTCCAAAACCAAAGTTAAAAAATTGCTTCGTACGGCTTCGGCCATGTTAATTCCACAACTGTCAGACGATTTTGGCCTCGCACAGACACAACCAAAAAGTCTGCTTCCAGGCCTGTGCCTACGAGGGGCTTGGCGTACCACAATTCCTGATGTGTTTGAGTTCACTCGGTAGTAGTGGTAAGGCAGTGCAGGCCAAAATATGCAGAAATAATAAGAGAGACGTTTTAAAAGCGGAGCGATTAAAATTCCTGGCATAAAATCTATGCCCCCCGGATATTGACTTGGCACGCCACCATTCACTCAAGAAGCTACCCCAGACAGTTCGGCAATTTGTGTCCCACTTGTACACATTATTGCTGTCCTTTTAAACAAGCTACCTTGAGTGTGGTCGCTCACGTACAGGGTTTTTACACGACACACCCGTTACATGTTAGTTTATAGTTCTATGCATAGACATTAATAGGTGCGTTTCATTTTCATGCCAATAGCCAGCATCTACGCCGATGTGCGCCCAACTACGCCGGCGTACGTACTCCAATGAAACTGAAACGCACCTATTTTTATTTAGATTAATAAATCGGTGACAGTGAAAGTGACTTCGAAATGTATTTGGTTTTTGGTGATTTTTTGAAAAAAAATTTAATCTACCTACCTAATTTTTATATTGTTTCTGTTGTTCCCTTGTTTTTGGCTATTATTGTTGTTGTTATGATTATCTATTAGTTGTGCATGTTGTGACAAAATAATTATTTTAGTTTTTCGTGGTTTTTGGTGAATTGGAGGCAAATTTTTAATATTTTGTTTAGTGAAATTTAATTATTAATATTTCCGCTATTGGTGATGCAGTTATATTGTTGTTGTTAGGATTATTAGTTGCGCATGTTGTGACAAAATAATTATTATAGGTTTTTGTGCTTTTTGGTGAATTGGAGGCAAATTTTTAAGCGTTTGTTTAGTGCAATTTATTTATTAATATTGTCGCTGTTTTATTATCAGCTGTTATGTTATGTTATTGTTATTGCCTATGCATGTAGTAATTGTAGTTTAACGTAGCAATTATTATGTTTCTCGTGTCTTTTGTAATTCACACAACATATGAAAAGTAAGTTACCATTAATTTTAATTTTTACATTTTGTATATTCTAATAAAAAGTAATTCGGAAATTTACTTTAGATTAGTAGTCGTTGGTCGTGACCAGTATTATTTAAGGTATATTAGTTATTTAACACTAGAACACTACCTACGCGTACCTACTACCTTTTTTTAGTTTGTTATTCTGGCCACCATTGGCACTGCATGAGGTGCAGCAGCCAGCAGTGCTTCGGGTAGTTAGTTGTGAGCGAGGCACCGTTTAAAACGGATCTCTGCGTGTTTAACGAGGTGAGTAAAAACTATTCTCCCAGTAGCTAGTACGTTGATCCGACGTGTATGTAGTAATATGAGGGTATGCATGTGGTGAACATCTGAGTAAAATATGTATGCAGTGCATAGGAAAATTCAAAAATTTCTAATTCATATGTAGATTGTGAGAAACCGTACACTTTTTACTTTTTGTTTTTGAATTTCAATTTGTACAACTCAGCCTTTGAAAATTATTTTGACGTGACTACGTCTTATAAATTGATAGACCCGGGAGTCATTTACGAATATGGAAGTAACGTAACGTGAGCAGGTGCGCGCGCAGCACTTGAGAGAGTTATAAATTGATAGACCCGGGAGTCTGTAAAGTCGGTTTACGATCGAAGTTTGCGTGACAACGTCAAAAACAATTGTTTAAATTGAATTTATGTATTAGAAATCAGTATCAACGTGAGTACATGAAACGTCAAGCAGCAAAAAAAAATTGAATTTATGTATTAGAAATCAGTATCAACGTGAGTACATGAAACGTCAAGCAGCAAAAAAAAAATATGTCGCATATATGTTTCGTTTTACCTAGGAAATATTAAAACACGATGGATCGAGATGTGCAAATACCCTCAACGTCCAATACACCTATGGAGACCGAGGAGAATGTGCCGTCAACGTCTGCAACACCTTTCGCAGTACCAAACACAACACGCGCTGCCAAAAATGCTCAGTATCAACGTGACTACGTGAAACGTCAAGAAGCAAAAACAACACCAGAACAGAAAATAGCCTTAGCAAAAGCAAATGCCGAGAGGCAGCGCAGGTTCCGGCTACGTAAAGCTGCTGAGTTAGCTCTTGCCAACGATTCGTTGGAGTCAACTACGGTGTCCTCTTCTGTCCCGTCGGCGAGTATAAGTGTTGGCCAAACTAACGCTCAGCAACAACGTGTATCTCGAAAGCGAAAAGCTGAACCAGCTCGGATTGTTCGACAACCGAGTACTCCGTCCAACGAATCAACAGTGGAACAGGTACACTTGTTGGAGTCAGCTACGGTGTCCTCTTCTGTCCCGTCGGCGAGTACAGGTGTTGCTCAAACTAACGCTCAGCGACAACGTGCATTTCGACAGCGTAGAACTGCATTAGCTGAAACTGCTGTACAACCGAGTACTTCACCCAACCAATCAGCAGCTCAACAGATACAAGAGATACAATCTACGTGGTATACCAAATGGTCTTCGTCAGTAAAGAGATTTAAATCTATTTTTCTGGACAACGATTTTGGCCACGCTTGCTCAGCTTGCTCAGCTTGTGACAGGTTGTGGTGCAAGAATGATCTTCATCTCATCACTGCAACACAGCTGCAGATAATCTCGGATTGGTGTGTCAAGGAAAATCGGCAAGTACGCAACGAGGATTAACTATTGGTTTGCAACACCTGTAAACATTCCCTGAATAAATCCAAGCTTCCGACTCTGGCAAAGTTAAACGGTTTCTCATATCCTGAGATACCTCCAGGTCTACCGCCATTGGATCCAATCAGCGAACGGTTGATCTCGCCACGTCTGCCATTCATGCAAGTACGTCGACTGCGTCATAATTTCTCTTATGGAATCATTGGACAAGTCATCAACATTCCAGTCAACGTACAAGACATGGTGAAATGCTTGCCCCGGCGATTGGATGAGGACGACGTTATCAATATTAACATCAAGAGGAATCTTGCACACAAAACGAATTACATCAGCGGGTACATGTCTAAACGTACGATCAAAGAGTGGTTGGATGTTCTTCAGAATTCAAGTCTATATCGATTGTACGGTATCAAAGTAGATTTATCAAGACTGCAGCTTACAATACCATCAGAGGAAGATCTTCAGGATGATCCTGCTCATCGTATCGAAGCAATCTCCACCGAATATACACCTGAGTCTGAAATTCTTGCTTCAAGACAGCATACACTACTGTGGAACGAAGAGGATCATCTCGACATCGCACCAGGACATCGGGCAACGCCCCTCAACATAATTTATGACCGACATGACCGAACTATCATTCCCTGCAATTTACTATGGAGAGCCACGTCGTTTCAACATGCAAGTTTCGGTAACACCATACATGATGGCGACCAGTGAAATACGACGTCGTGACAGACGTGGAGCCACACCTCAAAAAATTTTGTACGTTGCTATGAAGATTCTAAGGCTACGTATGGTGGATGGGATTTACAGCACATTCCGAAAAGTGCCGATTACAGAGAACGTAACTCGACGGATGTTAGAGGACCCGGAATTTCTCAAAGAATTTGTTGTACAAAACCTCGCATTCATGAAATCAGTGCCAAACTCCGTCCAGTACTGGGCCTCTCGCAAACGAGATCTCTTTGCAATGCTCCGTCAACTGGGTAAACCAACCATCTTCCTCACTCTAAGTGCAAACGAAGTACGCTGGTTAATATTATTGAACTTACTCCTCAAATTGAGTAACAAATATCATGGTAAAGTCGCAGAAGATCTGAACACATCAGAGCGGTGCAACTTAGTGAGTGACGATCCAGTTACGTGCTGCATATATTTCCACAAACTCGTTGGTACATTGATGAGAATGCTGAAAGCAAAAAAGTCGTACAATCCGTTTGGCCAGTACTTCGTTAAGGATTATTTTCTTCGTATTGAGTTCCAGCATCGAGGAAGTCCCCACGCTCACATTTTACTATGGCTGCATGACGATCCACGTGAGACCGTTTCGGAAAATATGCCGAAGACCATCGAGCTTGTGGAGAAGCTGAGTTCCGTCGCCAAAGAAGACGTGCCCACCGATGCCATCTACGCCAATCAAAAACACAAGCACACTTTCACCTGCACGAAGCGAGGCGAGACGACATGTAGATTTGGGATTCCGTACTGGCCAATGCTCACTAGCCGTGTGTTGGTTCCAATGCCTCAAACTGATGGACGCCGCCTAGCATTCCGAAAAAAAGCCAAGGAGCTCCGAACCTGTCTCGGCGAACGTACATACGCTAGCATGGACGACTTTCTGGGGGAACATGGTTTGACGATCGATGCATACCTCGACGTAGTGCGTTCATCTTTGCGCAGGCCAACTATGTTGTTCAGACGCAACTTCGACCAACTTATGACAAACACTTTCAACCCTTACCTCGCTGGTGAAATTAATTCCAACATCGATATCCAGTTTGTCTTGGATGATTACAGCTGCGCACAGTACGTCGTGGAGTACGTGAACAAATCGGCTCGTGGAATGGGTAACTTGAATCGTGAGCTGACGAAGATGATGCAAGAGCACCCTGAACGGGACTACACGGGCCAATTGAAAGCATTGAGTGTCAAACTTCTTAATGCAGTTGAAATGTCGGCCCAAGAAGCAGCATGGTATTTATTACGGCAACCGATGAGCGAAACAAGCCGTCAAGTTGTGTACATACCAACAGTGTGGCCATCAGAAAGACAACGTTGCCGCAAACGTCGACTACAAATGGATGGCGAAGGAATCGAAGCTGACAGTATAGACGTGTGGACCAAAAACATGATTCAGCGATATGAAGAATGACCTCCATCTTTGGAATCAGTATATTTGGCCGAGTTTGCTTCATGGTATGCTAACTCTCGTGATTTCATCGACAATGAAGACGACGTCGATGTGCATGAAGATGACAGTTCAGAACCGGTGACCGAGGGAAGAACAACACCAAGAGGATATCGCATACGACAGATTAGACGAGTCATACGATACAGGCGCTACGAAATAGATGAAACTGTCAATTATCAACGTGAGATGGTACTGCTGTACCTGCCCTTCCGCAATGAAATAGTTGACTTTGTAGATTGCCATAAATTTGTACAGTTATTCAAGGACAACAAGGATACAATCATGGAACGCCGTCAACTGTACGAGGACAATCTTAACATCGACAATGTGATGAAAGAGCTTGAAGCAATGATGATTCTGCAAAATTCAGACAACACAGAACCACCGGAAACAGAGTCAAGAAGAATATTTGTCGAACAGTTGTTAGGAGGAGACGGTGCCGAAAATAACGATGACGTTAATCAAATCGTCCCGCGAGAAGGATTTTCGGTTGTAAAGAAACGGAGACTCTCTTAACAACGCCTACTTAGCTTGTGCGAGCACTGGTAAAGCAGCAGTCCCTCTAAATGGAACAACAGTTCACTCAGCGTTTCGTCTCACAACTTCTAGAGTTACAACAAATCTATCTACTGAAACGCTGCAAACCTATAGAAATATGTTCGTTGGCGTGAGAGTTGTTTTCATCGACGAGATCAGCATGCTGAGTGCGGCTTTACTCAATAAAGTCAATTATCGTCTGCAACAGATTACCGGAAGGTTTGAGGAACCATTTGGAGGGATTCATGTGATCTTATGCGGAGATTTTAGGCAACTACCACCGGTACGTGCCCTTCCGTGTTTCAAAGCTCCAACCAACGATGAGAGAGAGATTCCATTGTGGCAAAGCATCAACTACTTTCCACTCGTGCGTGTTGTACGACAAACGGATGAGCTGTTTTCCACGATTCTCACTAAAATTGGAAATGGACTCAAACTAAGTGACAATAAGAGAGCACTTATTGAGTCTAGGCACAAGAGTGCATCCTGGTGCAGAGAAAACGTTCCCGACGCTGTTCGGTTGTATTACAGCAACGAAGAAGTTGATTCTTACAATCGTAGTGCAATTAGCAACGCACACAACTTTATCACCACTGATATTATGCTCGGATATTCAAGTAATGCTGAGAGGCACCAATACCAAGGACAACTTCACAAGATGTCGGTTGCAGAGACGGACGGATTGCCATACATGTTACCATTAGCAGAAGGATATCCTTACATGATTACGTCTAACATCGATGTTTCGGAAGGATTGGTTAACGGGGCTATTGGAACCTTGCGACACATCGAACGTCAACCGGCCAACGCAGATGACCATGCGGCCGCAGCAGGTCCATCGACAAGCACAACTTTGCCACCACCCGAAGATGATATCATCACACTTTGGTTCGAGTTTCCAGACAAAAGTACGGGTGCCAATGCCAAAATTAAATGTCGACCTCATGTACGCAGCAAACCAAACACTTTGTCCGAAGATTGGGTACCGGTATACAAAAAAATCGTAAACATTACTTTGTCGAAAACAGTAAAATGCAAACGAAAGCAGTTCCCCTGCGTGCCTGCTTGTGCCATTACGATCCACAAGTCTCAAGGTGGAACATTTGAAGTCATCGTTTATAAGTACTCTCCCAAGCAACCACAACAATTAGTGTATGTGGCCATGAGTCGCGTAACAAGTATCGACGGCTTGTACATTATCACGGACAAGGATTCTCGCTTCAACTTCAAACATGGTCGACAAGGAAACGACTCAGAAACTACGCGAGAAATTCGCACTGAATACAGTCGACTTAGTGAACATCTTCTCAACACAATCTCCAAAAAAGCAGTGAAGTTCTGTGATGACGCTACCGAAGCAGGACAAACAATCGTAATAAACATCAACTGTCAGAGTTTAAGCGCCCACTCTGGGGACATGGAAACGGATACAGTGATACCAAGGTCTGACTATTTAGTATTGACTGAAACGTGGATGCGAGACAATTGTGAACCAGTTCCAATCAACAATTATGAGTGCGTATCCAGGAATAATAATCGCACTGACTCAGATACCAACGCTGCTGGGGGAGTGGCAATCTATCGTAGATTATCATCGACATCTAGCGCCAAAATGGTGCAACTTGCGATCACAGACGCAGCTCGTCACATCAAAACCTCGGGTGACGTGTGCTTGACTGAAGTTACTTGCTTTACCGCTGATACTACCTTCAAATTAATGCTCGGCGCAGTATATATTCATCCAGGAGCTAGCATGCAGGAAATTGGAATGTTACTATGGCAAGCACTCGGTCCGTACGTTCACAACACCCAATACGTGCCCCCGTACCTTCAAGTTGATTCGAATATACCGATTCTTCTGTGTGGTGATTTCAACAAGAACGTGAAGACTGATGACGGGTTTCTCAAATTTATAAAAGAAACGTTTAATCTTGACTGCTTATCAAATGTTTCCAAGTCAACTACGTTAAAAGGAACAACCATCGACTTGACTTTCGGGAGGCACATCACAGCAGAAACACTTCCTTTCATTTCATATTTCTCTTATCATCGTCCTATCATTAACAGAATAACCAAGATTAGAAAAAGGTGAGTTTCGGTGAAGATTATGTAAATTAAAGGTATTGCAAATTTATGTATGTATTGTATTGTATTGTATAAAACTAACTAAAATGAAATACGTGATTTATAAATTTAATAAAATTTTGAACTTCATTTAATACTTTGTTTTAATAAAATTATACAACAAATAAGACGTTGTCACGTAAACTTCGATCGTAAACCAACTTTACAGACAACCCATATTTTTTTTTTCTTTCAAGTTAACTTTCGTTTATATATTTTAAATTTTATATTCCTATATGGAGGTGCTTTTACGTTTTGCAGTATTTTTAATTTTAACAACTAAGGACTATTTTTTTTATTTTAATTTACCCTCATTTCACCCATTTTACCCGCCAAAATATGGGTTTTCCAAAATGTGCATCGAATCGACGTACAGGTAGCGTTAATAGCCACTTTTTCAAGGGTAGTATTCTAGGGTTAAAGATGAATACTAATAACCAAAATAATAACTATGATGAACGGTAAAATAAATTGGCCAGAGAGCGCCAACTCGAGAGAATTAGCAAGAGAGCATTCACAAAGATATCGCGAAAAAATAAATCAAAGGTACACGCAACAGGATAATCTTTATCCTGTAGTACATGAAGATACTATTGTACAAACACAAAATTCGATCCCTCGACAAATTTCAGTACCATCAAAAATAAATCTTCATGTTGACTCAAATATACAAACTGAAGACCCTTGCGATACAAAACTTAAACGAAAGAGAGAATTAGCAAGAGAGCGTTCACGAAGATATGTATCACCACATAAAACTGTAGGCAAAATAATGAAATTCATACATGACAATCTCCTCATATACACTTCGGAAGGTTCAACTTTATTAGGTCGAAACTTCAACGATATCCCCACGATTTTGAGTGGCGATTTTAATATCAATTTTTCATCAGAAACGGCGCATCCCTTATTACGTTTTCTGCATGAAAAATTTAATTTAACGATATCAAATAATGTTGACGAAAAGACCGCGACATATGGAACGTCACTTGATGCAGTTTTTACGCGATATTTAGATCAGTTTCGATCTAAAATATATATGTATTACATATTTCAATTATCATAAACCGATTGTTTCGTTTTTAGGTTTTAATGTAAATAGAAATTAATAAATATTGCTAGATAGCTGATCCAGCCCCTGACGCAATGTCGTAAGTCGATTAAGCGAGGGAAATAAGATTTAAGTAGGAAGTGGTTTCAAGTGCTATCAACCTTCCGAAGCACCTACGGGCACTAACGTAGCTGGTGAATTGGGTTGCAAGCTCCGCAGAAGTCACGTTTCCCGCAAAGAAAGCATAGGCGGTAGGTCGCTGATCCGTAAGCCCCACTGCCGCGGCTCTGGTGAAAACATTTCAGGGACCCCAAATTGATGATATCATGCAATAGGGTTAGTGAGTTTAGTCAGTAGGAATCTGACACTACCGGTGCGGACGCCCCCCCCCCCGGGGGTCTCTTTTAGACAGGCGGTCGCCGGCATTTTTTGCTGCTAGACAGACGTAAGATTCTCACCACTACCTCGTATTAAAAAAAACTATTGTACTTCTATTGCATATTTCTTGCTGGTTATTATTTTAATAATTCCGGCCGTTATTGGGCAACCAAGTTTTACTTCCAAAGTGTGGTCTTAAGCACACTCATATTTTTTTTAAAGCATTTTATTTTCATATCTTATATCTAACCTAACATAAATGCAGCTAATGCTTAAAGCTACTTATTCTATCCTATTCTAAAATATCTAACTTACTGGTCCTCAGCAGGCGCTTTAAATTACTCACTATCTTATCTTACTTATGCTTTTCAGCTAAAACTTATATATTTTTACTTTATAAAAAATTACCTTTACTTTTGGCTTACTTCTAAGAAAAATTAGTAAAGAAAAAACTTAAAAACTATATATATAGGTATATATTTTTTTATATAATAAAACTTAAACTAACTTAACTTACTTAACCTAACTAGCCTAGCTATCGGGGCAGGTGATAGCAGAAGCAGTGCTGATTCGGCTAACCCCCGTCCAGGCGACGGGCTTCCATAAACTCAAGATATACAAAACATCAAGAGTTCATGGAGCCCGCACTATCTACTCCCCTAATAAAAAATTCAGGTCATAAGGCATCTTAATACTAAAAAAGACTATCTGGACGGGGTACAGCGGAGGCGTTACTGCCTCAGGTGGCCCCCGTCCAGGCGACGGGCTTTCATGGATCCGAGTTTGACAGAACAGCAAGGGTTCATGGAAGTCCGCACCCTTAACCTAACTTACTTAACCTATATTTATTACTACCGTAAAAACTAGAACTAATCCTACCTAAACCCTAAGCTAATCATTAAAACTAAATTACAAGCTAAAGTATTCTATATCTAAAATTATCAGGGCGAATACGCAATATGTAGGTATCCTCCAGCCACCAATACAGAGTACTTGCAGTGGAGGCGTCTCGTCTGTCTCTCTCCGAAATTCGAGTACTGAACCTCAGGAGCTCCTGAACTTCCATATCCTCGTTATTATATAAATATCGCTTATCTGTCGCGGAACGATGTAGGTGGTAAAAGAGGGGCACCCCCGAACCATCTTGGACCAATCTTTTTTTATCCAGATAGACAAATGCCTCTGGAGGGATAAAGCCGCGTTCACAAGCAGCTCTGTGATATTCAGCGTTCGGGTAGAACGCTACCGAATAAGAGGATTGTCGCTCTCCGTCGCTCTAACAATATGTCTCCGAATCAACTTGATTATGAAGTTGTCGATCCTATTAACAAATGCCTTATCGTAAAGAACATTGTTGAACATTGGCTTGATAGCAGATCACCTTCACCCGTGGGCTTAGGTGTCTGCTATAAAAAAGCCTTTTAGTCATGTGAAACGCCTTGTTTGCCTTGTCGAGAGCAGCAGCAGTAAATCAACGCCTTTACCGATTAATCCACGCGCCTCTTATAGATCTCGCGACAATAAAATAATTTCTTCGCTGCCTTTGAAAATAGTTCTATCCATTAATTTGCACCATAATTGACATAGAAAATCTATGTATACATAGTAGATAAGATACAAATAAAAAGAATTCCAAAATATTAGTTATTTGTTTTCTTGTACCATTTCTACCAATCTTCTACCAATAGCAGTAGGTTATTCATATTTGCTCAGAACATGAGAAAAAAATATTTCGCCTGAATAAAAAGAAATTGCAATATTAACACCTTAGCAACAGTGAAAAAGTACTAAAAAAGTACGAAAAAGAGCCACCTAAGCTTATGTCGAAAAGTACCAAATATGGCCAATTTTAACATTTAAATTGCTTATAACCTCAAAAGTAAAGGCCATAGCATAAAAATTGTCCGAACATTATTCATAGGAAATACTCCAAGGTTTCTAATTTTAGAAAAAAAAGTATAGTTTTTTTTGGAGAAAAAGGTTGTTGAAAGTGAAATTCTACTTAAAAAAAACCAAAATTTTGATTTTGACGACTCATTACTCTGGAAGATGGTAGGGTAGAATCTTCACTTTTACAATTTTAGATACGTGGGAGTATTCTGCGTACACTGATACCTTATTCATGAATATAGGTCATAGCGTTACAAAAATACAGGGTGATATTAGGAATTTCGCCTGAATAGTAAGAAATAGCAATATTAACCATTTAGCCACAGTTACGCGATATAGCAACTATACAGAATTTCAAGTCTTATTATAACCTACAATCTGAGATAATTTTCTTTTGCGCCGGGCCTGGGGCAATTTTGTATGGTCCGTGAGCCACCTCCTTTATGTAAATACAAATATTTAAATTTAATTTACAAATTATGAAATTTTAATTGTTCATACTGCAATTAATTTGAAAATTGCATTGTTATTTCATAGTTTTAATATTTCACTTCTGTCGGTAGTCCCCATGACGGCCTATGTATTTTTTTTATTTTTACTTTTACTTTACGTTCTATCTAATATCTATTAAAATGTTTTTTATTATACATATATATTTTTTTATTACTATATTTTAAAAATATCCGAGTGATCCGGGTAGCCCAGTTAGGTGCAAACTGAAACTCGAAATACCCTGGTAGCATAATTTTGGAGTAATTGTATTCTCTAAACACAACCATGTATTTTTTATATTTCCGTCTGACTATTTTCAAACTAAAAAACTTTTTTTAAAGAAAAATTCTTTGAGTTTGACAGGAAAATTTTTTAAGAGTTAAGAATTCAATACCTAAAACTTTCTTTGGATAAACACAACATCCTTACGGTGCAGCATAACAAGTTCACCTAAAAGGATCTCATAAGCTCCTCAATCTCAAAACATGCTTCAACAACAACCATCTTCAACTGTTCAAGTGCTCGAAGAGTGAATTATCTGTAAACTTTCCAGAAAGTTATCCGGCGAACGTGAGCAGTTGTTTGTAATTTGATCAACTAATTGCTTTTTATCCGGTAAAAGGATTGCACAGAAAATTCCGTATCATAGATTCTGAGACAAGAAGGATGCATTCTTTTATAAAAGGATTTGGAATATCTATCTTCTCATAGACATGCATTAATGATTGATATGGTTTGAAATTCATTCTAAGGCGGCCATTACACGTTCATGCAAGCGGCAATCAATTCCACCAGTCATGATTAATGGAAATCAAAATATACGGAGGATTTCGTCAGTCATCACCTTAGACGTTGGGTTTTCCGTCAGTCGTAGGCAAAACTGTGGAAAAACTGACAGCAAAACCTATCGTGTAATGGGCGCCTAAGGAACCAAACTTTTATTCCTTAAATCTTCTACAAAGTAACTAGTCTTCGTCATAAAAACAATGAAATAATTATGAGTTTTGCATAACTCTTTCTGACTTGCTCAAGAAGCAAACATCTGTTATCCTAGTTTCCTATAAAAGAATCGTCAATTCACACAGCAAGCATGCACGGGAAGTTTCCATGGTGGAAAGAACAAAATAATAATGAAAATGCAATAGAAAAAGGAAATAAATCCCCACGAGAGCCGAGACCAAATGCAGGACATAAATCACTTAAGATGACTGCAGGATGCAGGGTCAGAACTATATTTATGAGTATTGGAAGGACTTTCGCCAGTTACGACGATTTCCCATGTTGCAGTGGAAACGGGAGCTTTTCAACAACAAAAGTAAGGAAACTTTCAACTAACATTGAAGAAACTGTAAAATATTCAACATTTTCAATATTTTCTTCTTTATTTATTTTCCATTTTTGGAAATTCTCCTTCAATTGAATTTTCTCTTGTGAATATTCTTTATGGCACATTTCTTCCAAATACGGAAAACTTTTCTGATTTATTGTCGTAATTTTCAGAGAAGAAATTTTTCTTTTGGGAATTTGGGTTCATGAAAATATGGGGCGGAGAAATTATTGAGGGCGAATTTTGACTGCGCCGCAAAAGATTTTACTTATTTGGTTTTGTAGGTTTTAGTTAGGCAATTGAAATCGATTAACTAAATTATAAAACAGGGGACTTACGAAGTTTACAAAAAAAGCAATAAATTGCCGGCTCAGAAAACTATAATCTACATGTCTCTACAGGCTCCCTGCTCAATTTCTACCACAAAGCATTCTCAAATACACTAATGCAGCATATTATGAGAGCTGAAAACTATCAAAGTGGCTTTAGAGGAAAAACCATAAAAGAAGACAACGAGCTTTCCATTAGCTCTGGTTGTTTTGTTTGAGTGAAAAAGCTGCGCTTTCAAACAACCAAAGACAATGGGACACTCGTTGTCTTCTTTTATGGTTTTTACTCTAGAAATTAACATCTACCACTGATTCTCAAAGATTTTCAACCAATATTTTTGTAAGTCATCGAATGAGGCATTAGTAAGAAACTGTTCTGGGTAACTGACTTGACCCACCGACACCAAAGGTAAAGATGTCATTGAAATCTGTTTCTTAAACGAAAAATTACGCACACAAACATTCTTTTCCCACAAACTGTTTTTTTTTAAATTTTATCGGGTTATTTTATTCGGTTTTTTCAGGAATCTACACACACATACACACACACATACACACATACATACACACACACAAACAAACTCAAACACACACTTACACACAAGCACACATACACATATGTGCACATATATGTACACTGACACTATATGTATATGTACTATACATAAAATTTAATCAAAAAAATTAAAAAATTAATTATGTTGCAATAGTTCAATAACCATGGGAAAAATTTTTTTGGGTGATTGTTTGGACATTCGAGAAGATTGTGTTAAAATTTGAGCGAAATCTGAGATGGCGTTTTTGAGAAATTAATTTTTGAAATTTTTCCGATTTTTTTGTTGTTTTGGCTGTCATTGAGAAAAGGTCAAGGTCAAACATTTTATCATGTCAATTTTCCGAAAGAGTAAATATCAGGCTACAAAACAACTATTTTTGAAATTTTTTCTGTGTTAAATACCCATTGTTTTGTTCAATTGTTCATAAATAGTGCCGATTTTCTCGAAAAACGTGATTATTCGACTAATAAACAATAGATGTTGCAAAAAAATCTATAACAACGTTTTTCATGTTTTTTTATCGTGAGAAACATAAAAAAAATGTTTTCACCCATTTTCCGGGCGGTCGTGTATTTTTCGGCCGATTATGGTTGGAATGACCCTTATATTTCACAATACTATAAATAATGAAGCCTACCGAACAAATAAAAATTAGTTGTGATTACTGGTTAGGTGTGAATAAAAATTTTATTAACTGATACTATGTTTTCATAACAGTAGGTTGAACTAGAGCATTACTGTGCTGCGAAATACAGACATATCTTGGTGTAACAAAAAATATTGATGCGCAGAAACACGATTTGTTGTGTTTTTGAACTCATTACTTGTTTTGCAAGACTTGTTTTTGAACAGGCTTCATGCGGCAAAGCATGTGTCATGGGTTTTTGACCAGGCATTATTTATTCATTTGTGTTTCTGGAATCATTTTGTCGGTTGATATTTGTACACTTCGTCTTTAATAGAAGTTTAGCCAGTCATTTCTTTAGTATTCTAAAGAAGTTCATGTGGCAATATGTTGTTAAATTTAAGTGATTATTTTCATCAAAAAAAATGACGCGTAGAATACAGTAAGGTATGTGACGTCATTTTAAATCCAATATGGCTGCCACCACGAACAACCCCTTGATATGGGTATCAAAAGAAGGGTTATGAGAAGTAGAATATAATTAGCTGTGATACCCGTGACACACAGCTGGTATAGATACTGTAGTATTCCAGTAAACCATGTGTGTGTCACCATATACTAGCATTATAACAACTGAGCAACCTAGTATAAAGCTAGTATCAATACTACGGTTTTTTTCCATAGTATCCTTATACGCAAACCTGGTATAGGGACCTTTTAACTGATAACAACGCCATTGTATAGAAGCGGAAAATAAAAGCACCATATTTTTACATTTTTAAAAATAAATTTTTAAAAATTTAGCTGTGCTTTTGTTGAAAAATAAAACAAACATTTTTAACCGAAGTTTTTTTTCGATTTCGAGCTAATTCATATAAGGTAATTCAAATATATTAATGTAAAATTTATTTAAAAGAACACAAACTAAGTCGTTTTCCATTTTTCAAAGCTTTACAAATAACAGTAGGCTGAGAGCTGTAAAATGTATACCACGAATGTGTATGTGTCAGGGGTTAGTATACTAGGTAGTATCTGGTATTGATACCATGGTATCGATACCATATGGGTGTCAATAGTATTAGTAAGATTTGTGACGGAATTTTAAATCCAATTTGACGGAATTTTAAATCCAATTATTTTTTTTATAAAAACAAGCTTTTATTACATGTAACTACAAGTAAAAGCTTGGGGCGCTCAGTTAACAAATGTTTCAAATAATTATAACAAAAATGAAAAAAAAAATAATTTTTTTTTTAAAAACAAGCTTTTATTAAATAAACTAACTAACTAAAGTTTTTAAATATGCATTTATAAGGTGAACTAAAAAGTATAATTTAAATTTTTATGATTCCACCTGTATGTACCTACAAGTAAAAGCTTCGGGCGCTCAGTTAACAAATGTTTCAGATAATTATAACACAAATGAAAAAAATATTATGATTTAACTATTAAATACAAAAATTATATAGGATAGAATTTGATAAAGCACCCCAAACTTTTACTTGTAGTTACATAAAGTTGGATTCAAAAAAATTATTTTATACTTTTTAGTTCATCTTATAAACGCATATCTAAAAACTTTAGTTAGTTAATTTATCTAATAAAAGCTTGTTTTTAAAAAACATTTTTTATTTTTTTTGTTTAATTATCTGAAACATATGTTAACTGAGTGCCCCAAGCACTGACATATAGATATGGACTGCTAAATGAGCAAAATCCCATACAAAAAAGTGGCACCAAAAACTATTGTTGTCCTGCTTCCCCGTTAAAATCCTATGAACTGTAATCGGTTTTAAAATGAAAAAACAGTTCAGTGCATGTCAGCGATATAAACATAATTAGAAAAAAGTAGACAGCTGTAGAGTTTTTTCTTCTTTCTCTACTTTCGTTATTTTTAAAGTTCGTTAAACAGAGGGAAAGAGCCCTCACATATTTAAAAAAAATATATTTATTTAACGAAAAAACTGCTACTAAATAAAAATAATGATGGAAAATTTTTTCTTTTGGAAATGTTGCTGAACTCGTGGTCTTTTTTAACTCTTTTTTATATTGATGAAATTTTACTACTTATAGACTCCACCGATTTGGAATTTGTAAATAAAAAACAAATAGCAGTAGTTGAAAGCTTTTCAGTATATTTTATATACCATCCTCAGCATCACAAACTAGAGGGGAAAATTTTTTGTGTTATGATTATTTAAAAACGATTCAAAGTAACTAAAACATGAATAATTATAAATTATAAAACAAATAAAACATGGATGAAGTTATATCAAAAATTAGAATTAATAGTTACCAGCAATTTTTCTAAAAAAGAATTTAACTACTTTTATGCAGAGTGAAATGTCAAATATTTGTAAAACGTCAGATTCTAATCGTAAGTGTTATATTGCTATACACAATGGTTGTGTTCAGTGTAGAGATTAACTTTAACTTAAGGGCCCAATACACGAGCGCTCCATTCGACCCCGCCATGCCAAAACAGCAACAATTTGTATGCAACCGAAATTTCGAATGCATACAAACTGTTGTTGTTTTGGCGTGGCGCGGTCGGATGTAGCGCTCGTGTATTGGGCTCTTTAGGTCGAATAAAGTCGATTGGATTGGGGCTACTTCGGTGTTCATTATATTTGCTGTTTTGTGGATGAATATGCTTTCATAGGCGTCTAAATAGATGGGTGTGTTGACGTGTTTTTCTAGTTTTAAACCGTTTTTATTGAAAAAATGATTGTTTTGAATCATGTGTTTAGCAACTGAAGACTTTTCTATTTCGTTATTTTTAAAGGTGTTTGCATGTTCTTTAAACCGTTTCTCTATAGTTCTTTTTGTTTGACCTATGTATATTGAACTACAATCATCGCATTTGATTGAATATATCCCTGGTTTTTGTAGATTGTCAGTTTTATCTTGGGCGTTCCCTAATAAGTTCTTTATTTTATTTCTTGATTCGTAAACGCATTTAATATTGAAGTTTTTCAGGATGTTTTCTATGTAGCATGATTCTTTACCTATGAAGTTGAATTTTGCTATTTTATTTTGTTTTTCATTGAATATTTTAGTTAGAGTTGTATGATTTTGAATTCTCAGTTTGCTTGCATGTTTTTTGATTAAATTATCAATTATTGAAGTGTTGAAACCATTTATGTCAGCGATTCTTTTTATATTTTTTACTTCATCCATATAATCTTTTATGTCCATAGGTACTTTGCATAACCTGAATGTCATGGAATGAAATGCTGCCATTTTTTGATTATATGGGGTGCAAGAGTGCGCTGTGATATATCTTTCTGTATTTGTGTTTTTCCTGTATATTGAGAATTTAATTTTATTCTGCTCCCTTTTAATTATCAGGTCTAAAAATGGGATTTGGTTATTATTTTCTCTTTCATAAGTGAACTTTATTGTCTCAAACAATGAGTTTATCAATTCAAAGAAACGGTTTATATTTGCTTTTTCCATTATGCATAGGATGTCATCTACGTATCTTCTGAAAATTTTTTTTGGGAAGAGTTCTCTTGTTCTTAACGACCATTCAAAATTGGCCATAAATATGTTTGCTATGAAACATGAGAGCGGTTTGTCTATAATATTTGCCGCGAAATTCAAAAGTAGTTTGACTCATACATAGTTTTGTTAGTTCAATATATGCTTTTCTTTCTTCTCTATTGATATTTTGTGTTTCTAACCAGTTTTCTACGAGTTTAATTGCATATTCAACCGGAACGCTTGGATATAAAGATTTGACGTCGTATGAGATTAGTTCTTCGTTGTCGTTTATGGTAACGTCTTTTAAACTTTCTATTAGATCAAACGAATTTTTTATGTAAAAACCACTCGGTTGTTGCATTGTGTTGAATTTGTTAACAAGATATTTAGCTATTTTTGAAGTTGGACTATTTATGTTGGTTATTATCGGACGGACGCCTTCTTTATGAGTTTTATATAAAATATAGATTTTCGGTATTTGTGGGTTTGTGTTGATAAGTTTGTATTTAGGTGTATTTAAAGCATTAATAACATTGTCTATGCAGCTTCTTACTTCGGCTGACATTTTGTTTAGCGGGTTTTTTGACTTAACCTTTTCGAAGTTTTCTTCATTTGACAACAACAGGTTTACGTCATTTTCGTATTTGGTTTTGTCGATTATGACCATTGCATTTCCTTTATCTGCTCTTAAGTAATATACTGGTTTGGTTTTTAAATCTTTAATAATGTTTTGTAATTTTCTATTGTGTTTTTTCTTTTTCTTTATGTCAGTGATGACAGGTTTGATGTTTTTTCTAATTTCCTCTTTTTCACTATATGAAAGTGTTTTTATTGAGGTTTCTATTTCGGCTATTAAATCAATTGGGTTGAGGTTTAAATTTTGGGGTACAAAATTTAGGCCTAAATTTAAAAATTGTATTTGTTCTTCGGTGAAAGTTTCATTGGATTTATTATGGATATAATTATCGACAAATTTTACTTTGGGTTTTCCCGTTTTTTCTTCTTTCTTATCAATTAATTCTTTCAACTTTTTTGCATGAGTTTTTTGTTTTTTCTTTTTAATATTATCAATGCATTTTTCTGTTGTCAATAGAAACTCATTGAAGTTGTTAACTTCTGAGTGGGTTTTACATTTATTGAGAATTTCCATGTGTTATTACTATCAATTATAACATACATCTTATTACTTACTTTCCTCTAAATTCGAAAAAAAATTGTTGTTTAGATAGAAAAGGTCTTATTTTTCTGGAGAAAAATGGTGCCATTGAAAGTTGTCAATTAGCAGTCCATATCTATATGTCAGTGGCCCCAAGCTTTTACTTGTAGTTACATGTAATAAAAGATTGTTTTTAAGAAAAAAATTTTATTTTTTTTTATTTTCCTCTTTTTAGTTTCATGCGATGTTTTGTGGTGGCCGCCTAATTGGATTTAAGATTCCGTCACATATCTTACTTACACAGCTAATTGTATTCTACTTATCATAACCCTTCTTTTGATACCCATATCAAGGGGTTGTTCGTGGTGGCCGCCATATTGGGTTTAAAATGACTTCACATACCTTACTGTATTCGACTCGTCATACTCTTTCATTTGATACCAATTTCAGGGGATTGGAAAGAAAAAGGTAATCCGCCTTTTTGTGGTGGCCCACATATTGGATTTAAGATGACGTGACATAGCTTATTGTATTCTACTCGTCATTCTCTTTCATTTGATACCCATGTCGGGAGGTTGCAAAGAAAAAGGTAATCCGCCTTTTTGAGGTAGCCGCCATATTGGATTTAAAATGACGTAACATAGCTTGCTGCATTCTACTCGTCATACTCTTTCATTTGGTACCGATGTTTTGGGGGGGGTTGTAAAGGAAACGGTATGCCGCCATTTGTGGCCGCCATATTGGATGTACCATAAAATTGAATATACTATGTTGCATTGTCTTCAGAACAAAAGGTTTGTGGAAAATTTGAGCATCACCGGATATCGGAAAGTGGCCGAAAAATCAATCGTAAGATTCCACCAGCAGAAATTCCGCCATTTAATGGTGGCCGCCATATTGGATTTACCATAAAATTGAATATACTTTATTGTATTGCCTACAGAATCGAAGGTGTGTGGCAAATCTGAGCATCGCCGGATATCGGGAAGTAGTTGAAAAATCTATCGCAAGATTTGTCCCACACAGAGAAATATCCGCCATTTAATGCTAGCCACCATATTGGATTTACCATAAAATTGAATATACTTTATTGTACTGCCTCCACAACCAAAGGCGTGTGCCAAATTTGAGCATCAGTGGATATCGGGAAGTAGTTGAAAAATCGATTGCAAGATTTGTCCCACACAGAAAACGAAGTTAATATAAAACTTGTAAAAAGTTATTTATTATCAAAGTGTCCAGTTATAGCCAATGGAAGACAACTGATTAAAGAATTTGTTCGTAAGTAATGCTTTTCGACTATTTATTATTTTATTATTTCCAAAAAAAAATACATACATAAGTGTATACTTCAGTGAATAATTTTGAGTGCCCTCGTTCGTACTATGAGATTAGTAGAACCTACCCGGAATTTTTTGGACAATGTGATTTGGGGGTTATTTACCAAAACTGTTATTGCTTCAGAGCAAGTTTAAGTACTTTAATTCTATTATTGAACCGAAAAACACTAGGGCTTTTTTAACGTTATAAACGATTTATTTGAGAATTATATATAAGAAAGTTTAATAGATGTATTCGATGGCGAGTTGAGAGCGAGACAGACTAGTAGCAGCCTTTTTGTTGCTTGCAGGAACTTGATGAGTTTGACGTTGTTGCCAGTCTAGACTGGATTCGGGTTTCGGGTTTCCGTTTTGAATTAGGATGCTTTCATGTTTTAAAATGGAAACTTAGTGCTGCTTCAAACATTCGGATTTTAAAACAAGCTGTGAGACAACATGCACTCTTCAAACTTTATAGGCCTGCAGCTCATCCCCAAAAAGTGCTCTAGAAACGGAAAAAGTGATGAAAATGAGATAACCAGTTGAAACTAATTGCAGTCGATAGAGGTTGGGAAAATGCATCTACAGTTGATTTTGGGCGAGACTTGGACATTGCCAACTAAAAAAATTATAAAAATGCATTTTTTTCGTATGCGCTGTTTGAACGAAATTTACACTTTATCTCGCTATATCTCAGTTAATATTGCAGATATCGATTTCAAATTTTAACACAATATAGTTTAACTAATTCTCTAAATATTAAACATCATTCGAACTCTTTACATCAATTAGAAACAAAATGGCGAATGTTTTAAAATTTTCCAACGGATTCGTGAGATATTTTTTTCTAATCAAAAAGTTGTGTTATACATTTTTGAAATTTGCTTTTTTGGCTCCTCCACATTGTAGTCGAATACTTGAGGTAGTTTTCCATAAATTTTTAGATTACAATATCCTGCAGCAACAACAAACAACAAATCTCCGGGCAAAGATAACATCGTAGCAGAGCTATTGAAACAAGGAGGTGAAAACGTAATATTAAGCCTGCATGAAATCGTAACACTAATATGGACCCAGAAACGAATACCATCGGAATGGAGGGAGGGCATTGTGTGCCCTATACATAAAAAAGGAGATCAGCTAAACTGCCGTAATTATAGAGGTATCACTCTATTGAACGTAGCATATAAAGTATTATCAAATATTTTATACGTTAAACTGCAGCCTTACGCAGAAGCAGCTCTGGGAAACTATCAAAGCGGTTTCCGCCCCGGAAGATCTACCACAGATCATATTTGTGAAAAATAGGTAATAGTTATATCCAGGAAAAAAAACTCGGTAATATCGATTTCGTTATAATTAAAATCCGGTTCTACAAATAACGTGCTCTATTCTTGAAAATTACAATAAAAAACCAACAAAAGAAAAATGACAATTTACAATAATAAAAAGCAAGGACTACTCGCTAACTGCAATTTTCTACATCCTCCGGCGGGCAAATTGGGAGAAACCTATCCAGATACCTCGATGGGATACAGCAACTGTACCGGTCTTCTCATTTTCGTGCCATTGGAAAATCGCAACTCGCAGCCCCGGATCTTTCCATCTCTACCAGGAAATACATTCGTCACTACAGCCAGCTTCCAAAATAGCCTAGGCGCTGAAGAGTCGTGTACCTGAACGACATCACCTAATTTTAGGGTTGATGAAAATCCTCCTTTAGGGCGGTGGTGTAGAGACCGAAACTGTTGCAAATAATCTAACCTCCAGCGCTTCCAGATAAAATCGATAAGTTTACAGCGACTAGCCCACATGTCTTATGCTTTTCTCCGTGCGTTGCGTCGACTTCGTTCTTGACGATGACGATGGGAGCATGGTTGCATATCTGCCTTCCAAAAAATGCATAGGAGTCAAAGGTACCATATCCAACGGATCATCAGACATATAAGTCAAAGGTCTTGAATTTATAATACTCTCTGTTTCGACCAAAAAAGTATTTAGCTCATCTTTTTTCAGTGTAGATTTTTTAATGGCAGCCTTTAAAATATTTTTCACACTCCGAACCATTCTTTCCCAAAAGCCACCCCACCATGGTGCTCTTTCAACGATAAATCTCCAACTGATGCGGTGATGGCTTAAGAAGTCATGAAATTTTTCATCATTTAGCACGTTCTGTAACACAGCAATCTCTTTTGACGCACGTTTGAAAGTTCGTGCATTATCTGAATATATGTATTGCGGTGTACCTCTTCTTGAAATAAATCGCCTTAGCCCCAATAAGCAGCTTTCCGTTGTCAGATCCATGACAAGTTCTAAATGTACCGCTCTCACAGTTGCACAGGTGAAAAGCATAATATACACCTTTTGACTGACCGGATCAGGCTCACTAGAGGGTTTGGTATATAACGGCCCTGCAAAATCAATTCCCGTTGTTTCAAAAGGATGTGAAGACAGCATTCGTTCACGCGGTAACGGGGCAAAGGGCTGAGACATAGGTTTAGTGTGCATCATCTTGCAAAATATGCATTGCTTTATTACCGCCTTAATTAATTGACGAGCTTTTGGGATCCAGAATTTCTCCCTTATACGCGAAAGTACGAGGTTGACTCCTCCATGAAGCGTTTCTTCGTGTCGGTCTTGTGCTACAAGTTCAGAAATATAAGATTCCTTCGGCAGAATTATTGGATGTGCCGTTCGGAAATCTGTAAAAAATCGCAGTCGAGAATCCACTCTTAAAAGTCCCTCTTCATCTATAATCGGACACAACGTCTCTATCTTTGAAGTATGAGGGATCTTCCGATTGGTTCGAATGGCATTAAGTTCATATTCGTAAAAGGTTTTTTGAACATAGCTTATCCAATATAACTCGACGGCTTGTAATTCAGAAGCGGTCAAAAACTTGTAGTCATTTTTTATAAGTTCACGATTTCTCCTTAGAAGATTTATAAATCGTAAGCAGAAAGCTGTTACGCGAAGAAGTTTCCTCCATTTACTATACTCCTTGAACGGGAGCAGAGGTTCTATTATAGTAGACGGTTGGGGGCTCGCTAATTCAACTTTTAAAATAGCAAATGTTTGAAGGTCGTCGTTGCTAAACTCGTTCGGCGGCCAATGAGCATGGTGATCCTTTAACCAAGGTGGTCCTTCCTTCCATAATTCACATTTTATCAGCTGTTTTACCCTCAATCCTCGAGTCAACAAATCAGCCGGGTTGTCCATCCCCGGACAGTGTCTCCATTCCTTTATGCTAGTAAGCTCCCTTATCTCATTTACACGATTCGCCACGTATGGTCTCCACTTCTTTAACGTGCCAAGAATCCAATGGAGAGTTATTTGGGAATCGGTCCAGAGCACAGTCTTAAAAGTAATTTTTAGGTTTCTCCGAAGGAAGTGGCATAATCGAGAAGAGAGTACAGCGGCGGTTAATTCTAGACGTGGCAAAGTAAGCTCTTTCGTTCCAGTTTCCTTCAACGGTGCAACGCGATTTTTACCAATCAAGAATTTCACGGTTATTCCTCCAGTAGAGTCAATAGTTCGAACATAAGCAGCACATCCATAACCTTTTAGGCTGGCATCAGAGAATATGTGTATCTCATTCTCCCGAAGTTCGTCATTGTTTAGAACGCATCTGGGAAAGGTTAATTTTTCCAGCTCTAGTAAATCCTTACGAAAATCGTGCCACGGCATCCCAAGTAAGCTTCAATCGCCAAGCAGTTTGAAATAATATCTTTAACCCCAAGGTGCAGGGCCCAAAGAATCCAAGAGGATCGTACATACGGGCGATTGTCTGTAGAATGTTACGTTTTGTTCCTTCAGTCGAGGTAGTGATGAAACTTAGAACAGATGACAGATCAACGGTCAATTCATCACTTATTACTAACCAAGGAATGCCAAGGATCTTCTGTTTTAGAATTGGTGAATCGCTGAAGACTGATCGAACCTTGTCGTTATTAAAATTCCATTGTCTTAGATTCATGGACGCTCTTTGCATTATGAACTTTGCTTCTTCGCATAACTTGAGAGCATCTACCTCACTGTCGACGCTGGTCACTAAGTCATCCATATAAAAACACTCCTTTAATACAGCACAGGCATGTGGAAATAATGTGCTTTCATTCTCCAAATGTTTCTGAATGGTGGCTCCCAATAAGAAGGGGCTGCAGGTCACGCCAAACGTCACTCTGGTCATACGGTATTCTTCTATCTTCGGTAAGTTACTAAAAGATTTCGGTTCTTCGTTGTACCAAAAGAAACAGTGAGAGTCTCGGTCTCGTTCGTCCAGAAGGATTTGAAGAAAGGCTTTTTCGATGTCAGCTGTTATTCCGATGACACCCATTCGGAAGTTTAATAACACCTTCAGTATATCAGCCAATAGGTTAGATCCAGTAAGGACATGATCGTTAAGCGAGAGTTGAGAAGGTTCGTGCGCTGAGGCATCAAACACTACGCGGAGCTTTGTAGTAGCCTTATCCTCCCTATAAACTGGGCGATGGGGTAAATAATAAACCCGTTCTGACCTATCAGTAGGTTGAACACGCTCAGCGAACCCTGCCGATAAGAAAGCTTGTATGGCTTTATCATAATCAGCTGCTCTTCCAACTTCCATCAACAATTTTCTAGTGAGCGACTTTAATCGACCTAGGGCACCAGTTCGATTACTCAATAAGGGCTCATTCAGATTTTTCCATGGTAGAGTTGCTTTGTATCTATCCTTTGATTTAATTATATAGTCTTGGCAAAAACTTTTCGTAAAAGTCTCTGCTTCTAACTCGTCCTTCTTTATCCCGATTGCCTCCAGATCCCACAACTTTCTAAAATCAAACTCATTTATTATTGAAGTACACAAAGAAACTTGTGAAAGTAAATTTAAATTGGCCAAGGTTATTCCAGAAGAAACTTGTCCCTGTAGTGTCCAACCAAACGAACTCTGTACGGCAGTTAGATTGTCTGATATTCGCCTGATATTCCCAGTGAAAAAATTCCAATATTGGTCAGCTCCTATTAAAATGCTTATTCCTGGTTCAAGTTGCATCTTAGCCACACCGCTATCAGCTAAACTCAACTCATAGAAGATTGGGCTTTTACTATCGGGAGAAGGTAAGACATCGACTCAAATATGAGGAACTTCTATAGCTTCCAATAAATGAACCTCATCATCATATTGGCTTCTTAATACCATGCGGACTCGGTTGCAAGTTCGAGCTGGGGTTTGAGACTGACTTCCAAACGGTGCTACACTCAAGAAATGAGTTCCCACAATAGGCAATTCCAATTTCCTCGAAATATCTCGACGTATAAAGGAAAGTTGACTACCGCCATCGAAGATTACTCTCACTAAGAGATTATGTTCAGATTGATGGGGTTCAAAAACATGTACACAGGCAGTCTGTAGGAAAACGTCAGCCAAAGCGTGATGCTTATCGTTTGTCGCACACAGATTCAATGTCGGTTTCGTTATAGAAGCATATCCTTGATCTCTTGGTGGAAATTTTCCTTGAGGCGTTGATTTGTAGCGCTCACTATAAAGGGGTTCGCACATAGACGAAGCATGTTTCTTCTTACACTTGACACAACTAACATTAATCCCTTTACAAAACTTTGAAGTGTGCCCCTTTTTCGTGCATCGAAAACATCGGCTATCTTTCTTCAAAAGATCTTTTCGTTGCTCTATGGTACGTCCATCATCACATTCGCTGGAGCCGTGTTTATCAGACTCACAGAAAAAACAATTCATTTTCGAACTCGTCGTAGCAAATAACCCAGCAGCTGTCTTCATTCCTTTTGGGCTACTAGAATTCATAGAAGTTCTTGACACTTCACTTGCCTTTTCTAGAGTGTCAACTTCACGTTTCAAATAGCGTAGAAGAGCCTTCATCTGTCCATCACCCAGCGATAAAGTGGTACTGCTTTCCGAAAGGTCATCATTCGAAAGTATAGCGCTTTTCGATTTCTCGTTTCCCTCGTCGCGTGCAGAATCATCATAGACTCTGTGAAAATCCACGCGCAATTCTCCAGGAAGACACTTCAATATCAGCGTTTTCAAAATAACGGCATAGTGATTTGACGGTACTCCCAAAGCAGCCAAGGAACGAACGCAAGTGACTACAGAATTGTACAAACGGCGCAATCCCGCTGTATCGGTTTTTGATAAAACAGGCTTCATAGACAGCAATCTTTGTATGTGTTGATCTATCAACTTTTCAGGGTTTCCAAACTCATCTAGCAGCAAAGCTATAGCACTATCGTAGCAATTTTCGGTAGGAGTAAATCCTGCTAAGACTTCAGCAGCCTTCCCTTTAAGCACTGACTGCAGGTAATTAAATTTATCTATAGAACTCAGCCCAGAGTTCTCATGGACGGCAGTTTTAAACTGCTCCCAGAACTGAATCCATTCACTGAAATTACCTGAAAACGTTCTAAGATTTAATTTGGGAAGCTTAACACCGCTTCGCTTTTCTTGAGAAGTAAAATTAGTGGCATCTCGATGAGTATTCGAATCTTGAAACAGCTTTATTCTTGTTAATCGTTGATTTAGTCTTGCTATTGCGCTGACTACGGTATCATCATATTCTGCACACTTTTCAATTTCCTTTTCCGCTTCCTCTGGTTTTATAACCGCAAGAACCTCCGTGTAGGCAATTTTAAGAGAAGCATGCACCGCTTTTATACGTTCTAGCAGAACTACTAACTCCTCTTCGATAACATTCAGATTTCCAACATCATTGTCCTTTGGTTTCGATTCGTCAGAGCCTAAAAATGCATTAATGGACTTCGATAATTTAGTTATTTGTCCTCGCCAAACCGATACGGAGCGCTTTGATAAGTCCATGATTAAATAAAAACGCGTGTTACAGTAAATAGTTTCGGACTTTTGTCCCTTGATAATTATTCCTTCCCGGGTTTCGGCACCAATGTGAAAAATAGGTAATAGTTATATCCAGGGAAAAAACTCGGTAATATCGATTTCGTTATAATTAAAATCCGGTTCAACAAATAACGTGCTCTATTCTTGAAAATTACAATAAAAAACCAACAAAAGAAAAATGACAATTTACAATAATAAAAAGCAAGGACTACTCGCTAACTGCAATTTTCTACAATATTTTCACCCTTAGGCAGGTCCTAGAAAAGGCAAATTAATTTAATATAACCATACATTATCTATTCATAGACTTCAGAAACGCCTATGATAAAATAAAACGTGAAGAATTATATAAAGCTATGGAATATTTAAGATTTCCCAAACACCTCGTAGATTTGACCAAAATGACAATGAAAGAGGTCATATGCAGAATAAGAATTGAAGGAGAGCTGTCAGAACCATTCAAGCCACAGTAGGACTAAGAGAAGGAGATGCCCTATCGTACTTACTATTTAACGTAGCTATGGAAAAAGTGATAAGAGACGCAGGAATTAACACCGCGGGCAGTATTTTCAACAAGTCGGTACAACTATTGGCATACGCTGACGACATCGTAATACTAGCCAGATCCAGCATAGCAATGAAAGAAGCCTTCATATCGCTAGAAATGAAGAGAAAACGAAATATATGTGCATCTCTAAAACGGAATGATCGCCAGAATATGACCATTGAAGGTGTAAAAGAATTTATATACTTAGGGACGCTAATCTCAAAAGATAACGACACGACGGCAGAAGTCATAAGGAGATTGGCGCTGGGAAATAGATGCTATTTTGGGCTACGTAAACACTTCTTAACAAGGAACATATCAAGGAGGACTAAAGTTAAACTATACAGAACCCTTATAAGGCCAATACTACTGTATGGATCCGAAACCTGGACACTAAGAAGTAATGAAGAACACCTCCTGGGGTGCTTTGAAAGAAAAATCCTGCGCACAATATATGGAGGAGTGAACGAAAATGGTGTTTGGAGGAGAAGATACAATCACGAACTGTATCAATTGTATAAAGATCCAAACATCATAAAAACTATAAAAATTAGCAGAATTCGATGGGCAGGACATGTTGAACGTAGCAGTGATGACAGCATAACAAAAATTATTATGAACAAGAGACCAGACGGACACAGAGGCACAGGGAGTCCAAAAAAGAGATATACAGATAGCGTAGAGGAGGATCTACGAACCCTAGGTATAAGAAATTGGAGACTCCAAGCCAGGGACAGACAGTTCTGGAGGAGGATGTTGCAGGAAGCCAAGGCCAATAACAGGCTGTGGAGCTATTTATGATGATGAATATCCTGCGGTTCAAAATTTACATTAGTTGACGCTCGACTTCACATTGTGAAATTCGTCGGCAAATGTTCCAATTTTTCCTGCTAGTGGATATAAAAGAGGTGTTGTGACAAAGCTGATAACTGAGAACAGTTCGAAAGTAATCTTAATTTTATGTGCCAACTACATTGAAGCAGATACACGAATTATAACACATTTATGTTATATATTTGAACACTACTTTGCAGCAGACATTGTAATAAAATCTTCTGATACGGACGTTTTTATTCTCACGATTGCTCCTAGTACGAACATAACATCAAATATTCGAGTATGGTTTCAAACTGGAACAATAACTACGAAGCAAGATTTAAGACGATATATACCAATTAACGACATTATTCAAGAATTGGGAAAAGAATTGAATTTTGCACTTCCATCGGTTCATGCACTTACAGGATGCGACACTAACTCGTCGTTTTATAACATTGGGAAATCTAAAGCGTTCAAAGCAGCGCAGAAATTAAGCGATGCAGCTTTGGTGATAGTCAGTCATTTGGAGAAAGGATTTTCAGATGAGGTTAATGATGTATACACAGCGCACACGGTGTGTTGCTACTCTATACGATATACCCGGAAAATATATAAAATTCCATAGAAATATTAATAAGTTCCGTGCTATGCTTTCGACCTCACAAATAGTCGCAGTCGAGAAAATTCCACGGTCATATCCCGCTCTTCTGCAGCATTTAAAAAGGTGTCATTGGTCTAATGCACACAGAACAATAATTCAACCTCTTAATTTAACAACTTGTGGATGGAGGTGCGAAGAAAATTTTCATGTCATGTTCGAAGGACCTAGTAGTCTAGAGTTACTACAGAAATATTTTTGCAATTGTAGTACAAAATCTATCAAGTCAAGCTGAATCGTGCACTTGCTTCACTCAAAAAATAAAATGTTGCCCACTATATAAATGCCGTTCAAAATGTTTTTCACAACCTATAATACAGGACCAAAATGAAAATTGGGAGTGCGACTGATTGATAGATAAATAATAAATTAACCCTTCTAATATTTGTTCATATTTACTTACAATAAACGCAATGTTCTATTTTA
Organism: Thereva nobilitata; assembly: GCA_963855945.1. NCBI lineage: Eukaryota > Metazoa > Arthropoda > Insecta > Diptera > Therevidae > Thereva > Thereva nobilitata. Next base: position 61,249,931 of record OY979697.1, read on the forward strand.
ACAATAAAAATTTTAAGTGGTATTGCTACTCGTCTCTGTAAATTTTGAACCGCTGGATATTTTGATCTGAAAATTTACAGGAAATTGCCTCAAGTACTCGACTACAATATGGAGTAGCCAAAAAAGCGAATTTCAAAAATGTATAACACAACTTTTTGATTAGAAAAAAATATCTCACGAATCCGTTGGTAATTTTTTAAAACATTCGCCATTTTGTTTCTAATTGATGTAAAGAGTTCGAATGATGTTTGATATTTAGAGAATTAGTTAAACTACATTGTGTTAAAATTTGAAATCGATATCTGCAATATTAACTGAGATATGGCGAGATAAAGTATAAATTTCGTTCAAACAGTGCATACGAAAAAAATGCATTTTTATAATTTGTTTATATGTTGGCAGTTGGCAATGTACAAACTTCGTCCAAAATCAACTGTAGATGCATTTTCCCATCCTCTGTCGACTGCAATTGGTTTCAACCGGTTATCTCAACATGAACACCTGAACATAAAAAAATTAGTTACCTGTTATAACTTTTTTTAAAATTCGATGTTTAGCGCCACCTATCGGAAAAATTTTGTACTACTACGCAATCATACTGAGAATCTCTCACCCTGTGCAGAACTTGCCCCATGGCGACCTCAACATTTTTTCCCCAAAAATAGCGCTAAGGTAAACAATTTTGCAAACTTTAGAGCAAATAACAATTTGGCGGGCCTAAAAAATCGAATAAATACATTTCGGCTTGAGACGAGCATTGGCAAGATTATAAGACGACACTACTGATTTGATCCTGAAAAGGGCGGTTGCTGTTCCTCGTTTTCGTGTTTCGTTTTTTCTTGTTTTAGCATCTTGCACAGATGCTCATACCGCCCGCACGGCACTGGCAATACAAAAGTGTGCATAATATACTATTAATGCAAGGTTAACAATTCACTATAACGATTCTTTATAAACGTCTAGTTGGGACCCGGTGTACAAATTTCGCTTCAACTCGTTTCGAAAGGGAAGAAAAATTAGTTATGCCGACACGCAGCCCCACAACCCCAGTACTCAGTGGCCAATAAGAAAAAAAATGTGTCAACAACAATACAATTTAATTTTATTGACTCTTTTAAGTTTAACAATATAATTCGTTTTATTTTGTATTTAAGTTAATCCACTAAATGTTAAATGTGATATCAAGTAAATTCAATAGATATAAGTCAAAGTTCAACTCCAAGTTCAACTCCAAATAATAATAACAAGAATAAAATTCAACTTCAAAATTTACTCTAACTAATAATAGCAATAATCAAGGTCAACTTCAATGTGATTCCAAATGATAACAGCAATAATCAAATCAGCTTTCAAATTCACTTGACAAAATTTCCGCGATCACCAAATTCAATACAAGTATTCAATGAAATAACTTATGCTCGTCAATCACCATACCATCAAGAATGAAGTCAAAGAAATATAATCAATATTAGAAAGGAAGTCAAAATTTATGTACTCACCTGATTTGCAATCAATTGCAGGTTAAAGGTAGGAAGGATATAAGGATAGTGATAGATTGCGGGATGAAACATCTCAGTATTAGTAAGCTGGTATACTGGCCCCTGTGCTGAAAGTCGAGTCGTGATTCGTGACAAGTCGTTAGAGCTGAAGAAAGTGACGTTTCAGTCGAATTACGACTTTCAGCGCAGGAGCCTACACTCTACTTAGAACTTCCACTCTAAGCCCCTGTGATGAAAGTCGTAATTCGACTGAAACTTCACTTTTTTGAACTTAAACGACTTGTCACGATTCACGACTCGACTTTCAGCACAGGGGCCATAATCTTGTATCATAAAGCTACAAGATATACTCCAGATTGATACTCCGGTTATTACTCGTATCATGAGCTACAAGTACAACCAAGGTAAATGGGTAACCAGTTTCGTGCCTTGTATCATAAGCTACAAGGCAGAATTATGATTAATAAAGGAATTAGTTACAACTTGTATCAGAAAATCTACAAGGTAACTAATTGGAGGTAATACTGAAGGTAAACCTTGTATCAAAAGCTACCGGGTTTAATTGTGGTTAATAAAAATATTAGTTATAACTTGTATCATGAATCTACAAGTTTAACTAATTGGAGTTAGTAGTATATTTAAACCTTATATCGAATCTACTCTGAGTTTAATGAAGATAGTTATATATAACCTTGTATCATAGAGCTACAAGGAATAACAAATTCAAAAAAAATAGTTTTGGATGATAGGAGGAGGAAAGTTTTTTAGAAAAAAATTGTTGAGGAGTAACCTGCACTTACCACGGCTGGAAGCCAAGAGAGCGAAAAATCGTCCAGCAAACATTTTTGTTCACTTCCAAGTTTTGCAACGGTATAAACCGGTTTGATTACCAACAACCGGAGTGGGGGTAGTTATCTGTGTGTGTGTATGTGATTGATTTTATGGTTCGTTAGTATGACCACCTTCACTTTTTAAATTGAATAATTTTTTTTTGTTTTGAGTGAAATTTTCTTTTCTTTTTTTGAGTGAGATTTCCTTTTCTCAAGTGAATTTGAAATTGCGTAACTTAAGATTAATTTTTGATGAACATAATAAAAACCCAGTATTATAGGGAGAATTGATCCTGTTGAGTTAGTCACTATTTCTGCAGCGTGACCATGCACGGAAACTTCAGGTTGCTTTAGTTGTTTCATCTGTTGTGTCTATTCATGTTGATGACCGTTGTCCATATTATTTATTGTTGTTGTTGTTGTTATTTTTCCTTGTTGGCTGACTCCTTAATTTTATGCTCTTCTGATGCTGTCAAAGAAAAATAATGATTATGGTGCCCTACTGTGGCATGGTGATCGTTAGATTTCCCAACATACTCCCCCCCCCCCTTGAAACACTACAGGTGTGTTTCAAAAGAAAATAAGTAAATAAACGATAACAATTGATTCTAGAGTTAAATGGGTAAGTGATCAAAGGGATTTACCAAAAGGGAAGCTAAAGTATTAAAATATTATGAATTATTTTGCTAATCGACTAGGATTTTTTCTTTGTGGAATTTTGAAGCGTATGAAAATTATATCATATCCAAGTAATATTGGTTTCGTGATGACTTAATGTGCAATATTATAGATTCCACTAGCGTCTGGAGGAACCAACTGAGTGGCCCAAGAATGCAATTTCCTCAATTTCTTCGCCTTTTTTATCGATGTCGGTTAATCCACGTCGGAGACCTATTGTTGTTTGTGTCTCCGGACATCGTATATACAATGATAGATATGAGTTTTTAACAGATGGCGGTAAAGAACAATTAATTGAAAACAAAGGGATTTGAGCGCCCGACGAACGATTTTTGATAACAAAATTGTTTATTCAAAAAATACCAAAAATATTGATATAATGTTAACGAGGAATCTAATTAGAGATGAATTGGTTTCGTGTTTAATGATAATTAAGCATTGAGTTGAATGAGGAGATTTGTAGAAAAATTTTTGAAAAGAAGCAAGTGGATAGACTGAAGAAATTAAAGAATGCGATTTGTTTATGTAACATTAGTCTATGTATGAAAATAAATTCAAATTCAATTTCTCAGGGAAGATTCCTTTGACTGGGATTGTGGAAATCTTATTTTAAGAGCGTTTAATTAATCGAATTCTAAGAATCGCCTGCGTAGGCTGGCGTTGAAAAAAAGGATGTTGTAAAATTTGATATGTGTAGCTGTTATTTAAGTTGTTTATGGTAGTTCTGATTTTAATGGAGTATATGAATTCATCCCCTGAGATTGCGTAGTTTTACAAGTAGCTGTAGCAAAAATTCGAGGACAGCTGAGTTTGAAAGGGATAATAGTAATTTGATGAAGTAATTATATTTGAATTATTAGTGGATGATCTCACCTTTATTTTACGCCGAGTTGTTGCATAGATAGGACGAGCGGTAGGTGGCAAGAAATCTGTTTTTGAATTTGCATTGGTTTTATTTAATAAGTAAGTGTTGTCCTTTATTCTATGGTTGAATGTGGAAATTTTAAAGGAAGCCATGGTCTGCTTATCAGCTGTTAAAGGTGTAAGTAAGGGCTTGTTAAGTCCAATGTTTGAACGATTTTCAGAATCCGTAACCACTGATAGCGGTTTAGGCATATATGACAATGTGGGAGGTGTGCACATAGGAGCTGTTGACCGTAATGAGTGCGATACATTTAAGTATGGTTGATGTGTTTGGGAGAAGCCCTTGTAGTTAGTTTGGCCACCATTGTTTAATGAAGTTAACGTTGTATTTTGGAATTTATTAGTAATGGGATTAGTGGAAGAATTTTGAATAAAGTTATTGGATTGTTTTTGGTTTTCCTTATTGGATAGTAAAACAAAACTAGAAAAACAATTTGCAGTGGCTGTGTTAAGAGCAGATAAACATGAAGATCGTTTGGGCTTTGGCAATGGTGGTCTAGACTGTGTAATTGTTGGATGTATGGTAGATTTATCACTTCCTGGGTTTGTTTTTCCAGTTAAAAACCAACCAAGTACGGAATTTGGAGCGGTAGGCGTGCCACTGGGGCCTTTAATTATCCCATCTAAAATCAGGTCTGAATACACATCAGCTCCAAGTAATAAGTCAATCTTTCCTGGCAGGTGGTAATGTGGGTCAGCAAGATTGAGATTTTCTAAATGATCCCAAGTTTCTTTCGGGAGTTGTGAACGTGGCAATAAGGTTGTTATTGATGGGACAACCAATGCTGTGACGGAAGTTTGCAGAGAAGTTGGAGAGTATATTGATTGTATCATGAACTCTACCTATTTGTCTGCATAAGTAGTTGGGGTGTTATTTACACCATTGATAGTGACTGAAGCTGGGGTGTTTCTTATATTGAGCTGTCTAGCGGCAAGTTTGGTAATGAGTGATACCTCTGACCCTGGATCAATTAAAGCCCGTAGTGTTACTTTACCGGTTTTCGTAGGAATTTTTAATAGTGCAGTAGACAAGAGGGCCTTTGTCAACGGTTTAGTTTGCTGGTTACCACTTAGTACCTGTGTGTTGAATAACACGGTAGTCTCAACATTGTTTGTCGTGTTATGCACGACATCTGTATAGGGATTTGATGATATTGTTGTTGGTGTCCGAGCACCAGGGTTCGTTCCTGAAAATGTGCTTTGCTTGGAATCGTTATGCAATAAAGTGTGATGCCTTTTATTGCATTTCCAACAATTGAATTTGCTTGAGCATAATGAGGTAGAATGTGCGTTGGATAAACAATTGACACAAAGTTTAGTAGATTTAACAAACTGGTACCTTTGTGGAGATGAAAGTTTCTCAAACTTGGGACACACCTTTAATCTGTGGTGCTCTTTGCAACAAACACAAGCCTCTGAAGTAGTCGAGGCAAAATGTGTGAGAACTTTAGAGTTTGATCCACTAGATGGGCGTTGTGGAATATTGGTCTTGTGATTAGCTATGGCTTCTAGCACACGGAAGCGTTTTTCTAAGAATTGTCTAAGCCTGACAAATGTAGGGAGTGATGAAGCTCCATCAAGCTCAACTTCCCACATCCTGTGAGTTTCGGCAGGGAGTCTTTGAACAATCAAATATATGAGAAAAGGATCCCAATTTGAAATGTTAATGCCCAAGGCCTCTAGTTCACACAAACACTCGTTTGACTTATCCAACAAGGTTTTTATTGCATTGACTGATTCACTAGACACTGGCTTGAGATTAAACAATATCTTTAGCTGAGCATTAACCAAAACACTATTATTATTGTATCTCTTTAATAACACATTCCATGCTGTTTCATAGTTAGTGTGGCAGCAACAACCGAGGAGTTTCTGATCCATGGATTATCAAGTAAACCATGGATATCACTACCGTGATAAAATACACCGGCATTGATAGTGTGAAAATAGCTGTTATCACAGCTGGAAGAGTTAGCTAAAAGGTTCCCCCGGGATAGTAGTAGAGGGACACTAAACACGATCGGTTGTTGCTGGCACATCAGCGCCCTAAACAAGAACCAAATATAGCGTTTCAATTGCCAAGTATCAAGGTCCCTCAAGTAGGAAGCAAGTTCCACACTGGTGACCCGCGACTAAAAGTGTCGAAGACATTAATAGTTAGTGTCGTTGCGCATTAATCGCATGTTTTACGATCCAAAACGATATTAAGGAAATTCTTGTGCCGTTAGGAGAAAGTACCGCATCGAAATTAGGCGTAGTGCAAGTAAAGATTGCGGAAAAGACTAAAATTTTTTTTAAGGAAACGGCTTATTTGGAAACAAAGATCAACAGTAAGTAGACAACAAAGGAACGCAAGTGAAGCAGCGAAAAGGTTGCAAAAGAGGTGCCGTGTTAGGAAGGTAACGACATGGCTGCAAAGAAATCAGGTGTAAAGCGGCTTAAGGTTGCAGCAGTAGTTACATTGTTCGAGCAGCGGATCGGAAGCAAAAAACCAAATAAGTTAAGTTAGATTAAAACCTATATTTTTTACTTTGAATTGTACAAAAAGAACAATAATGTAAGTGATCTCACATGTATATTTTAGGTGAAAAGCCGGATCGTCATGACGGAACAAGGCGAGTAAAATAGGAATAAAAAAGTGGAAAAACAGTTGCCGAGTGTTAAAGAAAAGAGGACTTCATATAACAAAAACAAAGTACCGTAAGTACAGAAATTTATTACATTGAACAAATAACGGGTTGAAGAATAATTACTTGATCTCCCCACACAAGTGTTTTTTTTGGTGAAATAATAAAGGCAAAATATTATAACTACTGTTTTGAAATAAAGTGAAATAGATCGGTATACAAAAGAAACATATGTCTGTAATAGAAGGTAATACTTGGGGAACAAAATCCGTTTTACACTGAGTACCTATATATATACAAAAAATAACGGTCGCGCGAGTTACGTCCCCGACTCCACCCTAAATAAATACACCATATAAATATTGTACAGCGACGGTAGTCGCTGAGCACGACCAGAGCTCAGCGACTGCTATACTATACATTGAATTCAAAATTTTCAAATTTCATTTGCATATTATTAATTACTGGGCCAACTAAACGGGATTCCCAGCTAGGACTAAGCTAATTTTGGGTCGCTCTTTCTATTGCGACTAGCAGCGAGTCTAAATTCGTTAAGGTTTTCGAGATCTCACGGTTGGATTTCCAAAATTTCCAAAACGATTATCTCGCTTTCCTATTATACGAAATATTGTATTACGGGAAGACAACATTTTAAAAACCGCGTCCACGCCTACTATAAATTGAGTTGACAATTTTCAAATTTCATTTGCATATTATTAATTACTGGGCCAACTAAACTGGGGTAAATCTACAGTATACTAGTACCCACATCCTTTTTTTGAAATTTTTTTCATTTATATATTTTGGCCGGTGAGTTCATTTTTCGATAAATAAATCGTTGCTCGCTTACCCCTTTTCGAGTAATGATTTTTTAAAGTCGTTTAAATTCGGTTAGAAGAAAAATGATAACCGCCATATTATTTAAAAGGCGGAGGGGGGATGGGGCAGAGCCCTCAAAATTGTAAGGGGTAACCTTAAACGGGGGAAATGTTAAAAGGAGGTTATGTGGGCCGAACTCCCAAAAATCGGAAGGGGAACTCTTAAAAGGGGGGTATGCGTGTTTTTCTATTGCACCTTTTGTATTAGAAGAACATACAGGATGATTTGTAGTTTAACGTTCACTGCTAATTTCCCCATTTTCCTGAATCCTTGCGCGTGTATACCAATTATTAGTAGAGAGAAAATGAACAAACAATTTTTATTTTTTCATATTATATCTACATGCAGCTGAGTCAAAAGCCGAAAAGTTTGGAAAAATCAAATGCGAGCATAGGGAGAAAAGTGCATAAAAGTGCATTTTGAGTGCATCGTAACACTAATTTTTCATATTTATACGGCTCTATTGATCGTAGAAAATTACAAAAAAAAGGATAATACTCGTGAGTAAAAGGGCTATCGAGCTGGTGGGGCGAGGTTACGTTAAAAATATTTCCTAACCTCAAAAAGCCAAATTCTCATTTTATTTGCTTTTTTAACTAAAAATGCATTAAATCATGGACGAATCAGTGGATTTTCTTAAAAATTAGAAGAAACATATATTTTAATGTTATAAACATGCTACTAAATTTTCAAAAAAAAATCATTTTTATGTCCAAAATTGGTAATTTTCGAAAAAATATTAAATCATTGTAATTTAATGAGAAATGGTACTAGGGTAAACCTCTTTTTTTAAATGTAGGGCTTTTATATACTTTCTTGTATATATGCCGGAATCTGTTTATAAAGTTTAAATATTCAGGAAAATCGTGAAATTAGTACTAAAGTCGGAAGTAAAACTGCAAAGCCTCCTATAGGCCCTTCTAAAATTAGGAACTCCCCAGGAGAATAATATTGGTATGGATTCAGGAAAATCGGGAAATTAGCACTGATGTCGAACGTGAAGTTACAAATCATCCTATATGTTCTTCTAATACAAAAGATGCAATAGAAAAATGAAGTACGATTCTTATGGAATGGCAGAGCCCCATACCCCCTTTTGACATTTTCCCCTTTTGATTTTGCGGGCTGCGCCCCCTTCCCCTTTTTAGGGTTTACGCTTTCGATTTTGCCTTTTAAATAAGTGTCAATTTTCTGCTAACCGAATTTACACAACTTTAAAAATTCATTACTCGAAAACGGTAAGGGGTCATCCATAAAATACGTGTGGTGTTTTTGGCGATTTTTGAAGCCCCCTCCCCCTTGGTGAGTTGTCGTGAGATTTGGCTCGACCCCTTCCCTCCGCCTCAATCTCACGTGAGATTTTTAAAATTTTAAAAAATGTCTACTATTTACACTATTATGCGTTTTTGTAGTGTAAATACGTTAATCTGTGCTTGATTGCGCTGGATTTATTTAAAAAAACATAATTTGTGTTGAAGAACAGTACCACAAAATCATCACAGTACCAACTCGGCATGCACCGAACATAAGCTACAATACCTGTGGATTAGTATTGAGCAGGTGATTCTGCCCATCCTTTAGAAACCAATCTTATGGTGCCTTACTGGGATAATGGTTTCTTAACAAGAGAACAGAAAAATTTCAATTCTAGTTACAGCAAGCATATGGAATTTAAAAAAAAAATTTAAATTTTACATTATATTGACATACGAAGGTTGACTTTGGCAAAACATGTAATTATGACATGTATAGTCATTCACAATATTATTGTAAAGATGGAGATAGATGGCACTTTAGGATAAACAACCTGTAACTGAATGACCCAGGCCTTAGAAAGGCGGAATCTGAAGTCACAGCCAGCTTCTCAAATCGGCGTTTGAGCCGCCTGTACACCAGGATATAGATTCAAGAAGTATGGATCTGTTAGACTTCCATTCTTCACAGCTCTCGATATTCATAACAAAAGGTTTTCAAAATCTATCTTGGCCTCTAGTATGTCAGAGCAGATGGTCGTCGATTCAAAATTCGAATCCTGTAAGATGCTGAGATAACTAATTATGTCGCCTGGTGTTAATATCTGCTTTTTGTAGTTTAAAAATGCCACACAAAAAAAAACAACCAAACAATTCCAATCTAATCCGGTCTTTAGCTAAATAGTTTTCCGATAAAATAATCCCACGTTGCTTTTCCGTTTTGCACTAGTTGCTCTTTTGAAGAAAATCCGGACTACTTTTAAAATTGCTAATAAATATTCCGGATTGTCACACCAATTACAAAAAAAACTTTCTTTCACCAAAAAAAAGGAAAAAAGAAAAATCGGGGCTAACTTGGTAATCTTGAAGTAAAAAGTCACGTTGGGCGCCAAAAATGTTACGTCCCGTTTCGCACGTAAGCCTCGGCCGCGCTCAGCGTGGGGTGTGGTCCTACACAAATAACCAAAAAAAGAAAAAAACCCAAGTTAACCCTAAAGGGCGCCACGTAGTTTTAAGGACTACGATCCTATAATTTGAGTTCCAACGTGGGGCTTGAACCCACACCGAATACAATAAAAAAATATAATAATAAAAAAAGAAATAAAACAACTTAATTTTTATTCACTTCAGTTCAAATCCGTACTTATTAAAATAAAGTTAAATAAAATAAAATAATAAAAATAAAATATTCAATATAATAGTAAAATAAAAGTTCAAAAAGGTAGGAAAAGAAAGTTAAAAAAAAAACAAAACAATAATAATAAAAAAAAAGAAAACGGTAAGCAAAAAAAATTAAAGGAAAATAGAAAAACAGCAGTACTTAACTCCACTGACTCCCTGACTCCGATCCGCAATCCTCGCTTATAACGGTCTCCTCAAAAAAAAAACTTTACCACTTTTTACTAGATCGCTATATCTTCGCCTCTAACGGTCTCCTCAAAGAAAACTTTATCACTTTTGACTAAATCACTATATCACTCTATAGACCACTTCCAACTGAGAGAGAGAATCCATCAAGGGCCCGACTTTTTATAAGGAGAAGCCCACTATTCCTCAAGTTCCCATTATTTCAGACCATTTTCCAACCGTCCCACCCCACCGGATGGACTCGGTTGGACCGGTTGGAATCGGGTTTACTAGTATTAATGAAAATAATTTTGGGAATTAATCCCTAATTTCTGGGCAACATAATGCTACACCTCAAGAAATTCAGCGACCAAGCATATTCTCGCAATCGGCGAAGGAACTTGAGTGTGACAGCTCAAGATATGCTGGCGGATTTCCGGGGTAGCTGGAACTTTTCCTTTTATTTTCACCTTAGAGCACTCCCTGATGACCTCTCTTCCCCGCGATCAGAGTGTTGCGCCCCAGAACTTGGAGTCCCAGGTGATCCAGGCTATTTCTATATGAAGAGGTTATGATTGGCGCTGAGGATTGCGGGTCGTTCACAACATCGCTAATGCTGAAATTATGTTCTCTAACTTATACTATCCAATGTCTATTCTTTTAGATTTGGCCGGTTGCCGTCGACTATTCTTTCCCGCAGGTCCCGATACACCTTGGCCTTTACGAACGAATCCCTTTGTTCCTTCCAGCGACGCGCCGAGTACCTTCAAGTGATCGCGTCCTTCGTGGTTATCTAAAAGAAAGATTCATCAGCAATATGATGTTCTGGCGGACGGCACATACACAAATAAGACAGATAAGTACAACACAATTTGCTATTAAAATATACAATTAATATTCTTCCATTTTAGGAACATAACAACGCAATCATTAATTATAAAACTAAGCGATTGATCTCTGGTAGGAAAAAGAGTAAACTACACTTCGGAGTGAAAGCTAATGAAAACCCTAGAGACAACGAAAATAAAGAAGTAGAAATGGACCTATCCGTATCACAGAAGGAGGGATTAGGTTTCACCAAAGAATTAGGGAACGAATTGTTCCAAATAGAAGAAGGGATCTACAATGTAGAAAACTACAAGATCCGAGCCAAGGTTAGAAAGGTAGGGAAGAACGAAGAGGATTTCGTAATCCCACAACCTATACAATTGGAAACAGTAGACGATAATAACTATAATATAATGGAGGAGTATGATAAGCCGCCAATGATGGATCAACTGCGGACTAGTCATTTGAACTCGGAAGAACGAAGTTCATTGATGAACGTAGTGAAAAGATTCACTAACGTATTCTATGACGAGAACTCGGGTCTTTCATTCACCAATGTTATAAAGCACAGGATACGTACAGTAGATGACACTCCTATTCAGTGTAAAACCTACCGGTATCCTTATGTGCATAAAGAAGAGGTGGAAAGACAAATCCAAGAAATGTTAGCGAAAGGAATCATACGAAATAGTAATTGTTACAGCGCAAGCCGTAATAATAAAAAATATTTATATTAATTTAATTTAAACATTCCAAATTCTTCCAAATCGAAGAATCCAGAATATTTACCTTCTATTCAATAATCTGAAATTTACCAAATAGGTTTTTAAGTTCAAAGACGAAAGTGGTTTAAAATAGATATATTATCTCCTACAAATTACAATTCTAATTATCTCTAACTTACGCTAAATTCTACGTTACTTTATTCAAACTTTAATTCAAAAATATTTCAATTAATGAATTTCCTTTTAAATTTCAATTTTTCTTATGTCTACTTATTTTAATCCTTTCGTTTTTCTCTCTCAATCTGAAATTAGACTCATTAATAAATCATTCAAAAATTCAGTTTAATAATAAAACATATGATTGTTTTGGTTTTTTTTATATTACGCCCGTTTACTAGCGCAGTTTCTTTGTTTTTGACTATGTCACTGCAGCGCCGGTTGTTTCCGAGCTGCTGCAGCTGACCGATCTTTTTCTATTCTGTTTTTAAGGTGCATGCGACCTTGCATTAAACCTTTATCATACAGAGGACTACATGCACCGCGAACAGTTCAATTCTTCGGTGTAGGTACACATACATAAATTGTGTATACTGGTTGAACTTCTACCAGATTTGGAATTTTCTCTTTGAATTTTTGTAAACCTTTAATTATTTATGAGTGAATTGGTTTATTCACTGGCTAGAGTGCCCTTTTAACTAGGGTCAGAGCTTTGTTACTCTTCAAAAAAAAGGAAGTTTACATAAATGGCGCTTTTAGCGAATTTCGCCCAAGTTTTGGTAACTTGAAAAGTTTAGTTTTAACGGTCACTAACTGTGACCAAAATGCCGTGATTCAACAACTACTAGAAATTCCTAACACAGAAATCTCTGAGAAAGTATTAAATATATTAACATGTACACTCGAGACTCCTAAATCAGAAATCTCTAATGCAATATTAAATATATTAATTGTCAACTAGAGATTCCTAAAACAGAAATCTCTGCTGAAATATTGTTTATATTAAATACTCTTTTTTTTATTTTAAATCGATCTTCGACTTTTATAAAATCCCTTCACCAACAATAATGCCCAAACAAATTTTCTAATTAATTTCAACTAACAACGAATTGTCGGTGAAAACCCGACAATTATATAAGCCCTAAAGGTCTGTTTATGTCGATCTATGACTTAAAAAATTCCGCCACCAACATTAAAAATGTGAACAATTTTTTAATATGTTCTAAATCTAGCTAACCTGTTAAAAAATTGCCGGTAAGAACCCAGACAATATCTAGTCCCTATCTACGCTTTCAAAATACGCTTAATACGCCGTGCAGCCTTTCTGACGATGTCGTCTGATCGACTGAGCTTGCTTCCTTGATCGCAGGAACTTTTATTTCTTGTCCTCTCTCCAAGTGCAAGATGGCGTTCGGTAGAGCTTTTTCACCACGGCACGATAATTTTCCAGTGGCTCCAGTTTAGACCATTTTTTCTGGACCAGTTTTTGACGGAAGCTTTCGTGTAAGCTCTTTGTGTTCTACTGGGTGACGTTTCGGTAAGTAGTTTGTTTTATTTTAGAAAAATTGTTTTATTTAATTTTCTTTTTAATTTATGAATGAATGAGGAAGTTTCAGGTAATTTTTTTGTGTTTATTTGTTTATTTAATATTTTACTTCTAGCCTGTACTTGTATTAAATCTGACTCTAGTCGGCGTTTGTCAGGTTTGTTTATATTTGTTTTGGATTATTGTTTTGTATTAACGTATTTTTAATTTCAGGCCAAAACATTCTGCCCCCCGTTGATGCGTCTCATCAAAACAACTAGTTATTATCTATTTATTTAATGTATATATTTCTTCATTTATAGTTTTCTTAGTCTATGTTGTAATTCAATGTCTATTCTTAGCCTAATTTTTTAATGCCTAATTCATTCCTATAATATAATTCAATGTAATAGACTTAGTCTCAGTGTACTTCAATTTGTTACATACATTATGTATGTATATTATATATATAATTTAGTCAAATTATTTCTTTTTTGTTTATTTTTTACAAGGTTTGGCGACATTGTTCCGGTCCTGCCGGTTATTATTTTTCATGCCAGGATTTCTGGCCTTATAAGCCGACCAGATCTCTCGACCATTTTCTGCTATCCTCAGCCTCACCTGATGCGTCTCCCCTATGTAGACAGTATATCGTCTACGGGGCTTGTCCCTAATTTTCTTGAACGGTATCGATTTGACCTGCTGATATGTGAGTGAGAATACGACTCCGTCGGTTGTCGTCATGTAATAGAGTTTGTCTTCTAGGCTGCGCGGTGGTGGTCTACATGGGTGTTCCGTAATCGCTGGAACTGGTTCCGATTGTGTGGGACCTTGGTTTTCAACCATTGGTATCTCCTTTTCCATTAATATAGGAATTTGTGGTTGTGGCGGTGATGCTGGATCTGGTTGTCCCATTTTATATCTGTTGCCGACTACTTCTGTATCTTCATCAACGTCCTCCTCTGTAGGTAAGTTTTTCCCTGGTGTGGTGGGGATATCTTGGGTTTCAACAGATGGACCTGGTGACCCTATTTGCCACATGTCGTTGAAATCTTCAGATTGGTCGGCACTAATGTCCTCTATCAGGAGGTTTTTGCCAGGAGTGATGGGAATTTCTTGAGCTCTATATGGTGAGCCTGGTGGTGATTGTAACTCCATTAAGTCAGGTGACACCTCATCAATCAACCGTATTAATTCCTCATCGGTCAATGGGCAGGTGCCCAACATCTGATCTATTAATTCTTTATTAAAATCCATGTTTTTTTTTTTTTTTTTTTTTTTAAAAATATTATTAACTATGTTTCTGAAAAAAAAAATAAATTATGCTTATTATTATTGTTATATATATAGATGGACTACACGAACATTATCAGAACATAAATACTGCACCATCATGCGGACAATGGACACAATTTATGTATCGGCCTTTTTATGGTTGTGTTGGGTGTCTTTACTGTGACCACCCTCACCTGGTTATCGGATCCTGGGTGTATTTCGTGTATCACCCCTAGTGGCCACTGTGATGGTGGCCGATTGTGGTCCATGATGATAACTACCTGGCCTATTTTGAGGTTTGGTTGTTGTAACAACCATTTGTTTCGTTTTTGGAGCTCTAATAAGTATTCCTGTGACCATTGACTCCAAAATCGTTGTAAGAGCTGCTGTATATGCTTCCAACGATCAAGTATGGCACGTTGTCCTTGTATGTTGGTTCTGGTACTGCCTTGAGATTTCTTCCTATTAGGAAGTGCCCAGGGGTGAGTATCTCTAGGTTTGATGGATCGGCAGACAGCTGGCATATCGGCCGGGAATTCAGGCAGGCTTCTATTTGAACTAGTAATGTGGTTAGTTCTTCGAAGGTAAGTATTCTGTCATTGTTAATGCGTCTCAGGTGATGTTTAATGCTTTTTACACCAGCCTCCCATAAGCCTCCGAAGTGTGGAGTTATTGGTGGGTTAAAATGCCATTGTATGTTTTGGTTGGCAAGTTCATCAGCAGCCTGCGTGGTAGCATCTTTTAGGACCTGCTCCATCTGAGACTGTATTTGTTTATTAGCTCCTACGAAGTTTGTTCCGTTGTCTGAATAAATGTTCCTACATAATCCTCGCCTTCCGATAAACCTTCTTAGTACTGCTATGAAAGCTTCGGTAGTCATGTCTGATGCTACCTCTATATGAATTGCTTTCGTGCACATGCATATAAAAATACAGAAGTATCCTTTATATACCTTCGAGCCCTTGTGTTTGGACATTTTTAGTTCTATGGGCCCTGCGTAATCTACCCCTACATTTTCGAATGGGTTCGCTGGCGTGATCCTTGCACTTGGTAAACTTCCCATTAGTTGTGACGGTGCTGTAGTTCTATATCGAATGCATTTCACACATTTAGAGATTCTCTCCTTTATGGCTAACATCCCGTTCGTAATCCAATATTGGTTCCTTATCGTGTTTAACACTAATTGTGCTCCTCCGTGGAGCGTTGTTTTATGGAAATGATCAATAATCAGATTGGTGAGATGATGCCGCCGTTGTATGATCATAGGGTGCTTAACGTCGTAGCTTAGATTTGCTTTTTGTAATCTGCCTCCGATTCTTATTGTACCATCTCCGGCCATAAATGGATATAATTTCGCTAATTGGCTATGCTTGCTGATCACTTTTGTGCTAGTTAGTTGCTCGTACTCTTTGGGAAACGTCTGCTTCTGGGCTAATTGGACGAGTTTCGTCCTTGCTCCTTCAATTTCTTCGGCTAATAGCTGCGAGTTGCGTCGGTCTATTTTTCTTTGAGTATTATATATAAACCGATAGCAGTACGCCATGACTCGCAGTGTTTTTGTTAGCGATGAGAATTTCATCCACCAATCAGTAATGATTGGTTGATTTGTGATAAGAGTTTTGGTGGTTGATTTGGCTTCAAGTTCTGTTTTCAGATTTTCCAGAGATTCCTTTGGCCATCTGTCCTCTGGTTGCCGCAACCAGTCAGGACCCTGCCACCAGATTGATGCTGCTTGCAATTTCGCTGGCATTACTCCTCTTGACGCCAAGTCAGCTGGATTCTCCTTGGTGGAGACATAATGCCAGGATGTTCTTTCAGCATTTTCGCTGATCTCCACCGTTCTATTGGCTACGAATGTCTTCCACTTATTAGGTATGCCCTTTAGCCAAGCCAGAACAACCTTGGAATCAGTCCAACATTTGCTTTGGACTTCTTGGAGATGCATGTCTAACTTGATTTGCCGGATTAATTTACTGAGAAGCACTGCTCCACATAGTTCTAATCGCGGTAAAGACATTGGCTTGATAGGAGCAACTCGCGTTCTTGCCATCAGCAATGTTGTTTCAATGCTTTCATCCTCCAAGACGGTTCTGATGTACACCACGGCTGCGTAGGCTCGTACGGATGCGTCACAAAATCCCATCAGTTGACACCTCTTATTTCCTGTACTTGTTTTCAGCCATCTTGGTACTCTGAGGTTTTGAATGAAAGGAAGTTGTTCTTTGAACTGGGCCCAGTCCTGCTGGATTTCTTGATCCACTGGGTCATCCCATTCGTATCCGTTCATCCATAATTTCTGCATGATTAGTTTAGCAATGACTATACATGGGGCTATCCAGCCTAGCGGATCGTATAATGTAGCCACTTCAGACAAAATTCTTCTTTTGGTCTTTGCTGGTTGCTCGAATTCTGATTCCTTTATCGCGTATGAGAAATAATCTTTGACCGGGTGCCAGTAAATACCCAGTGCTTTGATTTGGTTATCTTCCTTGACTTGTAGTGGTAGTTTCATCTCGCGGTCTTCGGCTGGGATTGCCTCTAGTAGAGACTGGTGGTTAGCAGCCCATTTTCTCAGATGGAATCCCCCACATCTCAACAGATCGATTAATTCCCTTTGGAGTTCTAACGCCTCTGTCAATGTATCTGCCCCAGTAAGAACGTCATCCACATAAAAGTCCGTGAATGCTTTTCTGGCTGCTTTGGGCCATTTTTTCGTTTCATCGGTGGCTAGCCTTTGTAGGGTTTTGATGGCTAGGTATGGTGCCGCCGTGGTCCCAAAGGTGACTGTTTGTAGTTCATATTCTTGAACTGGTTCTTTAGGGCTTTCTCTCCATAGGATCGTTTGATATTTTCTGTCTGATGGACTTACAGATATCATTCTGTACATTTTTTCTATGTCAGCGGTTACCGCATATTTGTACTGTCTCCAATTCAATAAAGTAGCAAATAATTTAGGTTGTAATGTTGGCCCATTTAACATCTGCTCATTTAAGCTTTTCCTATTTGAGGTTTTGGCTGAAGCATCAAATACCACCCTCACCTTTGTCGTGGTGCTCTCCTTCACCACGGCATGATGCGGCATATAGTACCTGTGGGGTGTTTGCCCGGTGGTTGCTTTCATATGCCCTAAATCGATGTATTCCCTCAAACATTGTGTGTAGGCTTCCTTTAGCTCTACATTCTGGGCCAATTTTCTTTCCATTTGGATTAGCCTGGACATGGCTTGTCCTCTAGAATCACCTAGATCTGGTGGATTACCGCCTACGAACGGTATACTGACTTCATAGTGACCATTTGGATGGCGTTTTGTGTGGTCCTGGTAGTGTTTCTCACATTGTTCTTCCTCAGGTGTTAGGCGTCGCCCGGTGTCCAACTCTTCCCATTCCCAAAACTTCTTCATTTGTTGGTTCAATTCCTGTAAAGTATCCGTTTGCTGTAGGGTGAATGCGGAGAAGTTCGCTTGAGTTGGATACTTTGTGCCAGTAGCTGTTTCGCCAAATAATATCCATCCTAAGGTGGTCTTTAAAGCTACGGGCGATTGGTTGACTCCCTTGCGTAGATCATTTTGTATGATGTCTGCATAAATGTCGACACCTAATAGTACATCGATTCGACCTGGTTCGGCGTAATTTGGGTCGGCCAACTCTAGACCGTCAATGTGTGACCACTTTTGCCACTCAATTCTTTCTGGTGGAAATATACCGGTAATGCTTTTGATGACATAGGCCTGCAATGTGCGCTCATAATTGGGATCTGTGGTAGACAGCAGTGAAACACATGCTACCTTATTTGATGTTGCCACTAGAGCGGACGTTAAACCTGTCACCTCTAATGCAGTTGGTATGGTATCTGCTTGTAACGATTGATAGGCAGTTTCGGTTATGAACGAGCTCTGCGATCCTGGATCGATTAGTGCTCGCAGAGTCAGATAGGTTCCTTTCCCATCCTTAATTCGTACCAATGCTGTCGCTAGCATTGACTGTTTGTTATTCCTGCTATAATTGCAGTTGGTGACCGCTTGATCCTTGGGATTCTCCTTCTTATCATCCATTTTTCCACAACGTCCTTCTGGTGTGGATTCCTCATGCAATAGCACATGATGCCTTTTTCCACATTGGGGGCACTTATTGTTGCTGGTGCATGTTGCGTTTGGATGTGACCTCAGGCAGTTGTCACACATCCTATTCTCTGTCAACCATCTTCTTTTCGTGTTTATGTCCAAACCCTTGAACGTTTGGCATTGAGATAGGAAGTGTTGTTGTCTGCACATCGGACAGTGAATGATCCTAGCTGTGGTCTTCTTGTAATGTCCCTTATTGTAGTTATTAACAAATCCTTTTTGTGGATACTTTTCTTTATTTTCTCGCCAACTGTTATCACTGGCTTGTTTGCCAGTATTGTGTTGGCCTATATGATAACTCGCAGTCCGATTTCGATCCTTTCCACCCTTTCTGACTTCCCGATTTGTCATACTTTGATTAATCTCTTTGGTAGCTTCTAAACTGCGATACCTTTCTTCCATGAATTTGTTTAAATCTGCTAATGACGGCAAATCGTCAGACTTAGCAATCAACTGTTCCCAGAGGTTTCGTGTTTTATCTGGAAACCTTTGTGCTGTTGTATACACAAATATAGGATCCCAATTAGTAATATCGACCTCAAGGACTTGTAGACTATGCTTAATGCGATGCAGCTCATCTAGAACTGCTCTTATTTCTTTATAAGACTCATTTTTAATCTTTGGTTGATTAAATAACAATTTAAATTGGGCGTGTATTAGCAACCTTCGCTTATTGTAGCGGTTGCATAATAATTCCCATGCTGGCGCGTAATTTTCTGACGTCATGTCAAATGCATCTAAATCTCTTCGAGCTTCCCCGGTGAGACTGTTTTTTAAATAATGAAGTTTATCGACTGGTGTCAGTCGTTCTTCACCGTGTATCAATGATACAAATCGATCATGGAATGTCCTCCATGAAGTATATTGGCCATCGAACTTCGGAATCTCAATGGTTGGAAGTTTTACAATGGCCTTGGATGCACTTGCAATCTCACGAACCCTTTGGCTCGCTGCTTCAGCTTTTTGTTCTTTGATTGCTTCTAGCGCATCTTGCAAGTCACCCATGAATACTGAAAATGTTTCCTCAAATTCCTGAAAATTATTGCCTTGTACATAACTTAGCACATTGGCCCGGACCTTTTCGTCTTTGATGCTACTAGGGTCAGTTGCATGTAATTCGAGATAATTATCCTCAAACTTGTCCCATATCTTTTTAATGGTATCGATCTTCCCTTGTATATAACCAGACGTTCGTCTAGGTTTGGGAGTCTTATTGTAGTTGGAGATTGCCTGCCTTAACTCGGTCTCCAACGTACCTTGCATTTTCAATGTAGTCTTCATTTTGTCGTTGGTTTACCACAAATACTAAACCGAAATAATCCCACAAATATTTGATAGTTTGAATGATTTACTAATTTTCAACTAATTGTAATTTATAAGATATAACTATTTGACCACTTTCATCCGGCTCGAAGGACCATGTTACAGCGCAAGCCGTAATAATAAAAAATATTTATATTAATTTAATTTAAACATTCCAAATTCTTCCAAATCGAAGAATCCACAATATTTACCTTCTATTCAATAATCTGAAATTTACCAAATAGGTTTTTAAGTTCAAAGACGAAAGTGGTTTAAAATAGATATATTATCTCCTACAAATTACAATTCTAATTATCTCTAACTTACGCTAAATTCTACGTTACTTTATTCAAACTTTAATTCAAAAATATTTCAATTAATGAATTTCCTTTTAAATTTCAATTTTTCTTATGTCTACTTATTTTAATCCTTTCGTTTTTCTCTCTCAATCTGAAATTAGACTCATTAATAAATCATTCAAAAATTCAGTTTAATAATAAAACATATGATTGTTTTGGTTTTTTTTTATATTACGCCCGTTTACTAGCGCAGTTTCTTTGTTTTTGACTATGTCACTGCAGCGCCGGTTGTTTCCGAGCTGCTGCAGCTGACCGATCTTTTTCTATTCTGTTTTTAAGGTGCATGCGACCTTGCATTAAACCTTTATCATACAGAGGACTACATGCACCGCGAACAGTTCAATTCTTCGGTGTAGGTACACATACATAAATTGTGTATACTGGTTGAACTTCTACCAGATTTGGAATTTTCTCTTTGAATTTTTGTAAACCTTTAATTATTTATGAGTGAATTGGTTTATTCACTGGCTAGAGTGCCCTTTTAACTAGGGTCAGAGCTTTGTTACTCTTCAAAAAAAAGGAAGTTTACATAAATGGCGCTTTTAGCGAATTTCGCCCAAGTTTTGGTAACTTGAAAAGTTTAGTTTTAACGGTCACTAACTGTGACCAAAATGCCGTGATTCAACAACTACTAGAAATTCCTAACACAGAAATCTCTGAGAAAGTATTAAATATATTAACATGTACACTCGAGACTCCTAAATCAGAAATCTCTAATGCAATATTAAATATATTAATTGTCAACTAGAGATTCCTAAAACAGAAATCTCTGCTGAAATATTGTTTATATTAAATACTCTTTTTTTTATTTTAAATCGATCTTCGACTTTTATAAAATCCCTTCACCAACAATAATGCCCAAACAAATTTTCTAATTAATTTCAACTAACAACGAATTGTCGGTGAAAACCCGACAATTATATAAGCCCTAAAGGTCTGTTTATGTCGATCTATGACTTAAAAAATTCCGCCACCAACATTAAAAATGTGAACAATTTTTTAATATGTTCTAAATCTAGCTAACCTGTTAAAAAATTGCCGGTAAGAACCCAGACAATATCTAGTCCCTATCTACGCTTTCAAAATACGCTTAATACGCCGTGCAGCCTTTCTGACGATGTCGTCTGATCGACTGAGCTTGCTTCCTTGATCGCAGGAACTTTTATTTCTTGTCCTCTCTCCAAGTGCAAGATGGCGTTCGGTAGAGCTTTTTCACCACGGCACGATAATTTTCCAGTGGCTCCAGTTTAGACCATTTTTTCTGGACCAGTTTTTGACGGAAGCTTTCGTGTAAGCTCTTTGTGTTCTACTGGGTGACGTTTCGGTAAGTAGTTTGTTTTATTTTAGAAAAATTGTTTTATTTAATTTTCTTTTTAATTTATTTTTAGGAGGTAGCTGGAATGAGGAAGTTTCAGGTAATTTTTTTGTGTTTATTTGTTTATTTAATATTTTACTTCTAGCCTGTACTTGTATTAAATCTGACTCTAGTCGGCGTTTGTCAGGTTTGTTTATATTTGTTTTGGATTATTGTTTTGTATTAACGTATTTTTAATTTCAGGCCAAAACAGTAATTCACCATACTCTGCACCAATATGGATCGTACCAAAGAAGGTAGATGCCAGCGGAGAAGCAAAGTGGAGACTCGTCATTGATTACAGGAAACTTAATGACGTCACAACTGACGACAAGTATCCTATACCCAATATTGATGAGATTTTAGGGAAATTAGGAAATTGCCAATATTTTACAACACTCGATTTGGCCCGAGGCTTTCACCAAATTGAAATTGATGAAAGAGATGTTCACAAAACCGCCTTCAGTGTCGAGAATGGACACTATGAATTCTTGCGGATGCCCTTCGGATTGAAAACGGCTCCCGCAACCTTTCAGCGTTTGATGAACCATGTCCTGAAAGATTACATAAACAAAATATGTTTGGTATATCTGGACGATATAATTATATTCTCCACATCCTTACAAGAACACACAGACTCCTTAAAGAAGATTTTAAAGAGATTAGAAGATGTGAATCTTAAAGTACAGATGGATAAATCCGAATTTCTCAAGAGAGAAACAGAATTTCTAGGTCATATCGTTACCCCAGATGGTATAAAACCGAATCCTAAAAAGATAGAGTGCGTGCAAAATTTCCTCATCCCAAAGACTCCAAAGCAAATAAAGCAATTCTTAGGCCTTACCGGTTACTACCGGAAATTTATAAAGGATTACTCGCAAATCGCGAAACCTATGACTAAATTCCTGAAGAAAGGAATAAAGTTAGATTTTTCCAATCCGGAATACCAACAGAGTTTTGAAACTCTGAAACTTCTATTGACTCATGACCCTATACTTCGCTATCCTGACCTCAATAAAACATTTGTTCTTACTACTGACGCAAGCCAGGATGCGTTGGGCGCTGTATTGTCACAAGATGACCACCCGATATGTTACGCCAGCAGAACCCTGAATGACCACGAAGCCAACTATAGTACTATTGAGAAAGAACTATTGGCAATAGTGTGGGCTACAAGGTACTTCCGCCCATATCTTTTTGGCAGGAAATTTATTATCGAGACTGACCACAAGCCACTTACTTGGCTATTTTCTCTTAAAGAACCCAATTCGAAATTGGTTAGATGGCGTCTGAAGTTGTCAGAATTTGACTATACAATTCGGTATAAAAAAGGGACTAAAAACAGCAATGCGGATGCTCTCTCGAGGATAAAAATCCCAGAGATAAACATGGCCGAAGAAAGCAATGTAATACCAATTAGTAATTCCCCTATTAATTTATTCAAAACGCAAATTATTGTCAACGAAACAAGCACTGGCGCTATGAGAATGAAAAGACAAAAGGTATTTGATAAGAATCGAATAACGCTTTATACAAAAAGCCTAGATGAAGAGACTGTTATTACTCTTATGAAAACCCACTTCAATCCTAAAGGATTAAATGCTATCCATATTACAAAGGAAGAATTCTATAAAACGCTAGAGGACGTATACTCCAAACATTTTTCAAATAATGAAAAGTTCAGAGTAGTCCGTTGTACTTATTTGTTAGAAGATGTAACAGATGAAGGAAAACTAGCAGAATTAATCGAGAAGGAACACCTCAAGAATAACCATCGTGGTATCGAAGAAGTGTTCAAAGAATTAAAAATGACATACTATAATCCAAAGATGAGGGAGCGTGTAACAAAGTTTATAAATAATTGCAATATATGTAATTTAGAGAAGTACGAAAGGAAACCACCTAAACCCCTTTTCAAACTAACAGAAACGGCTAATGAACCAAATCAGATAATCCATGTAGATGTCTTCTATTCTCTACAAAACAATCTTTTCCTAACCATAATCGACAAATTCACTAAACACGCGTGCGCAATAAAGATTTTGGGCAGAACGTGGACAGAATTTAAAAGAGCATTATCGTACTATTTTGGACAATTTGGTAACGTCAAGAAACTAGTTGTAGATAATGAATTAGGTTTTAAAGCCATACCGTTAGGTGAGTTTTTAAAGAATCATAATGTTGAGATACATTTTACCTCCAATAGTAACCATACTTCGAACGCAGATGTTGAAAGGTTACATAACACTATCAACGAGCATATTCGTCTTCTAAAACATGATAGGGAAAATAACAAGGGAACTGTCGAAGAGAAGATTCTTCGCATCATTACTTTCTATAATAATACCATACATTCTACTACAGGTAAGAAACCTATAGACTTCGTCAATGGGAAAATACACCAGGACGAATACCCTGCAATTTATGAAAGAATCCAAGAAAGAAAACAAAAGGTTATCAATAGATTAAATAAAAATAGGGAAGAAATACGATAGAATCAGGAAAGAATTATATAAAAGAAATTAGAGGAGGCAAGAACCACTCTAAGTACAGGAAAATAAATTCTAGAAAGATAGATAATGATCATATTGTAGACGTAGGAAATAACTTAAAATATTATAGAGCTCACGTAAAAGATAGGAAAAAGTATCAAGAGTTAGAATAAATGTTAGTTTAGGAAAAGTTTAAACAACAATAAAAAGTCAAACTTTTGCAGGAAATTACGATGACGAACATATTAATACTACAGACCTTGATAAACATTATGCTGACTTTAACAACGACAAGGACTCAGGAGATACAAGTTCAGGATCTAAACAGTAACAACGGGTATTTAACATTGGAACTAGAAATAGTTAAAATCACCAAAAATTACTATAAGATTTTGCATATCATTAATACTACGCAACTTGAAGCAACTAAAGATTTAATAAAAAATAATCTTATTACGCTAGAACCCAAGAGTACACTTTTAGGGCCCATGTACAATACTTTAAGCCAAAACCTTATTTTACTAGAAGCAAAGTTAGATAACATTAGACCACACTACAGAAACAGACGAGGACTTCTCGACATAGTAGGTAAAGGACTCAAGTACATAGCAGGTACAATGGACCGTGACGATGAAATAGAAATTAAGGCTAGATTAGATGAGTTATATGACAATACACAAAGAATAATAGTAGAAGAAAATAAACAGGTGTCAATCAATCAACAAATATCAGGTCAAATCCATAACATAACTACGCATATTAATAACCAACAGAATATTATTAAAACTTATATCAATAATTATACCAGCGAACTTTCGAACAAAATAGCAACTATTGAGGATGAAATAAAACTAATGCAAAACGCATACTAAATTAATAACGACATAGTATTACTTAGGAATCATATAGACGATATAGAACAAGTATTATTTTCGAGCAAATTAGGTATCCTCTCTAAAAACATTCTTAACGAAGAAGAACTTAAATTTATATCAGATATTACCAGTTATCAAAATATTAGAACCACTGTAATGACTTACAGAGATTCGATTATCATAACTCTTCTCATACCCCAACTTTTAAACACACGATTTTCTAGAATTCTTATAGAACCTATACCCGACTCTCAAAATAAAAGCCTACACTTATATACAAATGAAATCCTTATTGACGAACGCAATAACGCGTATGAATATCCTGTTAAAGAAAACCTAAAGAAATACCTGATTCCCATTACCGATCCTTGTATTAAAAACATAGCAATGTTAAGAGAAGCTCATTGTACCAAGGAAGTTAAATCCGAAAAAGAAATTAAAGAAGTAAATAACGGCATAATTATTACTAAAGGTCTGACTGATACAACGGTTACGCACAATTGTAATAAGTTAAATATTAGTATACACGGAAACAATTTAATTAAATTTAAAAATTGCAAAATAAATATATTAGATAAAGTATTTGAGAATTTTGAACAAACCATACATGATAAAATAATTGTACCCAATTTTCTAACTAGAACTAAGGAAAGTAATATATATAAAGAACTTAGTCTTAATGACTTGTATTTGGAAAATATAAATAATAAAGAATTAATAGAAGAAATAAAACATAGAAGTAATAAATTTAGCATGGTAAATATAGGGACAAAATCCTTTATTTTTATAATACTTACCATTCTAATAGTAATAAAACTATATAAAATGATTATAAAAAGGACAAGAGAGAGAAAGGAAAATGGAGAGAACGTTAACATAAACATAGTTTCGTCGGAGCCTCAAACTAACGGTGGGGGTGTTACAGTTGTACCTCCTAAGAAAACCATATTATAAATATATTATCCCATAGGATATTAAACCTTGAGAAATACAAATCCCATGCAATTTCGCCATAATGTCGCGACCCTGGTTCACACGATTTCACAAGTTACTTTTTGCAAGCCCGCGTCTCGTTGACATCCCGTGTTCTAGGAACTGCAGGTGCACGGACGTGTGAACTTGTTAAGCGTGTGAACTGATTAAAATAAATCAATGCACTCAAGGGTTGATGGGAATTATTAATTAATCTAAATTCAGTTCTTACATTATTCTCGATCGCGTCGGTCCGGTCTCTCCAAGTTTCCTTTGTCGATCTTGACATCAAATATTAAAGGATATCCATATTAATATCCTAGTTATTATAATACAATAAGTGAATTAAGTTAAAAGGACAAACCTGTGAAAGTAAATTAATAAACTTATTATTATTATCAGTGAACATTTTTCTCGTGTTTTATTTAATAGAATTTGTGGTTCGGTCTCAAGGAAGAGATCGAACAAATTTATATTTTTTAATATCTCGAAGAAGGAGATTAAAAGTATTCGGCTCGACGCCCTCCCCCCTAAACGCCTCACGTAATTTATGGATGACCCCTAAGCGAGAGACGATTTTTTTTCGAAAAATGAATTCTACGGACCAAAATACATAAATAAAAAAAATTTCAAAAAAATAGGAGGTGGGTACTAGTATATCTACTAGTAGTAGATTTACCCGCCAACTTGATTGGGTTTCTGAAACACAATAAAACTTTGGCGCAATTGACAATGAATACTGGCCCAAAAAGCGACGATTGCGAAAAAAAGAAGGAAAGGGTTTTTTTTTGTTATTGTGACTTTGCATGTGATAAATTCATATAGAAAGCTACAAAAAATAAACTTGTAATTTAAATAATAAAGAGTGTGTTTATCATAAGTTCTGTTTGAGAATCGGTGTTTTGCTTTTATTTTCTGTTTGTGTACATTTGATCCGATCTTCTAGATTGAATCTGGGTGGTGGTGGTACTGATTGGTGGTATTATTGTTTGAAATCCGTGATCCAGCTTTACAACTTCTAGTTGATATTTGCCGTGAAAACTACTTTCTAATAAAAACAACAAAACTGCAAGAAGTGAGTACGTTCAATAATTCTATCTTTTATTAAATTAAAGAAGATACTTCAGAGCCTCTGGCTTACATTTATAAAGTAGAAAACATTTCTTTTTCGATAGGTCTTTGACAACATCAAATTTGGCAAAAGTTTAAAGTATCCAGTTCGCATTGTGCGCTGCCTAAAACCGCTTTGAACAGTACTAATACCGCTTTGAGCGCTGCGAGCGCCGAGTAAGAGCTCTTAAAGCGTTTATTTAGAGCGCTTTGAGCGCTAACAGAGAGCGCTTCGAGCGCCGAATAATAGCAAATTTGCGACTTTTCATTACTTTTTAGAAAATGGATCAGTTTCTGGAAAATATAATACTTCGAGTAGAAACTCTAGCGAATGATCATATTCGGAAATTTGAAACTGTTCTTAAAAACTCTGGCATACATAGTGATATTGAGTACATATATCTTGACGAAATGCAATTACAGTTCCCCACAGCATACTTAGATTATCAGTGTTTACCAACAAAAAAATACATGATAATTCTGTACTCGATGGAAGGCCCGGAAACTTATGATAAAATTCTAAAAAGAAATAACATAGGCCATTTTGTTTGTGTTCTTTTTGACACAAACAATATTTATATCTATGACTCGGCAAGTGTAAAAAATTATTCCAACCAACTCAACCAGATTTTGCAAATTTTATTTCCATTTTGTTATTCTGAGATGGGAAATAAAGTGATTTATTCGCATGTTCAATGTCAGAAAAACGGGGTTGATTGCGAGATTTTCAGTATCGCCTTTTCCATTTCATTATTCTTAAGGTTTCGCCCAGAAATAATTGAATACAATATGGAGGCGATGCGACCACACCTATTGAGTATTTTTAGAGAAAAATCTATCATCCATTTTCCATTCCGTACTCTGACCGAGCATGAATACATTGATCGCCGGACAACTAAATATTTCAATCAACCGGTCGATGATAAAAATACACTTTTAAAAAGTATAAACGCACGCCCAGACCTCGCGAACGAGTACCTTGATGACCAAACTCAGTCACTGACAGAAACCCTGCACACCAAAAAAGATTTTTTTTCAATTCCCAAGGGTATGAAACCAAGGGTATGAAATCAGAGTGTACACGATTCTAATATTCCCACTTTCATTCCCATATTAAAAGCAGACAAGGTGATGAAATCAGAGTGTGCACGACCAACAACATCAGACTCTTAGATTCGTGAATGATTCCGATATTCACAGTTACGTTCCCTTATTAAAAGCAGACAAGGTAATGAAATCAAGGAATGCACCCCCGCCACAAAGATTGTTTTTTTTAATAATTAATATAAATATTTTAAATAATATATAACCAAGTGGAATCCAATCGAATTAGATACGCAAGACCAAGAAGTAGAGGAAAGAGTATGGGTGAATTGGATGATTGGACGCTCACAGAAATTTATATGTATGTGCTAAGCATCAGTATCGCCGGTCAAAGGAGAAAGAGAGAACATGGAACATGTTTGTACGTTGTTCTGGACTCCCTCTAGCAGGCCGTTGTGTATCTAAAACACCTCTCTCTCTTCAGTCCGTTGCCTTTAACGCCAACTTCAAAACTGGATCAATCCTCTGGTCGGCGCGGGAATTTTTATCTTTCTGCGATCTCTCGACACGAGAGATCAAAGCCACCCGTGCCTTGATCAAATATTATCTATTACAATTCGATTTATAAATACACCTACAATATCTGACAAATCCATCAATTGACTCTCAATATTTTTCTCGTGCATGGCTTGTAAACATAGAAGGCTTTGGTACCAACCATAACCTTCTATATTTACAAGCCATGAACAAGAATCTCAATTGAGAGAATCGGACTACCAAATTCCCCAAATTACACTAACAACATAACGTGACTTCACCGAGTTGTAGTCCGATTGAGCGGAAATTCGCTCTCAATATTTTTCTTGTTCATGGCTTGTAAATTTAGAAGGTTATGTACCAACCCGATATTTTTACGCATACATTTTTTTACGCATACATTCTAACATCTCTTTACAATCAACCAAGCCAGGCCTGGAAGCAGAGTTTGTGTTTGTGTTGGTAATAGACCCATTATCTGTCAAATAGGAAGAAGTTATATGGAGGAGGTAAAAGTTCGGGATATTTTGCCGTAAAAAGTCATAAAATAATATATTTAACCAGTTTTTGTTGCAATAGGATTACCAGTTAATAGTGCTTTAGTGATTTATTTAAGAAATGTTAAAAAAATCGAGTGGTTAAGTGTGTTTTAAGTGTGTTAATTGTAAAGGTGGCCAATTTTGTTTACATTTGCGGTGGTTTTTTCTTGTTTATTTAGCGGAAAAATGTTGAATTTGTGTAGTAATATAATAAAAAGTGCTTTTTGAATGATTAAAGATTATTATAGAATAGTTATTAAACACATTAAGTGCAAGTACCACCATACAACATGCATAACAATAACTTTTTCACTTTTCCTTCATATTTTTCTGCACTTATGTTAGTGTTAGTGAGATAGGCAACTTCCAGGCCTGTACTTGAGAAGGTCTTGAATCTACACATGCTCTGTTCTACTGTTGCTTCCATTTGAATGGAAACATTCGAATAGGGGAAACAAGGAATATCTTCTGTTTATTTCATACTCTTGTGTTTTTTGCATAAATTGTATATCCATCGCGCGTTTGTTAATATTTTTTTGGACTTTTTGCTTAATGTTATTGCTAATGGGCATATTCACACGTTTCCATAAGTCTGGTGAGTAAAACCGGTTTTATTCAGCTCCTAGAAACTCACACGGGGCGTAAATTATGGATAGTAAATTTGAATGTTTACAGGAACATTTAAATGTATTGCAGATGAATTTTACTTGTTAGAAAAAAACAGAGCTAAAGAATGCCAGAGATAGAAGTAACTTTTTATATGTGTGCTAGTTTTCACGCGTTTGGTTTTGCGTGAAAAATGTTTCGTTAAGTTCTTCCGCTCCCTTCCCTCTCTCATCTATAAAACCGGTTTTAGGCGCCATGAATATGCGATGTGTGAATAGGCCCAATCTCTTCTTTTCATACTTTAACTCTTTTACTTGTCCTTGAGCTCCACCTAATCACTCTTGTTATTATTGCTCGCTGATACTAATTCTGCTGTAATTATCAATTCCGCTGTGCAAAAGTTACGCCTGATTTCGTCGTCTATCCTTTTTTGGCCGCCATGGCGCCATAGTTCTTCATTTATAATTCTATCTTGCCAGCGGATTTTTATAACACGGCGAATGATGGATTTACGCTTAGGCCCGTGAAGCGCGGGCCTAGGACGGCAAAATTTTAGAAGCTGCAAAATTTAAAGAACGATTGAAATTTAAAAATCATTTTAACTCAGTTTTTCTGTGTAGAGTATTTAAAATCTGAAGCTGTCGATTCGTTTGCTACTTTGCAAGAACTTTATAATTTTGTATCACCCTTTGGGAGATTTTAATGCAGCATACAAATCTAAGGCTCAAAAGCTTTTCTCAAACTCGTTGGTCTGCTCGACATGATGCATGTTATCCCTGCAAACATTTTCTCGACTCGTAGTTTAAACGATTCGTTTACGAGTCGAGAATTGCTCGCCAAAAACTTGTTTCTCACCTCGTCGCTTTAACGATTCGTTTACGAGTCGAGAATTGCTCGCCAAAAACTTATTTCTCGACTCGTCGCTTTAACGATTCGTTTACGATTCGAGAATCACTCGCCAAAATTTTGGCTCTCGACTCGTCGCTTTAAAGTCGTCTTTACGATTCGAGAATCACTCGCCAAAATCTTAATATACAAAAATAAAAAAGTCTTAATATACAAAAATAAAAAAGAATTAATATATAATATCCATTATAAGCCCTTGTTTTTTTATATTTTTTGTACAATTTCTCCCCCCGCCCCCATCAAAGAAAATGAATAAGGAGCTCTTCGATTTTAAGTCGCTACTACGAGTCGTTATCGAGTCGTCAAAGCGATTTGCTATAGCATTCCGTTTCCATTCGAAGATTTCGCGACTCGTTTTCGAGTCGTTCTCGAGTCTTAATGTTTGCAGGGATGCTTTAGAAAAAGAGTGGTCTGGAATACTTGATGCATTGAGCTTTATTGCAGAAAATACAGAAGAGCTATTATTGGATTCCATCAAATATGTCCCGAGGAATTTGATTCACTGGAATCTGAAAAAATTTTCCCATGAAGAACAGTGCCAGCGAACCTGTAAAGCACTTCATCAGCATATTTGAGGGAAAGATAAACATTCCCGCGCCGACCAGAGGATTGATCCAGTTTTGAAGTTGGCGTTAAAGGCAACGGACTGAAGAGAGAGAGGTGTTTTAGATACACAACGGCCTGCTAGAGGGAGTCCAGAACAACGTACAAACATGTTCCATGTTCTCTCTTTCTCCTTTGACCGGCGATACTGATGCTTAGCACATACATATAAATTTCTGTGAGCGTCCAATCATCCAATTCACCCATACTCTTTCCTCTACTTCTTGGTCTTGCGTATCTAATTCGATTGGATTCCACTTGGTTATATATTATTTAAAATATTTATATTAATTATTAAAAAAAACAATCTTTGTGGCGGGGGTGCATTCCTTGATTTCATTACCTTGTCTGCTTTTAATAAGGGAACGTAACTGTGAATATCGGAATCATTCACGAATCTAAGAGTCTGATGTTGTTGGTCGTGCACACTCTGATTTCATCACCTTGTCTGCTTTTAATATGGGAATGAAAGTGGGAATATTAGAATCGTGTACACTCTGATTTCATACCCTTGGTTTCATACCCTTGGGAATTGAAAAAAAATCTTTTTTGGTGTGCAGGGTTTCTGTCAGTGACTGAGTTTGGTCATCAAGGTACTCGTTCGCGAGGTCTGGGCGTGCGTTTATACTTTTTAAAAGTGTATTTTTATCATCGACCGGTTGATTGAAATATTTAGTTGTCCGGCGATCAATGTATTCATGCTCGGTCAGAGTACGGAATGGAAAATGGATGATAGATTTTTCTCTAAAAATACTCAATGGGTGTGGTCGCATCGCCTCCATATTGTATTCAATTATTTCTGGGCGAAACCTTAAGAATAATGAAATGGAAAAGGCGATACTGAAAATCCCGCAATCAACCCCGTTTTTCTGACATTGAACATGCGAATAAATCACTTTATTTCCCATCTCAGAATAACAAAATGGAAATAAAATTTGCAAAATCTGGTTGAGTTGGTTGGAATAATTTTTTACACTTGCCGAGTCATAGATATAAATATTGTTTGTGTCAAAAAGAACACAAACAAAATGGCCTATGTTATTTCTTTTTAGAATTTTATCATAAGTTTCCGGGCCTTCCATCGAGTACAGAATTATCATGTATTTTTTTGTTGGTAAACACTGATAATCTAAGTATGCTGTGGGGAACTGTAATTGCATTTCGTCAAGATATATGTACTCAATATCACTATGTATGCCAGAGTTTTTAAGAACAGTTTCAAATTTCCGAATATGATCATTCGCTAGAGTTTCTACTCGAAGTATTATATTTTCCAGAAACTGATCCATTTTCTAAAAAGTAATGAAAAGTCGCAAATTTGCTATTATTCGGCGCTCGAAGCGCTCTCTGTTAGCGCTCAAAGCGCTCTAAATAAACGCTTTAAGAGCTCTTACTCGGCGCTCGCAGCGCTCAAAGCGGTATTAGTACTGTTCAAAGCGGTTTTAGGCAGCGCACAATGCGAACTGGATACTTTAAACTTTTGCCAAATTTGATGTTGTCAAAGACCTATCGAAAAAGAAATGTTTTCTACTTTATAAATGTAAGCCAGAGGCTCTGAAGTATCTTCTTTAATTTAATAAAAGATAGAATTATTGAACGTACTCACTTCTTGCAGTTTTGTTGTTTTTATTAGAAAGTAGTTTTCACGGCAAATATCAACTAGAAGTTGTAAAGCTGGATCACGGATTTCAAACAATAATACCACCAATCAGTACCACCACCACCCAGATTCAATCTAGAAGATCGGATCAAATGTACACAAACAGAAAATAAAAGCAAAACACCGATTCTCAAACAGAACTTATGATAAACACACTCTTTATTATTTAAATTACAAGTTTATTTTTTGTAGCTTTCTATATGAATTTATC
Organism: Thereva nobilitata; assembly: GCA_963855945.1. Taxonomy (NCBI): domain Eukaryota; kingdom Metazoa; phylum Arthropoda; class Insecta; order Diptera; family Therevidae; genus Thereva; species Thereva nobilitata. The sequence continues at coordinate 61,283,227 of OY979697.1, forward strand.
ACATGCAAAGTCACAATAACAAAAAAAAACCCTTTCCTTCTTTTTTTCGCAATCGTCGCTTTTTGGGCCAGTATTCATTGTCAATTGCGCCAAAGTTTTATTGTGTTTCAGAAACCCAATCAAGTTGGCGGGTAAATCTACTACTAGTAGATATACTAGTACCCACCTCCTATTTTTTTGAAATTTTTTTTATTTATGTATTTTGGTCCGTAGAATTCATTTTTCGAAAAAAAATCGTCTCTCGCTTAGGGGTCATCCATAAATTACGTGAGGCGTTTAGGGGGGAGGGCGTCGAGCCGAATACTTTTAATCTCCTTCTTCGAGATATTAAAAAATATAAATTTGTTCGATCTCTTCCTTGAGACCGAACCACAAATTCTATTAAATAAAACACGAGAAAAATGTTCACTGATAATAATAATAAGTTTATTAATTTACTTTCACAGGTTTGTCCTTTTAACTTAATTCACTTATTGTATTATAATAACTAGGATATTAATATGGATATCCTTTAATATTTGATGTCAAGATCGACAAAGGAAACTTGGAGAGACCGGACCGACGCGATCGAGAATAATGTTAACATATACATACAGTGGCTCACAGTGAAAATCGTCCACCTTACGAGTAAGAGGAATTAAGTAGTTTTTTTCATCTAGCTCTCAACAAATCCAAATAAGAATTTACATAACTAAGTTTTTCATTTATTTTCTTCAAAATAATAACGAAAAATTATGAAATTAATCAATAACAAAAACGGGAAAAATTCAAATTTCCGGAAAGGTCATATTTCTATCTCACAATGAAAATCGTCCATAACACTCAATACTAAGAAATGTCGTCCATAACACTCAATACTAAGAAAGTTGGTCCTCCTTATGCTGTAATTACTGCTAGAAGCCTGTTCGGCATTGAATTTACTAATTTTTAGTATACTTAGGATTAATTCTAGCCCATTCCTGCTTGAGTACCTACATTTTCAAGGTCTTTCTGCGAGGTAATATTGTCTTACGAATGCTCCTGTCAGGTGTATCCCATAAATTCTATTAACATTCAAGTTAGGGATTGGGGAGGAACGGGGAAAACTGTTTTACAATTGTAATATCAGCCAATAGCGTTCAACGTCTGAGGTTTGCTTAGGGCCATTATACTGATAGAATGCAAACCCAGCAGTAATACTTAGAAGTTGCGCACTCTGCTGCACATTTCTTTTTAGAATATCAAGCTAAACCATTGCATCCACTGTTCCTCGGATGAACTCAAGGTTGCCAGTGCCATTTGCCGCCATACACGGTACCAAACAACCGAGTATTGCAATTCGTTCTTTAGTAGTCTCTCATTATAAGGCGGGCAAAAGTCACAGAGAAATGGTAGAGATTATTGGAAAAAGTCGAACAACTGTCCAATATATTATTAAAAGGTGTGAAGAAAGTGGTAGAATAGCAAGGAAGCCAAAAAACAGTACCAGAAAAGTATTTCCCAACAATCTGCCATTTCTCTTTGACTTTTGCCCGCCTTATAATGAGAGACTACTAAAGAACGAATTGCAATACTCGGTTGTTTGGTACCGTATGGAGGTGTATGGCGGCAAATGGCACTGGCAACCTTGAGTTCATCCGAGGAACAGTGGATGCAATGGTTTAGCTTGATATTCTAAAAAGAAATGTGCAGCAGAGTGCGCAACTTCTAAGTATTACTGCTGGGTTTGCATTCTATCAGTATAATGGCCCTAAGCAAACCTCAGACGTTGAACGCTATTGGCTGATATTACAATTGTAAAACAGTTTTCCCCGTTCCTACCCAATCCCCTAACTTTAATGTTAATAGAATTTATGGAATACACCTGACAGGAGCATTCGTAAGACAATATTACCTCGCAGAAAGACCTTGAAAATGTACTCAAGCAGGAATGGGCTAGAACTAATCCTAAGTATACTAAAAATTAGTAAATTCAATGCCGAACAGGCTTCTAGCAGTAATTACAGCATAAGGAGGACCAACTTTCTTAGTATTGAGTGTTATGGACGACATTTCTTAGTATTGAGTGTTATGGACGATTTTCATTGTGAGATAGAAATATGACCTTTCCAGAAATTTGAATTTTTCCCGTTTTTGTTATTGATTAATTTCATAATTTTTCGTTATTATTTTGAAGAAAATAAATGAAAAACTTAGTTATGTAAATTCTTATTTGGATTTGTTGAGAGCTAGATGAAAAAAACTACTTAATTCTTCTTACTCGTAAGGTGGACGATTTTCACTGTGAGCCATTGTATATACAAACACAACTCATTTATAAAAATTAATTACAACTTTCTGTTCTTTTAAATTTCCATTTCTCACGATATTCTGCTTATTTTGCTATTCCCACAAAAATTGTAACCTAACGCTTTTGTTTTTATTAATGGTTTTATTTAGCTTCACCTCGTATATTTGTTTGTTTGTTTGTTTCAGTAACAATGTTAATGTTAATTCACTTTTGACCAGTTTAAAAATTCCTGATGCCATCAAAGATCTACCAACCTTTGACGGTAATAGAAGATCATTGTTTGACTTTATCGATAATGTAGAAGAAATTTTGGGATTAATGATAGGAATCGACGGTACAAATTATGCTAAAATAATACTAAGATCTATTAGGAACAAAATTGTGGGTGATGCTAACGAAGTGTTGAACATGTATGGCACACCAATAATATGGGAAAATATTAAAAACAATCTAATCACACATTATTCCGATAAGCGGAACGAAACAAGTTTAGTTCGTGACTTACACTGCTTAAGACAGAACTCAGACACAGTGGAGAAATTTTACTCACGAGTTATTGAAATTCTGTCTACCATTTCTAATCACGTTAGAGTTCATGAAACCGATCGGAACGTTATAACATCTAAACAAACCCTATACCAAGAAATGTGTTTGAATACTTTTTTGTCTGGTTTAAGAGAACCTCTCGGCTCTACAATTAGGGCAATGAGACCTATTACGTTAGTACAAGCATTTAACTTTTGTTTGACAGAGCAAAATACATACTACATGAGGAATCACCAACCAATAAAGACAAATATTGCTAGGAAACCACCAATTAGACCCATACAACCTATCTACAACCATCCAACTGCAGCACCAGTGTTTAATTTTCACTCTCGGAACCCAAATTTTCATCAACCTCAAAAATTTAGTTTTCAGCAACCTTATAGGACTGTTCCTCAACCATTTTTCAAACAAAATTTTCAACTACCCCAAAAATCGTTTCAACAGAACCATAACTTCAGTCAACAATTCAATAAAGATAATAACCAAAATTTCAAAAATCGCCCTGTACCCATGGATACTTCAAGTGGAAATTCTAACTTAAGGTCAGTTAAAAAACCTGGACAAATAAATAATTTTTCTCAATCTTCTAATTTTCCAAAATATATAGCAGAAGAATTATTTAATGTCGAACAGTGTGGAGAATCTAAGAGCCATGCTTTTTATAATAACTATTTGAACGAATTACCTATTACTGAGCCTAATAAATTCGACAATCAAAGTTACTATAATAATGATAGTTTCAATGAAAATTTTCAAGCTTTGGATGAATTTTACTATCAGTCTGAAGTAAATGAAGGTGAAATCGACGACGAAAATTTTCCATTAACTGCCTCGAAGACTCAATCGGGTATATAGATTTTAATACTCATCAATCATACCTCTTACCATATATCCATATTTTAGGGAACGACAATGAACCTTTGAAATTTCTTTTAGATACCGGAAGTAATATGTCTTTTATCAATCCGGAGTTGGTAAACCCAAATTTAATCGAAACTATAGAACCAGTGGAAATAAAAACAGCATTCAACACTCACTTAATAGATAAGCAAATTAAATTGAATGGCTTGGTTGAACTCAAAACCAAAGAAAGGCTCACATTTTGATTATTCAAACTCCATAATTACTTTGACGGGTTAATAGGTTTAGGGATAATGAGGCAACTTGGCATAAAATTAGACTTTGAATATTCTTTACTAAATACTAGAGACATAGCTATACCTGTGATCTACAAACCGAATTACATATCTAAACTATACACTGTCCCGCCCCGAAGCAAAATAATAGCCCACTTACCAGTCGATATAAAGACAGGAGACATTCATATGAAACCAGTCAAAATTAAAGAACAATTAGTAATACCCGAAGGAATCTTTAAAGCAAGAGAATGGTATGCTTATGTCAATCAATTATTCAAATTCTTCTCAAATCTTTGTCATGGAACAACCAATAAAAGTTGATCCATACAGTCACAATCAATTCCTCGAAATAAATAACTTTTCTATCAACAATCAAGGAAATCCTCAAGCCAATTCAGATATATCCGAACTACTTCGAGTCAATCACCTAAACAGTGAAGAAAAGACTTCTATTCTAAAACTATGCAAACGTTTTGAAGACATATTTCTTAAAGAAGGCCAAAATTTAAGCTTCACAAACCAGATAAAACATGAAATTAAAACAAAAGATGATCTTCCTATTTATACAACATCGTATAGATACCCGGAGATCCATAAGCAAGAGGTTCAACAACAGATTTCAAAAATGATTAGTGATGGTATTATCCGTCCAAGTTTTTCTCCTTGGTCCTCACCCATCTGGATAGTCCCAAAAAAATTGGACGCCAGTGGGAAACAAAAATGGCGATTGGTTGTTGACTATAGGAAGTTAAACAAAAAACAATAGATGATAGATATCCACTACTCAATATAAACGAAATCCTAGACAAATTGGGTAAAAGCCTCTATTTTAGCACACTTGATTTGGCATCTGGTTTTCACCAAATCGAAGTGAAACCCGAGGATATACCCAAAACGGCATTTACAGTGGAAAACGGCCACTACGAATTTATTCGAATGCCGTTTGGCCTTAAAAACGCCCCATCAACGTTTCAGAGGGTTATGGATAATGTCTTACGTGAACTATTAGGAAAAATTTGCTTGGTATTCATGGATGACATTATTATATTTTCCACCTCACTTCAGGAACACCTCGAAAATCTCGCCGCTGTATTCCAAAAACTGAGACAAGCTAACCTCAAAATTCAGATAGACAAGTCCGAATTTCTTCATAAAGAAATTGCCTTTCTGGGTCACGTCGTTAGCCCACAGGGAGTCAAACCAAACCCAGACAAGCTCAAGGCAATAAAAAACTTCCCAATGCCAAAAACACCGAAACAAATAAAGTCCGTTCTGGGACTGTTAGGTTATTATAGGAAGTTCATTAAGGACTTCGCTAAGCTTACCAAACCGTTAACTGAATGTTTAAGAAAGGATAAACAAATAAGACTAGATTCGCAGTATATACAATGCTTCGAAACTTGTAAAAACCTTCTATGCAATGAACCCATATTGCAATACCCGGACTTCAGTAGGGAGTTCAACTTAACAACTGATGCTAGTAATGTGGCTATTGGAGCCATACTATCCCAAGGCCCTATAGGTTCGGACAAACCGGTTTGTTATGCCAGTAGAACACTGAGCAAGTCAGAACAAAATTACAGCACTATTGAAAAAGAGCTTTTGGCCATTGTATGGGCCACCAAATATTTTAGGCCTTACTTATTTGGAAGGAAGTTTAAGATCATTACCGATCATAAACCCCTAACATGGCTATTTTCGTTGAAGGAGCCTAATTCGAAATTAATCCGTTGGCGCCTGAAGCTCGAAGAATTCGATTACGAGATTATATATAAAAAAGGCAAAGAAAATACCAATGCTGACACCCTATCTCGTGTCGAAATAAATATTACTGAATCCCTTCAAAATAATGTTGATGACACTGAAACCTTTACAGTACACTCCGCAGAAGAATGTTCAAATGACGGAATACCAATTTCGGAACGACCTTTGAATGAATTTTCGTTCCAGTTAGTATTGGAAAAGACAGAAAACCCGTCTAAACCTCGAAAATCCCTTGAAATACTATTTAAAACCAAACGAAGACAGATCATAAAACAAAGTGATTTGGATAACGAAACTAACTTAATAAATATCCTTAAAGATTACACACATCCAAAAAAATTAACAGCCATCATTACAGATGATATTACCTTTAAATTACTTCAAACAGTTTATACGAAATATTTTAGCAATAGTAATGTAAACTTAATCCGCTGTAAAACAATGGTACAAGACATTCTCGAGACAGATAAGCAAGAACAATTAGTCCGAAGCTATCATGAAAAATCAAATCACAGAGGAATTGCTGAAACATTAGCACATTTAAAAAGAAATTATTATTTCTCTAACATGAAAAAAACTATAACTACCCTTATTAATAAGTGTGGAGTTTGTTTAGGAAACAAATACGAAAGAAATAAACAACCACTTAAATTCGAATTATCCGAAACACCAACTGAGCCCCTACAGTTAGTACATATTGACATATATTCAGTCCATAAAGAAAATTTCTTAACCATAATAGACAAGTTCACCAAATTTGCTAGTGCCTACCTACTGACTAATAGAAATAGTATGAATGTAATCCAGAGTCTTAAACACTTTTTCTCACACCACGGAATCCCGAAAAAATTAATCTACGATAATGGCCTTGAGTTCACCTCAGGCATGTTCAATGAATTTCTAAATCTGTACGATATTAAATCTCATTTGACAACAGCCACAAATTCAACTGGAAATTCACCCGTTGAAAGGCTACATTCTACCTTAACCGAAATAATAAGAATTATATATAATCAAAATAGTAAAAAACCTATTAGCGAAATTATGAATGAAGCCATTCTTACATATAACAATTCAATTCATTCATCGACAAACTTAACACCATTTGAAGCAATAACAGGTCACCACAATTCTTCTACGCCATTCCCAAAAAATCCCACGGTACAGACCAACCAAGACTATTTAGAAAACCATAAGAAGGAATATGAGGGTTTAGCGAAATTAGTTCATGAAAGAAGCTTGAAAGTCAAACAAAATAGTATAAACAAATTAAATCGGAATCGTAATGATCCACCAAATTTTGAAACCAACGAAGTAATCTATGAAGCTGATAATCGGCGAAATAAATTTGCACCTAGGTTTATGAAACATAAGATTATAAAAAATAATAAAATCACTGTCCTTACAGATAAAAGAAAGGTACACAAACAAAAAATTAAAGGAAAACGTAAAGGTTCATCGGCGACTCCCAGGAACAACGATTAAGTATTCAGGAGCTGAAAAAGAACCATGGACTACTGTCTTTGAAATTGGGGGATGCTAGGTTGATCGAGGGTTATTCCAAATTGTTGCATATAATTAATCTGACACAATATCAAATTAGCATGGAAGTCGATGGCAAAAATGTGAACAGTCTACTTAATCAAACGAGAAACAAAGAGGAATACAAAATTAAATCAAAAATATTACAGAAAAAATATGATAAATTCTTACAAAATTTAGACCTTATCATACCAAAATATAGAGCAAGGCGTGGTCTGATAAATGGTTTGGGCACTGTTGTCAAAGCAATAACTGGAAATCTAGATCAAAATGATTATGATGAAATCAATAAACATTTAAAATTGTTAGATAATAATCAGGGTAATTTAGGAAATCAAATTAATAAGCAAATAATATTAAATGAAAAGATGATAGAAAGATTTGACAATATTTCCAAACATATTAACGAACAACAAGAAACAATAGAAAATTATTTACAAGAATATCAATCAAATATAACTAACAAGATAAGAAAATTTAATGAGAATCTAATATTCAACCAATATTTTGAACAATTACTATACGACATCGAATTACTCAATGATCATATAAAAGATATTTCAGAATCCATAATTTTAGCCCGGCTAAACATTATATCAAAGCATATTTTGCACCCTGACGAAATATTTTATATCCACGAGATACTAAGAGATCAAAATACCATTATTCTATCAGACGACAATATTTATCAAATGATAAAATTACAAGCCTTTTATAATGCTTCAAGTTTAATTTTTGTTATACAAATTCCCATCCTTTCCAAACAAAACTTTTTCCTTTACCATCTGAAAGAGCTGCCATTAAACGATAATTACACCATAGCCCTAAAAGCACCCTTCCTTTTATTAAACAAATTTATGTATCAATATATGGACGAACCTTGCCAGTTCATTGAGAACATAAGATACTGCCAAAAAACTTCATTAAAAAATGTAGCCACAGACCCATGTATACCCAACATCATATTCAACAATAAATCAAAATGTACATTTGTCCAGAACGAGATCGGAGAAAACGTACAGCTGCTGGAGCCTAATCTTCTGTTAATAACCAGCCAGGAGATCATCCTCACTGAGACGACATGTGATCCATCAATTCAAAACAAAACACTCACAGGAACCATCCTAATTAATTTCAACAATTGCACAATAAAAATTAACGACATAACGTACTCGAGTCAAACTACAACATATTGGGACTCAATTCAAGTTCTTCCAACATCATACAACGAATCTAATAGCAGTTACATCATGGAAAAGCTCAGCTTAAAAAAATTAAATAATTGGACCATGGAAAACTCGAAAGCCATTGCAATTATCCACGAAGAAGCCCAAGTTTCTGAAACTCGTTTCTATACAATCGTAATAGCCACCAGTTTAGGCGTAATCATCCTTTACTTCATCTACAAAAAATACAAACAACTGAAGAAGCCACACCAACCTCAAATAGAAGGAAACCAAATCATAATACACACTAGTGGTGGGCGAAATGGCTCTTTTTAGTGAACTGGTTCGTTTGGTTCCGCTCACTAAAAAGAACCATTCAAAAGATCCGTTCATTTGGTTCATTTGGCTCATTTGTCGTTAATTTGGTGAAAACTTCAAAACATGGAGTGCCCTTAAATACAATTACAAACACACATACAGTTCAATACAAAACTAGACAAGCCATACACCCACGTTTGAAAAAAATTGCTACTGATAAGAATTAATGAATTTCCTAATAAAATCAAACTTCCAGTTCGAACTAATTCACTCCCCTTAAGATATACTATATTCTATTCAAATAAATTAAAAACAATCTCCTCTTAAAATCTCTTTTCCGTTACATTTTATAAATAATCCTCCTACACTCGAATAATACGAGTGCAATTCTAATTAGAACTCTTCCTAAATCTTAAATGTTCTTCATAAAACTTTTTTAACTCTCATCTCTTTCAAAATGTCTATTTCCAATTGGAATTGCTCAGAGAGAAATTGCAGCTCACATCTTACATATCATCAATACAAGCAAAACAAGTTCTCTGAGAAATATATCGCACCCCTTATGTATTCATTGTGATTCATTCATTCGCTCTTTTTTCAGATCATTCAAAAGTTCGGGTCATTTCATTAGAGACCCGTACATTTGGTTCTTCGTTCATGGTTCATAACACAGTTCAGTATCACTGAACCAGTGCAGTACCATTGAACGAGTGAACGGAACATGTACTACTTAGTGAACCAGTTCATTTGGCTCAGTACACTGTTCCGTTCAGTACGAACGGATCATTCGCGAACGACACAGCACTAATACACACCCAAGAAGCAGAAGCAGGATCAACCAGGAGATCACTCAGATGGCCAACCCTTCATTCCAGCGGGGGAAGAGTTACGTCCCCGACTCCACCCTAAATAAATACACCATATAAATATAACATATACATATATACAAACACAACTCATTTATAAAAATTAATTACAGCTTTCTGTTCTTTTAAATTTCCATTTCTCACGATATTTCGCTTATTTTGCTATTCCCACAAAAATTGTAACCTAACGCTTTTGTTTTTCTCTGTAATGATAAAATTTCATGTCTGAACTATTTCCGTTGTTAGCTGTTAAGAAAATTTTCTAAAATAAAGCTTTAGTCTAGTACGGAGATTTAAATTGTCAAGTTGTCTAATAAATTTATAAAATTTAAATTGGAATCTGTTTTATCTTTTATTTTGTGATTGTTTATCCTCTAATTAATCAAAGTTCGTTATTCGTGCAAGTGTCGAGAAATAAACGGTATTAGAAACACGACGACGATATATATTTGCATATATACATACATATGTATATAAAAAATTAATAAAACGCTAAAAAATCTTGGTCTGAAATAAAGAAGGAAATAATTAATATCGTGTCTATCCATGAGTAAAGCGCACTCAGCAGCAATTAAACAAAAATGAGGAAAGAAAGAGCGAAGCGATCTTTGTAATTAATACGAGAAAATCGAAGGAATACAATATTTAGAGAAAGTTTTAAAAGCGTCCCCAGGAATTAGAATTATTTTAAATCGTATCAGATAGGATTTCACAGTATTAGTATTGTTAGCTTAGGAAAACGGATTTATTTGGTATTTCATATAATACTTGTAGTCCAAAAAAAAAGAATCGTGTGCTTGCGTATTTGTTTTGATAGACTGTGCTTCGCTTCACGGAGGCCAGCCGGAGAGGATGAGAATTCACCTCAAATTACAACAAATAATAACAATTAAAATATGTCAACACTGCCATTTGAGGGTGCATAAATAAAAGCCCTCGATCCGCCACAGCAAAGGGAATATCATCGGATAACGTCAACGATTGAATCAATATCATCATAACAATAGTATATGGTCAAATGTAATTTTCTAGATAAAGTGCAAATTAGAAGAGATATTTGTACTACATATAGTAAGCATAGGATAGTATAGTGTCGTAACAATATATAGTAATACGAGTATTGCGTCCAATGATCTCGATCGGAAAATAACTTTGCATTGCGTAAGGTAAGCGATGATTATCGGTAAGATTTATAAACGGGAAAGGACAGATAAATACGCGTGATAGGCGAAATAAAATATTTAGTAGATCAGGTTTAGTAAGAGGCCGTATAAAATAAGGGACAAAAAAGATTCTGCACTAGAGCCCAAGGTTCGGGAGTGCAAAATGGTCGATGACGAAGCCGCAGGGACAAGTCGGGGATCAGGCGACCGAAAGGAAGAAGTGGCGCGCATATCGATGAAAACCCCACCATTCTGGGAAGAGTCGCAGAGATATGGTTCGCCCAAATCGAAGCGCAGTTCAACACTTGCGGCATCTCAACGGATTTCACCCGTTTCAACCACGTTTTGGGCGCGATCGATGGAAAGGTCCTACAGCAATTCAGAGATGCAGTGCTAAACCCCCCGCACATGGACAAGTATGGAAATTTGAAGAGGTGCTTACTCAAAAGATACTCGGATTCGGATGAGGCCAAGATAGCCAAACTATTGAACGACGTAGCGCTGGGAGACAAACGTCCTTCGCAACTGCTAAATGAAATGCGACACCTAGGAGGGCAAAGGATGACCGATTCCCTGCTGCGCTCGCTATGGCTGAACAGGTTGCCAGTCCAGGTTCGCGCGATTCTGTCAGCGAGCAAGGACGACCTAGAGTCGTTATCATCTATGGCCGACAAAATCGGTATCCAATACCTTTTATTCAGGACTTCTCAACGATTTGCTTCGGCAAGAGAATTTTTTCCACAATCGACCTGCACAAGGCTTACCATCAAATACCTATAGAAGCAGGGCACATTCCGAAGACAGCGACAACCACGCCTTTTGGACTGTTTGAGTTCAATTACATGACCTTCGGGCTGTGCAACGCAGGACAAACCTTGCAGCGTTTCATGCACGAAATTCTGCGGAGGCACGAATACGTATTCTCCTATGTCGACGACATCTGCATAGCTTCGTCTAACGTCGAGGAGCATCGAGCGCACCTGCGCGAAGTTTTCTCCATTCTCCGGAAACATGGTCTGACGATAAATGTGTCCAAGTGTCAGCTCGGAAAAACGGAAGTGAAGTTCCTGGGCCATTCCGTGACCAAGGACGGCATTAAGCCACTGGAGGAGAAAGTAGAGGCGGTCAGGAATTTCGAGCGCCCGAAAACGGCAAAGGACTTGAAAAGGTTCCTCACCCTCATTGCGTTCTACCAGAGATTCATACCGCAGGCGGTAAAAAATCAGATAATCCTCAGGGAAATGGCGCCAGGAAACAAGAAAAATGACACCACGAAGTTAGAGTGGACTCCTGAGACCATCGCGGCTTTCGAGAGATGCAAGAATGACTTATCAGAGGCCACAATGTTAGTGCATCCATCTCCGGGCGCAGAGCTTGCCTTATACGTTGACGCGTCTGAGCTTGCCATTGGGGCAGCCCTACACCAATCAGACGCACAAGACCTTAGACCTCTCGCATTCTTCTCGAAAAGACTCACCCCGACAGAGCAAAGATATAGTACCTACGATAGGGAACTGTTGGCCGTGTATCAGGCCGTCAAACATTTCAGGAATCTCCTCGAAGGAAGGACCTTTCACATAGTGACCGACCACAAACCATTAACGTTCGCGTTCAAGCAGGTCGCGGACACTGAATCTCCCCGTCGGACAAGACACCTTGACTACATTAGTCAATTTACCACGGATATACGACATATCGCAGGGGAAAAAACGTCGTCGCAGACACGCTGTCAAGGGTGGAGTCGGTTTCCACACGTCCGGAAACTATCGATTACCGGCATTTGGCGGAACAGCAGCTACAGGACGAAAGCCTTCAGAAGATCATCCGGGATCCCGAGAAGTCATCGATGGTCGTCAAGCTGTTGACATTACCAGATTCGCAGGTAGCGGTGTATTGCGATGTATCACAAGATCGCGTGCGCCCACTGATCCCAGAAACCATGCGGCACCTGATAATGCGAACCATGCATGACATCGCACATCAAGGAGTTCGAGGCACGACCAAACTAATTAGCGAAAGGTTCGTTTGGCCAAATATCCGCAAGGACTGCGCAGCGTTCGTGAAGGCCTGCATCGCCTGCCAGCGATCCAAAGTCCAACGACACACGAAAGCGCCCGTACACAAGTACATACCCCCCACGGAAAGATTCGCCCACGTAAATATTGATATCGTCGGCCCACTGCCGCCATCCCGAGGATTCAGATATTGCCTGACGTGCATCGATCGTTTCACGCGATGGCAGGAATCCATTCCGATGGTGGATATGACAGCCGAGACCGTGGCCCGCCATTTCATCGAAAGTTGGATTTCCAAGTACGACGTTGTACGCATGTCTTCGTGAGAAATGACGCGGTAAGGCCGCCACTGCAACCACCGTTCGACGGCCCATATAGGGTGATAAATCGAAAGGAGAAGTATTTCCAGGTCGACGTAAAAGGACGACGAGTCAAAATATCGCTCGACCGGCTAAAACCAGCGTTCGCGGTGGCCGAGGATACACTCGTTGCGCCGGAAAGGGAAACCCCAAACAGTCTCTGGAAGAAGAGGATTCGGCGAAACCAGAAGTGACAACACGGTCCGGCAGGAAGGTTCGTTTCACGGAAAAAGCCTTGCAAAGCTCATTGACGCGCCGCACCCGCAAAATCAGTCCTTCCGCCAGTTTAACTGGTAGGGAAAAGGTGAACAAATAATAGAAATAAAATAGCCTAAATTCCTAAAATCCTCAAAAGAACATATTCTAAGCTGAAAAGAGAATTTAAAAAATATACAAAAGTGCGTTTGAAAAAAGAAAAAAACTTTAAATGCTTTCTATTCATCGAAGAAAAACAGTAGAGAGCAAAAGGGATAGATTGAGTTCGGACGAAACAATGAGTTTAAAGACATATGTATGTAAAAGTAAAAATATATAAAAAAACACTTAAAATAGTTACGGGAGGTCAAGTAGCTGTTAAAAGAAGAGACAGTCACACACCGTATGGTAAACGAAGTTACACCGAACACCCGCCTCGTTCCGCCATGGACGACAACACTCTAGGTAGCGGTAGAATTGTAAGATAGTTAACTATAAGTAAGTGCATGCATTGCGATAGTATTAATTATAAGAAGTCAAGAAATTTTGAAGAGACTTAGATTAATTACAGGCAAGAGATTGAATAGATGCAAATTAAATGTAATTTATAAATGGAATTAAATTGTCAAAATACTCATGGAGTTAAGTAGATTAAGGAAGGCATAAATAGAAGTTCAAATATGCGACTACTGTAAATCTAGGCGAACTATAGAGTTTAGTTTTTAAGATGGGATGTAATTATAACAGAAACATTAATTGTTTAAATAAAGGGGGAGTGATGTGGCAGCAACAACCGAGGAGTTTCTGATCCATGGATTATCAAGTAAACCATGGATATCACTACCGTGATAAAACACACCGGCATTGATAGTGTGAAAATAGCTGTTATCACAGCTGGAAGAGTTAGCTAAAAGGTTCCCCCGGGATAGTAGTAGAGGGACACTAAACACGATCGGTTGTTGCTGGCACATCAGCGCCCTAAACAAGAACCAAATATAGCGTTTCAATTGCCAAGTATCAAGGTCCCTCAAGTAGGAAGCAAGTTCCACATTAGCATCAGTTACTTGAAATTTTCGTAACAGATGCTCTGCCTCTCCAGATAGTACCGACTTCAAATAATGCAGTTTTTGTGCATCAGAAAGTGTAGGATTTTGATGGACTAAAGAATTAAATAGGTCGTGGAAGGACCGCCAGGATTCATAGGATCCTGAGAAGGTGGGTAGTGAAATCTTTGGCAATCGCCATAGATGAGTTGTCAAGGCAGATGAACTTATTTGCGTTGATTCGTTCATTGAAGGACTTGGGGGAGTGTAACGGTCGGTTATTTATTACGAAAGTTTTATGATTAATTATTCCCCCATCTATCGGAAATTTAAGAAATTATTAGTGCAATCACTTCAGAAGCTTTTGGATGCGGAACTTTTTTTTGAATCACGTAGGCCAAGAAAAACAAAATTTTTCTTGGAAGGAAAAAATTTTTATACATTTGACAGTCTGGATTTGAATATGATACGAGACAGTCGGTCCCTTGTAAAAAGTTGTTGATACGTCGGCAAGTAACTGTTGAACAGTCGATTCCGCTTTTCGTTGCGTCCGTCGTTTTTGGTACGTCATTACATTTTGTGAGACAATATTTATTATTGGAAAAGGAAAAGACACAGAAAAAGCTCTTGTGCGAGTATATTTTTCAAAATAAATATATAAAAAAACAAAAAATTGTGTTCGTGTGTTGTCAACAGACCCGAAAATATACCCAAAAAGGTAGCGCCGTTCACGTCTCGCCCGTCGTCTCTGGTCCATCGTATATCGAGTTTTCCTGCGCTGCTGAGGCGCTTCTGGAGAAAAGCAATTGTACACGGAGACGCATCTATTGTGGTAATCACCCAGCGCAAGAATACTGTGATGAAACTTGTTCCTGTTCAATTCAAAGTTTGTGGACTTGGAAGACTTGAGAATTGTGGAAAACATTTCGCCATTTTTATCGTCATTTTTGTTAGAGGTGAGATAGAAAAACTAATTTTTTAGCCAGAAAGGATTTTTTTCGCCAATGTTCTGGACTTGGGAGCCGTGAGAGAGGAAGAACGAAAGAGTCTTATAAAGGAATTAGATGATCACTCATAACTAATATCGCAACCTATTTCAAAATCATTATCAAGTCAAGGAAATACCGCTTCTATTCAAAGAAGCGAAACATCAGTTAATTCCTCCAAAGACGAACTAACACGAAGATATCCAATTTTGTCGAGTATCTCTTCAGTTTGTTGGGGAGACGCACCCAATACATTGTGTCGAGTTATTACCTATTACTTTTGACTTGGTGCAGCGTATGATAAACTCGTTTTGATTTTTTTGGTTACATATTTATATTATTCTTATAAATATATCACACTTTTACATATTATAAATACTTATCCAATATTTTCAAATTATTATAAATACTTATCCAATATTTTCAAATTATTATAAATACTTATCCAATATTTTCAAATTATTATAAATACTTATCCAATATTTTCAAATTATTATAAATACTTATCCAATATTTTCAAATTCTTATAAATACTTATCCCACTTTATCCGTTACCTGAGTTAAACCCTTCTACACTTAGCAAATATTGTTACACTGGTTTTTTGGTAGGGGTGCAAACAAACATTAGACGGTTCTAACTGAACCAATTGTCCGAATTTTATTGCCCTGCAACTCCGTTTGGCCAAATCGACGTTGCTACTTCTCTTGTGTTCTTGTTTTTTTTTGTTTTGGTTGGCCAAGTTTTATATTGGCTCAAAGTTTTTTTGTGTCCCTCCTTGCCCTCAGTACATCCCACAATACACCAGTTCAATTATCAAAATTTACAAGTGGTAAAAGTTGGTTGCATCCACATTACCTAGATTATAAGTATACTTTTGTTTTTGATTTAATATTTAGATAATATTTAATGCAAACTTACCTTCATTTTGTTGTTGAATAATTATATTGTTTTGGGCTGTATTTATTATTAAAATATAATTGTTGTAAATTTCGTTAACTCCTCTAGTATTATTCGGAATGACCACTTAAGGGGATAAATTGTCCAGGATGGTTGGGTTGTGCTTTCTCTCCAGGGTCCTCTCAAAGTCACGTTGAACATTTACAGGTCCACCAGGTCGATGGAAACGTCAAGCGATGAATCGCCTTGTAACCTAGGAATATAATGACATGAAGAGATATCCCTTTTAAACAATAGGTAAGTGGTGAATCATAGATGTAGTGTCCCGGTCACACAACCCCACGCCCCCACCGGCGAGCTAGCGTATACCGTGTGGCCGGCTTAGCATCCCCTATAACTTTAGGAACCTAGGGAGGATGTAGTTTCTCAAAATTTTTATGTTACCCAGAACACGATGGCAGTAACCTTGCTGACCCCAGCAAGGAGCTACATCGTGCCAGTGGTACATAATGGCGCCCAACGTTTTTGGCAAACAAGTTTCTTTCAATATTAAATTACGGCGCCCATTTATTTCATAAATGACGCTCCAACTTCTGTAACTTATTAAAATTATCTTTGACTATGGTTCACCACCAATGCCTCTTTTAACAGATTCATCTTTATTGTCTAAATTCAGTGTGAATTTTATTTTGCTTTCACTTTTAGATTGTCCCGCATCATGTTATCTTCTTCGCTTTAGGCATCTTTGAACTAGGCTTACCGGCACCGCTGGCTAACAAGCGTATGACCGCTTGGCCATGGGTGAAGGCTGAGTCTGGAGTTCTTTTGTCCTGTGTTTTTGCTCGTCGTCCTGAGTATCAGGCGTCATACCGCCTGCCAGTGCTTCGTTCAGTGGACAGGATCCTTGTTACTTTTTGCTGATGGACGTTTGAGTTGTAACTCGGGCATAACCGGCTGAGGTAACAGGCGTGATATCGCCTGCCCACTGCGCCCCGTGGACTTCTTTAATCTATTCAGTCCCCTCAAATTTTGTTTTCTTTTCGTTCATTTTAGACAATTGGTCGAAATGTGGTAAAGGATGTGGTCACTTCAGGTGCACCTTTAGAAGGCCGCACAGGCTTAACCGTCTGGCTAATCACCTGCGCCCTGTGGACTTTTGTTGAGGGACATCCGACTACTTCCTTGTGCTTTTATTGTTTTCTCTCCCGTCTGTCCCCACTGCTGATTGATTTTCCGTAGTGTAGCTCAGTTGTGGATGGACAGCGGAATCCAACTAAATTTTTATGATTTTCGAAGAAGATTTCCTTGTTTTTATGTGGAGGTAGACTCTTCATGTCGTTCGAGTGGGTGAAGACGTGTGGTGCTTCCGGCGTCGTCGATGGCGTTCGGTGTTGGCTATGTCTCATAACTAACACCGACTGACACCGATGACCTCGGCCACCAACGAGACTCCTGGGGAGTGAGATTGCTTTTTTTTCAACCATCCTGGAAATTCACCAAAACAAGTTAAATACAAACAACACTACTTTACACCTTGATTTTTTTTCAGGTATCAATTGGTTTTGTTTATTGCGATTTATATTATAACTATATGTTGGGTTAGTATTGATACTAAATAGGAGTATCACTATTGCGAATAATCGGTCAACGGAATTTTTTTTTGACTAGGATAGCTGCGTGGCTGTATTAGTACTGACTTAGTCAGCAGTTTCATTAAGTTTTTTTATTGGTTAGATTGTTGAGAAATACTATTTTGTGTATCGGTTGTTGCTGTAATTTTTGTGCTATTATAGTGCCCCTATCTTGCACGGGTATCGTTTATAAAGTGGGTAGCACCCCGAAGACGTCCCCATTCATAGTCATTTTCGGATTTCTTGGTAATACGTCATATAAATGGAATTGAGAGGCGGAAAGAAAACCGCTCTCGCCACGGGCGAAAGCGACCGTCCAGGCGAATCACACATCGACCCTGATGAGTCGTCACTTTCTGAAGCAAACGATCCCACCCCGGAGGAACAACTCCAACAGGTACAACGGGAACTAGAGGGACTGCGGGCCCAACAGCGTGCTGCAGAGATTCCGATGCTCCCCCGTATGGATCTTCACTATCCCCCTGCTGAGCCCGTACGTACCGACAGCAGAAGGGAAGCGTCAACCGGAACCTATCGCCGCAAGTCTCCAGTTACGACCTGGAACATCAAGTTCTCCGGTGAGAACCCTGCTCTGTCGGCAGAAGAATTTTTGTTCCGGTTGGAGCTGAGGGCACGTGACGAGTGGGTCAGCCAGTCTGAGCTATGTCGAAATATTTCGGCTTTACTTACAGGCCGAGCCGAGGACTGGTACTGGTCCCAGTTCCGCCGGCAAGTCCGTGACCCAGATTGGGAAACGGTGAAAGGTCATTTCACCAGACAGTTCAGGAGTCGTGAGTCAGACTTTGAACTGATAAAACGACTGTTGGAATTGAAACAACAAAACCATTCATATGACGACTACGTCGCAAAAATGTTGTCGTTGTATAACAGAATGTCCAATCCAATGCCGGAGGTGGAGTTGGTGGACATAATCCTTCAGAATTTGGATGCATCTTTAGGTTCATTGGTGATAGGCCAACGTTTCGCAACCATGCATGACTTGCGGGAAGTCTGCGTTCGAGCTGAACGCTGGCATAAGCAGAAACGTCTGGAACGAAGGCCCGATCGACAAATACACGAGATTGACTATTCGACAATGAATGAATCGAATTCATTACCACCGGACGTATCCCCGCAAGGAGTAGATGAGATGACCGCGCCGCGTCAGTTCCCGGCGAACCCGAGACCTTTCCGTTGTTGGAATTGCCAGCAACAGGGTCATCCTTTTATGGACTGCCCATCTGAGACTCGTGGCCTGTTTTGCTACAAGTGTGGCAAGCCAGGAGTCGTGACCCCAGTCTGTCCCACCTGCCAGGGAAACCGGAGCAGGGGTGCGAGACCATACGGGAGTCCGCGCCCGAGCTAAGCTCGCCCGTTATTCCCTCGTCCACTTCATATATACCTGCTACGTCTACCATCAGCGACTCTACGTCAAATGAGGCTCTTCCATCTTTTCCCTCCGAGGAGGTCAGACTCTCATTTATTTCCCGTTGGAAGAGATATATCTCCACTCGTGCACGCATCTTTTCGGAGCCACCTTTTGTGGACTCCCTGCATTCTCGGCATACCCCTCCCCAAATTAGAGTACGAGCTAAGGAGAAGCGACATCTTTCGCAGAAACTTGTTTCTGCTTTCATCTCTGACTTGTCAGATCCTCGTCCTTTTACTAAGGTCACCTTACTTCATGAGGAGGTGAATGGGTTATTGGACAGTGGCGCTAGTATCAGCTGTCTGGGAAGAGATGCTGAATCCTTTCTGGCCAATCATCCCGAAGTGACAGTCTACACTTTGCACACGGCGTTGCAAACTGCGGACGGGGCTTCACAAAGTATTTGCGGTTACATCCGGGTTCCTGTCTCCTGTGGAGGACGGACCCGTGATATGACCATCTATGTGGTGCCCAGTCTCAGCCAGAGGCTGTATCTAGGGATCGATTTTTGGAAACTTTTCAGCATCGCTCCCCCTTTAGTCTGCGAGTTAAACGCCTCAACTGCGTCTACTAACATGCACGACTTAACGTCCTTGCAAAGCGAGCAGTTGGAGCGGGTCAAGGCCAGGTTTCCCTCTTTCGATGTCTTAGGACTGGGAAAGACCCACCTGGAAGAACACACGATAGACACTGGTGACTCAGTTCCCATTAAGCAGAGGCATTATCCTGTTTCACCCGCTATTCAACATTTGATGTATGGCGAGTTGGACAGGATGTTGGCTCTGGGGGTGATTGAGCCATCGAACAGTCCCTGGAATTCTCCAGTGGTGTTAGTTCGTAAACCAGGCAAAGTCCGCCTGTGTCTTGACTCTCGCAAGGTCAACAGTGTCACTGTCAAAGACGCCTATCCCCTTCCACACATCGATGGTCTTCTTGGTCGTCTTCAAGACACCAAGTTCATCACGAGTTTGGACCTTAAGGATGCTTTCTGGCAAATTCCCTTAGAGGTGAAGTCGCGAGAGCGGACAGCTTTCACTGTCCCCGGTCGTCCCCTGTACCAGTTTACAGTCATGCCTTTCGGCTTGTGTAATGCCCCACAGCGCATGTGTCGCTTGATGGACAAGAGCATTCCTGGACATTTACGTGAGAACGTCTTTGTCTATCTGGACGACCTGCTCATAGTTTCACCGGACTTTGACTCCCACTTAAAGCTTTTGGACGAAGTCGCCAGCTGTCTCCGTCGTGCGGGGTTGACACTCAATCTGGCTAAAAGCAAATTTTGCGTGACTGAAGTCAAGTATCTCGGCTTCATAATTGGTGATGGGACACTGAAAACCGATCCTAATAAGGTGACGGCCATCACGGAATTCCCGACTCCGAAGTCTCATAAGCAGACTAGGAGGTTCTTGGGTATGACCGGATGGTATCAGCGTTTCATCCCCAATTATGCTAGCGTGGCTTCTTCAATCACGGATTGTTTGAAGACGAAAACTTTTAGGTGGAATGATGAGGCCCAGCAGGCGTTCGAGACTTTGAAAAAGCTGATGACGGAAGCTCCTCTTCTAGTCACTCCAGATTTTTCTAAACCTTTTTATATTCAGTGCGATGCCAGCAGGACTGGTGTAGGTAGTGTGCTCTTTCAAAAGGACATGGATGGAGGAGAACATCCGATTGCTTATATGTCCAAGAAATTGAACGGAGCACAGCGAAACTACACCATTACTGAGCTCGAGTGCTACGCAGCCGTGCTGAGTATAAAAAAGTTTAGAGCTTATGTGGAGGGACAGGCTTTCACGGTCATTACTGACCATGCAAGTCTGAAGTGGCTCATGGGCCAGAAGGAGCTCAACGGACGTTTAGCCCGGTGGAGTCTTAAGCTTCAGGGTTTCGATTTTACGATCGAACATCGAAAAGGCACCCACAATGTGGTTCCGGATGCCTTGTCCCGCATGGATTGCGTGGACGACCTGTCCCTATGTTTCGACGTGGACTTAAATGCCACGTCCTTCAAATCCCCTGATTATCTTCGTCTGGTTGAACGAATCAGGCAAGCCTCACCGCAGTTACCAGACCTGCGAGTTGAAGATGGGTACGTGTTCCAGCGTACATCCCCACGTACCGGAGACTCTGTTGCTGACGACCTAACCTGGAAGTTGTGGGTCCCAACGGAACTGACCACGCCTCTCATCGAGTCGGCTCACTTGCCTCCCCAAACATCGCATGGTGGAGTAGGGAAGACTCTAACCCGTCTGAGAGTTAAATACTTTTGGCCAGGTATGTCCAAACAGGTGCGGGAATTCGTCGCCCACTGTGAGGTCTGTAAGACCACTAAAGCCCCCAGTTCGGTACTTCGACCACCTATGGGCAACGCCATGGATGCGTCGAAGCCGTTCCAATTTTTGTACGTAGACTTCTTAGGTCCTTACACCCGATCGAATAAAGGTCACACGGCAGTGTTTGTTGTGTTAGATGCCTTCACCAAGTTTGCCTTCTTGCACCCCGTGTCCGCTGAGACTACGGCGGTGGCCGTCAAGTTCCTCGAGCAAACTATTTTTCACACCTTTGGAGTTCCTGAAACCATCTTCTCCGACAATGGTCGGCAATTCACATCCAAAGAGTTTGCTAAATTGTTAACCGATTATGGCGTGCGACATGTGCGCACAGCCGTATATTCGCCTCACCCTAACGCTTCCGAGCGGGTGAATCGATCGGTATTAGCCGCCATCAGAGCGTATTTAAAGGAGGATCAGCGTGAGTGGGATAGACATCTCTCGTCCATTGAATGTGCTCTTCGTAGCGCCCACCACGAGGCAATAGGCATGTCACCGTATCAGGCTCTTTTTGGTAGCCATATGATCCTGCACGGATCAGCTTATCCAGTCCTGAAGAAACTGAACGTTTTCCAGGAAGGTGACATAGCTTTCTTGCCCTTGACGGACAAGTTGCAGATACTGCGTGAACGAGTAGCGCTAAGTTTAGCCGCGGCACATACCAGGCATACTACTCGATACAACTTACGTTGCCGAGTGAGCAGTTTTCGACCTGGAGATGAGGTATACCGAAGAACCTTCTGGGCGAGTAACCGAGCTGGTCGCTTCAGTGCTAAATTGGCACCGAGGTTTGTGAAAGCCCGGATACGGACGAAAATTGGAACTAGTTTGTACGAGCTGGAGGATTTGGCTGGTAAAACCATAGGCGTTTATCACGCCAAAGACCTACGACCCTGATTGTCCTCGAAGCAAGCGCTCCTCGGAGTAGCCCTAATAAGGCATCTCGCCGGCTTCACTGGTTAATAATAGGGTGCCTTAATCCGCTTAGGTAGCTTCGCTAGCGGATGGTACACCTTTTTGCTCTTCGGTCAGTCTGGGGAACAACTTTCGGCGAATGGTTGGCCTGGCTTTCCACCGGGGAATGTCAAAGGCAAGGTGGTATTGCTGGAGACTGACCCGATGGAACGATAGGTGACAATTTCGAAGGGAATGTATGGATGAAGGTGGAGACCCGGAGTAGGACAATGTGGTATTGCCTTCCGCCGGATATCTGCAACTTCAGGCATACCCTCCGTGAGACTCTCCAGACTGTCCCTCTCTCAAACTTTGAATTTTGACAGTACTACTAAATCCCTAGCGATGTATAGCTCTGCAGCTGAGAGCATGAGACTCTTAATCTCAGGGAATGAGACGAGCCCCACATTGGCGCCACATACCGGACCTTACGACAGAAAAACCTTCCGTTTTTTTTCGGCTCCTCACTGCCTCGCAAGTCGGCCTTGTGGACCCGAGGGTATGTAACGGTCGGTTATTTATTACGAAAGTTTTATGATTAATTATTCCCCCATCTATCGGAAATTTAAGAAATTATTAGTGCAATCACTTCAGAAGCTTTTGGATGCGGAACTTTTTTTTGAATCACGTAGGCCAAGAAAAACAAAATTTTTCTTGGAAGGAAAAAATTTTTATACATTTGACAGTCTGGATTTGAATATGATACGAGACAGTCGGTCCCTTGTAAAAAGTTGTTGATACGTCGGCAAGTAACTGTTGAACAGTCGATTCCGCTTTTCGTTGCGTCCGTCGTTTTTGGTACGTCATTACATTTTGTGAGACAATATTTATTATTGGAAAAGGAAAAGACACAGAAAAAGCTCTTGTGCGAGTATATTTTTCAAAATAAATATATAAAAAAACAAAAAATTGTGTTCGTGTGTTGTCAACAGACCCGAAAATATACCCAAAAAGGTAGCGCCGTTCACGTCTCGCCCGTCGTCTCTGGTCCATCGTATATCGAGTTTTCCTGCGCTGCTGAGGCGCTTCTGGAGAAAAGCAATTGTACACGGAGACGCATCTATTGTGGTAATCACCCAGCGCAAGAATACTGTGATGAAACTTGTTCCTGTTCAATTCAAAGTTTGTGGACTTGGAAGACTTGAGAATTGTGGAAAACATTTCGCCATTTTTATCGTCATTTTTGTTAGAGGTGAGATAGAAAAACTAATTTTTTAGCCAGAAAGGATTTTTTTCGCCAATGTTCTGGACTTGGGAGCCGTGAGAGAGGAAGAACGAAAGAGTCTTATAAAGGAATTAGATGATCACTCATAACTAATATCGCAACCTATTTCAAAATCATTATCAAGTCAAGGAAATACCGCTTCTATTCAAAGAAGCGAAACATCAGTTAATTCCTCCAAAGACGAACTAACACGAAGATATCCAATTTTGTCGAGTATCTCTTCAGTTTGTTGGGGAGACGCACCCAATACATTGTGTCGAGTTATTACCTATTACTTTTGACTTGGTGCAGCGTATGATAAACTCGTTTTGATTTTTTTGGTTACATATTTATATTATTCTTATAAATATATCACACTTTTACATATTATAAATACTTATCCAATATTTTCAAATTATTATAAATACTTATCCAATATTTTCAAATTATTATAAATACTTATCCAATATTTTCAAATTATTATAAATACTTATCCAATATTTTCAAATTATTATAAATACTTATCCAATATTTTCAAATTCTTATAAATACTTATCCCACTTTATCCGTTACCTGAGTTAAACCCTTCTACACTTAGCAAATATTGTTACACTGGTTTTTTGGTAGGGGTGCAAACAAACATTAGACGGTTCTAACTGAACCAATTGTCCGAATTTTATTGCCCTGCAACTCCGTTTGGCCAAATCGACGTTGCTACTTCTCTTGTGTTCTTGTTTTTTTTGTTTTGGTTGGCCAAGTTTTATATTGGCTCAAAGTTTTTTTGTGTCCCTCCTTGCCCTCAGTACATCCCACAATACACCAGTTCAATTATCAAAATTTACAAGTGGTAAAAGTTGGTTGCATCCACATTACCTAGATTATAAGTATACTTTTGTTTTTGATTTAATATTTAGATAATATTTAATGCAAACTTACCTTCATTTTGTTGTTGAATAATTATATTGTTTTGGGCTGTATTTATTATTAAAATATAATTGTTGTAAATTTCGTTAACTCCTCTAGTATTATTCGGAATGACCACTTAAGGGGATAAATTGTCCAGGATGGTTGGGTTGTGCTTTCTCTCCAGGGTCCTCTCAAAGTCACGTTGAACATTTACAGGTCCACCAGGTCGATGGAAACGTCAAGCGATGAATCGCCTTGTAACCTAGGAATATAATGACATGAAGAGATATCCCTTTTAAACAATAGGTAAGTGGTGAATCATAGATGTAGTGTCCCGGTCACACAACCCCACGCCCCCACCGGCGAGCTAGCGTATACCGTGTGGCCGGCTTAGCATCCCCTATAACTTTAGGAACCTAGGGAGGATGTAGTTTCTCAAAATTTTTATGTTACCCAGAACACGATGGCAGTAACCTTGCTGACCCCAGCAAGGAGCTACATCGTGCCAGTGGTACAGGAGGAACTTGTTCCTCAAATTTGCTGAGGGCAGCTTTTATTGTTCCCATATACTCGAAGTATTTGTCTTTAAGATGCAAATACGTTTCTTTGATAAAGTATTCACATGTTGGCTTTTCAACTAGTTTTGCAAATTGTAACTCAATTTGCACATGGGTTTTTTCTATCTGTGCCCAAAGGCCACGACATTGTGTAATTCGTTCCGAAATTAATTCCTTTGTCCTTTTAACCAAGGCTGTCTTTGTGTAACCTTTCATAGCCTTGTTTAGCAAGTCTATATACACCCTTTGCAACTCTAACGTATCAGTAAAACTACTAGCCATTTTGAATATGAATTTAGTGACCGCACAAACTATTCAAATAAAATTATAGCACAAATTATATTTAAAAGTAACACTTTAATGTAAGTCACTAATTAAGTCTGAACTCTTTGTCTTGTTAGGTGGTTTTTTGTGTATAACACTTGATAGTAACTTAAATTAAGGCAACCTGCGTCTTGAACATAAGCAGGTTAGAGCACTGAGCTTGAGTACAATAATTAAGTATGTGAATATGAGTAGAGGTTCGGTGTATATACACCATACTATTTAAATAAATGAGAAATTCTGCCTCAAATTCTCAGTAAGATTTGAGCAGTAGTAGAATATGATGAACTATGTTCAACAACTCGTACAAATATAACTTGGTATGTGAATTCCTGCAAATGACTGAAGTGAAAGACCTTGCTTCCAGTTAATAATGTTGAGAACTAGGCTCGAATGATTGATAGGTATAAGAACCTTGTAATTGGATTGAGGTGAGTTGCGTTGCCTCCAAAGTAATAATATAATTCGAGGAGTAATTACGAGAAATTGTTCGATATATGTGATGAGTCTAAGTGAATAGGCACACTTGTTGTAGGTTCAATCGTTAGCATACGACTGGCTTTATTGACGTTCATGTTCGACATACATATACAGTGGTAAGTGTGTATGGGTAATTACTATTATAAGTACATGTTCTCGTGACATCCCCCTTTTCTTAAAAAATTAAAAAAAATTAAGGTATATTCTCTATATAAAGTTCATTATTCATTAAATTTATTTGAATTGGGGTGTCATTTGCTTATTGCAGTTAAGCTGCCAAATTTCACCGTGAAGCGGTATACTACCTTTATTATTTATATCTACTGTTATAGCTAGTTATTAGTAGTTTATTCACTTTCATTTAAATTTTATCATGATGATGGGTCGTATTTGACCACTGGCCTGATATTTCTGCCGTAACGACTGACTTTGATTGGTGTTCCCGTGTCAGATGGCACCGCCGAACTCGTTGTCCCAATTTTTGATCGCTTTTGACTACTTGTATTTTCTTCGGGTTGGCTTGTGTTTGTTGATGTCTTTACTGTCGATGATGGGTTTGGTTTTTTGATTTCAACCGGTGGTATTTTGCTTGCTTGATTGTCTATTGTTTCGAATTCTATCAATGGTGAAATAGGTGTCTGTATTTTTGCTTTTGTTGTGTGAAGATGGATGTTGTTCCGACGATATTTTCTACCATCTGGCGTTTCGACTATCACCGATCTTGGATTTTCGGTGATTTCGACCACTTTCGCTGGTTTCCACTCACGATGATTCGTTTGCATTCTGACGTTTTCACCCTTTTCAAATGGTACTCGTGGTGATGCGACACGGTCAGCATAGCGTTTCTGATTTGCCCTTAATTCCTGAAGCTCTTGAGTGACACCGTTGATGATTTTGGGTTTTAAGTCTACTCTATTCGTCGGTAAAATGGTTCGCGTTTGACGGCTGAATAAACGCTGAACTGATGATCCTAATGTTTCGTTGCGTGGAGTATTTCGAAGTAATAGCATTGCTAAGTATGGATCGGTTCGGTCTTTCCAACAGCGCTTCAAGATTCCCTTTACGGTTTGAACATTTAGTTCTGCAAATCCGTTTGACCGAGGATAATGTGGTGATGATATTCGATGTTTAAATCCCCATTTCGATTCGAACGTCCTGAATAACTTGCTCGTGTATTGTGGTCCACCGTCCGATTCCAATATTTCGGGAATACCATGGACCGAAAACCACTGGCTTAGTAGTAATATTACCTCTGCTGACGTTGATGATTTCAATTTTCTGAAGTCTGAAAATCCGGAGTAGTGGTCCGCTAACAGTATGAAATCGTCTCCCTTGAACTTGAATATGTCCGTGGATACCAGTTGGAATGGGTATTCCGGTATATCTCGTAATAACAATGGCTCTTTTGTGTTTGCTCGTTGGGTCTGTTGACAAATTGCACATCGCTCTACGTAGTTTTTTACGTCAACGCTTAATCCGTTCCAAAATAGTGTTTGACGTATTCGGCACAATGTTGTGGAAATGCCACTGTGGCCTGCATGTGCTTCGGCCATCAATGATTTAATCAGAACTTTAGGCACGATTATTTTGTTACCCTTAAGTATTAATCCCTCTTCGTACGTAATTTCCTGTTTGTATGGTGCATACGCCCTAATTAAATTTTGTATTTTGCCTTCTTCATCCGGCCATTTACTCATAATTGCATTTTTTAGTGTTTGTAGTTCAACATCAGTCGCAGTTTCCCTTACCAATCTGTCTCGCAAGTTTTCGCTAATTGCGTGGATTAAATTTACTGCGCATGTCTCGTCACTTTCGTATTCGTCGATCTCGCAATCCCTGCTTAATGCATCCGCTATTGGTATCGCTGTTCCCTTGATATATTTTATCTTTGGCGAATATTGTAATATGTCGAATAGAATACGTTGTAATCTCAATGGTGCGTTTTGTATTGGATTGAGGAAAATCGTTTCTAATGGTTTGTGATCCGTTTCAATGCTTAATTCTTTTCCATATACATACTCGTGGAATTTTTGACATCCGAAACGGATAGCTAACGCTTCTTTTACTATTTGTGGTTGGTTTTGCTGTGTGATGGTAAATGCTCTTGTGGCATATGCTACAGGTTTCCCATCCTGCATTAGGCAAGCGCCCATTGACTTGCTGCTTGCATCCACTGATAGCTTTACCGGCTTTTTTACGTCGTAATAAGTTAGTACCGGTGTATTTGTTTATACCGTTTTTATTTGTTCGAACGCCTCAGTGTGCTCAGTTTCCCAACACCAAGCTGCTTCTTTATGTAGCAATTTTCGCAGTGGTTCTGTTAATTCCGACAAGTTGCTGATAAATTTGCCCAGGTAATTTACCATGCCCAATATCCTTTGCAATTCTTTGACGCATGTTGGTGTTTTTAGTTGTTTAATTGCCTTGACTTTATCTTTGTCTGCCTCATATCCACTCCTTGTAAAGATATGACCCAGAAATTTTACTGTTGTTCTTTCATACTCACACTTTTCTTTATTTAATGTGAATCCCGCATCTGTTAAACGTTTAATAACTATTTTTGTTATTTCACGCAATTCTCTTAGCGTTGGTGCGTGTAGAAAAATGTCATCCATTACTACCTCGCATTTATCTATGCCTTCTAGTGTTCGGTTCATCACCTCTGCAAACACTTCTGGTGCCGCTGATATACCGAATGGCATTCGTAGATATTTGAATTTGCCCCATGGCGTCGAAAATGTTAAATATTTCGAAGTGCGTTCTGTCACTTTTATTTGCCAGAATCCTTTTTGACAGTCTAGTTTTGTGAAAAATTTGCTGCCGTGTGTTTTAGCAGCTACTTCTTCGACTGTTTTCATAGGATATATACGCCTTTTTATATTTTTATTTAATTCTGTAGGGTCCATGCATACCCGAATCTTACCTTTATTTACAACCAGCATTGGGCTTACAGCCGGTGTCGGTTCGCTGACGCTCTCGATGACACCAAGTTTTAACATGTTCTGCAATTCTTGTCTCACTTTCTCCTCTATAGCGTAAGGTATTTTTCTTGCTGGTATTATTTTGAACTTTGGATTGTCGATGAAATCAATTTCGTATTCAAAATTTTTGCAACACCCTATCTGATTTACTCTTTTCACAAATCCCAAATTTTCGCAGTCATCACCACCGAGGATTGTCTGAAAATCTTCGTTAATTACTAAAAATATTAATTTCCCCTCGATATTGTTTTCTTTTCGTAAAGTACGGCACTTTATCTTTGTTCTTCCGATCACTTTTGTTAGGCCGCCGTCATATGATTTAATTTTTTTTATTTCGCTTCGCTTTATGACCGCCCCGACTGTCTTCGCCGCTTTGTTCGAAATTACATTGCAAAATGAACCCGTGTCTAGCCTTAGCTTTAGTTCGTTTTTACCGACGCGCACTTTTTCTGTCCACTTTTCTTTACTTATTGAATTGACTGCGTTGATCATTCCAACGAATTTAAAGCTAGTTTCCTCACTCGATGATTCTGTTTCACTGTCACCATTATCACTTTCGATGACGTTTACTTTTTTATACTTTTGTTTTTTGTTATTTTTATGCGGTTTTTTATCTTTCCACTCACTTTTTGACTCATTTTCTTTTTTATTGCTTTTCGATCTACACGCGATACCAAAATGTCCTGTGCCACCGCACTTTAAGCACTCTTTTTTATATGCTGGACAACTTTTAGGTCCGTGTGTCGTTTTGCAGCGTCCGCACTTGAATTGTCTGTCAATTTTATTCACTCTCGCCGAAGAGCCCGCTTCATTTAAATCGTTAATTTGCTTATTTGCTCTTTCGGCCGCACAACAGATTTTAATTGCTTTTTCCATTGTCAAATCGTCTTCGATCCATAGCTTTTGCTGTGTATTTTCACAACGGATTCCTAACGCGATTTGATCTGTGATGAATTCGTCATTATTATTAAATTCGCACTTTTGCACTTGTTCGCGTATTTTTTGTAAAAAATCGTCGAATGCTTCACTTTCCTGTTGACGGATTCTGTGAAATTGACATCTTTCGTACGTTTTATTACGCATTGGCACAAAATGCTCCTTTAATTTATTTTTTATTTCGTTTAAATCGTTTTTTTGTTCATCTGTTAGTCCCAAGTTGTTTATTAATCGTACCGCTTCGCGACCGACCACGGTTTTAAAATTCGCTAATCTTATTTCAGCTGTTTCAGTGTTCACTTTCGCGGCTATGGTATAGCACTCGTATGCGTCTATCCATTCGCTCCACTCACGTGCCATATCTATGTCACTATTTATCAATAACGGCTTTGGCGGTTTAATTGAACCCATTTTGTTTGATTTTATACCGTATGTGTTATTATTTACTGTATTTGAGTGTATTAATTCCGAACCGTTCCCTTCAGGAATGAAAAACCATTCATGCGGGAAGAAATCCTCCAAGTCCATTAATTTTCAAAATTATAAACAAAATTATCCGCGCGCGTGTTTTCGTGGCTTACTGTACGCCGAGTTATACATTATATGGTTTTTACTGTAACTCACTTATATCACCACACAGAAAACTTACCTATATCGCAGTTCGGTTTCGTCGTTTTCTGCTTGTTCACTTTGCGCTTTATTATACATATGTATATTGTTCACGAATACATATATCGTTCACATGTGGATTGTATACTTTTATTTATATTTTTCATCACATGTCATCCACTATTTCAAAAATTTATTTCTTTTTTGTTTTTGTTTTGTTTTTTTTTTTTATATGCGTATTTGTGTTTATTTTCTATATACCACTATTCCTTGAACTATATTTCTTGGAATATCGCATAGCCACTTGTAAGCGGCTTTTATTTTATGATGGGCTTTCTCACACTTGCACAACATATATTTTTTTTTTCTTTTGGCACCCTTTTATTTCTTATATCCACTTAATTCACTATTCTATTTTGTTCTATTGTTCTTTGTCCACTTTTATTTTACTTTATAAGCACAATGAACGAACAAAATGTACCGATGCGATGCCTTTTGTAGTTTTTTTTTTTTATTATAAAAATTTTATTTCTAGCACAACTTTCACCGGAAGCCTATATTTTCTCTTTTATTTTATTATATTTTAAATTTATTAACGGGGTTTCGGCACCATGTGATGAGTCTAAGTGAATAGGCACACTTGTTGTAGGTTCAATCGTTAGCATACGACTGGCTTTATTGACGTTCATGTTCGACATACATATACAGTGGTAAGTGTGTATGGGTAATTACTATTATAAGTACATGTTCTCGTGACAATATAGGGATCTTACAATTGAATTAGAGTGAGAGCGTTGCCTCCAAAAAGTGATAGTTTGAGCACTAAGTTCGAGAAATTGTTCGGTATAGGGACCGTGCAATTAAATTAGAGTGAGGGCATTTCCTCTAAAATGTAATAGTTTGAGCACTAAGTTCGAGAAATTGTTCGGTATGGGGACCGTGCAATTAAATTAGATAATAAATTTAAGCACGCCACTCATATAAAAATAGCGCAGTGTGTAGGACCTTGCTATATGTGAGGGACTCTGCCTAGAAATATAACAAATGATAAAACATCGGAGCAAGGAAACATAATTCAAAAAAAAACTATTCTCTGGTGTTTAGTTGCCTGAACTGAACACCAGCTTCACTTTCAATATATATTATTTTGATTATAAATGTTGCGTTAAAAAACTAACACTTATAAACAAACCAAAATTTTAAAGTAGAAGTTCATGAGCAGTAGGTTCACATCAGGGATGTTATGGATATGAAATTTCGGATCTGGATATGGATACGGATATAGGAATAATATTATACCGGTTTCAGATACGGTTACGGATATGAAATTATTTCGGATTATCCGATAGTTTCGGATAGTTTCAGTTACGGATATTAGATTTTTAAGGAATTTCAAAAGAAAAATATAACGAGGTAATGATTTTATTTTATTTCTAGGTTATCATTTGGTACTACAATCACAGAGAAAGCTATCTAAACAACGCAAGGGATGCGCGCGGCTAGTGTGTTGGTTCGACCGGGCGAAAACCTGTCATAACGTGTCTCAGTTAGACTCCGCCCTATCCGAAATTATTCGAAACTTTTATATCAGATTCGGTTACGGTTTCGGATTAATTTTTATTTCGGATATCCGATAGTTTCGATTACGGTTACGGAGCTCCATAACATCCCTGGTTCACATAAATGGTTCAGGAATAATATCCTATGATCCCACTTAAAGATTCTGATTTCCAAAAACATTCACTGGAATTAGAAGGATTAAATGAAGTTTGATTTTCAAACTACAGTAAAATGATACACTTGTGAAGATTGATCGCCTATGGTGAAGCTATGCTATTCTTCCACAGGCGATTAAATTGTTGCTTGGTAGTAGTATCCTAACATGACTGTGCACTGAAATTGGGAGCTATATCCGGCTCGAAGGACCATGTACAAATTTCGCTTTAACTCGTTTCGAAAGGGAAGAAAAATTAGTTATGCCGACACGCAGCCCCACAACCCCAGTACTCAGTGGCCAATAAGAAAAAAAATGTGTCAACAACAATACAATTTAATTTTATTGACTCTTTTGTCAAAAATAGTTCAGACAAAGGAGAAATTAGACTGAATTTATTTAATATAAGTAGGCAAATTTATTTACAATTATAATATTGTGTAATTTTAGATCGCGATTCCTTTTCTTCGTAAAGCCGGAAGTCAAATGGGGCTGGTGAATCAGCGAACTTGCGCTTTTATACTATTTGATAATAGTCACTGAACTCGATTTATGCTGAATGATGCTTGGCGACATCTATATTTTCAACATCCTCGGGGCGGCGGGTTTCCAACGGGTACAAAAGCTGAATAGGCCGCCTTAATTTGGATCCATTACTAATTTTGAGTTCACAAGACCGAACTCTTCCGTCACGACCAGGAAACACATTCTCGACGATTGCAAGTTTCCAAAATAGACGGGGTGTAAGATCGTCGTGGATAAGAACTACATCGTCGATTTTGATTTCATATGCACGTCTCCTTTCGATATGATGCGCCGATCTTAATTGAATAATGTACTCCATTCTCCATCTTTTCCAAAAAAACTTCGTGCATCTTAAACGAAAATTTCACTTCTCTTGTAGATCTTTTCCAATTCTTATAGCTCCAGCATCAGTTGAGTTCAGAAAATGTCCCTTTAAAAAATGCGCAGGTGTAAGGGGTGATAGGTCTAATGGATCCTCACTGATGTACGTCAAGGGACGTGAATTAACGATATCTTCTGCTTCGACTAACAACGTAGTAAGTTCTTCCTCGGTTAGAGTATTCCGCTCAACAGTCACCTTTAAAACATCCTTTACGGAGCGTATAAGACGCTCCCAAAAGCCTCCCCACCATGGAGCTCTTTCAACAATGAATTTCCAAAATATGTTACGATTGGATACATAACCCTGCAATTTCTCTGACCTTAGAACATCTCCCAAAACTGCAACATCTTTCGAAGCTCGCTTGAAGGTCTTAGCGTTATCTGATATGATAACCTCTGGTGCACCTCTTCTAGCAATAAATCTTCTGAGACCCATCAAACAAGATTCTGTCGTTAAATTTGGTGTTAACTCTAAGTGGACAGCGCGAATCGTCGAACAGGTGAAAAGCATGCAATAAAATTTGCTCGTTGAGCCTTCTGCAGTCTTGGCGTAAAGTGGACCCGCAAAATCAATACCAGTTGTCTGAAAAGGTCTACATGCATTAATTCGGCTAAGAGGGAGTGGCGCGATAGGTTGAGTAGCTGGTTTTCCTCTCATTCGTCGGCATGTAACACAGGAAGTAACCACTGACTTGATCAATTGTCTCGCTTTCGGGATCCAAAATTTCCTTCTTAATTCAGCAAGAAGAAGGTTCACTCCTGCATGGGCTCTTTGTTTATGAACATCTATAATTAAAAGATTAGCTAAATAACTATGTTTAGGTATGATAATAGGGAAGGGATTATGCAAGCCTTCATATAAATTCTCCTGTGATAATGCCTCTGATAGTCTCGAGCCCAATCTCAAGATTCCTAGACGATCAAGTTTAGGATTTAGATTAAGTATTGACGACGACCTATCAACAAGTCCTTTGTTCCTCAGTGCTGCTATTTCATCTGCATATTCTTGCTGCTGAACAAATCGAATCCAATATTCCTCTGCGTTCTCTAATTCATGAGCCAGTAGAAATTTATTTAAAGGAATCCGACTTTTCTTCACTCGAGCTTTGAATCGGAAGATATACGCTGTAATTCTTAATAGCTTCCGATAATCACTATACGCTTTCATTTCGAGTACTGGAATCATCTTCACTTTTTCAACCTTGTTGAATGCAGCCAGGCATGCCATCGTTAATGGTGAGTACTGACCAATTTCTTCTGTGGACAATTTTGCATAGTTATCTATAGATTGCTTTTTTAACCACTCAGGGCCACCTAACCAGGATGCGGTTTCCACCAGCTCTTTGCTTGAAATTCCGCGTGTTAATATGTCTGCTGGATTGGATTTGCCAGAGCAGTGTCTCCAATTCTGAGGTTTTGAATTCTCATTTATCTCTCGAACTCGATTGGAGACATATGGTTTGCATTTTCTATAATCTCCTTTTATCCAAGCGAGTGTTATCTGCGAATCAGACAAGAAATGTACGGACTCAAATTTCAAGCGAAGATTGTTTTTGAGATATGTGTACAATCGAACGGCTATGACTGCAGCTGTTAATTCCAATTTCGGTAATGTCAACTCAGATGATCTATTTTCCTTAAGCGGTGCAATTCTATTTTTTGAGCACACATATTTTACGACCACTTCACCAGATCTATTGACGCTTTTGAGATATACGACCACTCCATACGCCTTAGTACTTGCGTCAGCGAATAAATGCAATTCTTGAGAAGCAATATTGGAGTGCTCACACATAGATCTTGGTAGATTTATGTCCTTTAATTGAGGAAACTCTGAAATACATCTAGCAAATGTTTTCGTAAGTTCGCTAGGCAATATATCATCCCATTTCAATTTTCTCTTCCAAGTTTCCTGAAAGAGAAGCTTTAATTTTACAGCAAAAGGAGCAATTGTTCCCAATGGGTCATAAATTTTTGAAATTATACTTAGCAATTCTCGCTTTGTACCATATTTTACTTCTGACTGTGAAGACAATTGGTCTATATCAACCGAAAGCTCATCACTTACAGTATACCACTTGAATCCTAATACTTTTTGCATCTCGGGTGGAGGTTCTAACTCGTCGAAAAGCGCTTTAATTTTTGGGTAGTTTGAGTTCCATTTTCGAAGCTCCATAGATGCTTGCTTCATAATTGCTATCGATTCGAAATAGATTCGCTCAGCCTCATGTTAATCATTAATGCTGCAAATAAAATCATCCATATAAAAGGAATTGCTGAGAATCTCACATGTGTCAGGATGAATTTCGTGCGTTTCTTCCAAATGTGTCCGAATCGTTGCGCTAAGTAGGAATGGGCTGCAAGCAACTCCGAATGTGACGCGGTTCATCCTGAATTCTGCAACTGCAGGTAGATGTCTGATATCTTTTATTTTCTCTTCAAACCAGAAAAATCTATGAACGTCTTTATCTGCATCTGCTAACTCTATTTGCAAAAATGCTTTCTTAATATCCGCTACCAAGCCTATTTGTCCACATCTGAAATTTAGCAAAATCTGGAATACATCGGGTAACAAGTTTGGTCCTGGTGAAAGAAGATTGTTGAGTGACGCATTATTTCCTCGTCGTGCTGATGCGTCAAACACTATCCGAATCTTTGACGTAGTTTTATCATCTCGATAGACCGCTCTATGAGGAAGATAGTTTGAACGTATTCCACATTTAGGCGGTTCGTCTACTCGTTCCGCAAATCCACTTGATAAGAATTCGTTCATTGTCTGCTCGTACTCAAATAGTCGGTATGATTCCCTGGAAAGTTTTCTAACCAAATTTTGAAATCTCATATAGGCTCCTTCTCTATAACTATCCAATTTGGAGTCTATATCTCTCCACAACAGCTTCGCTTCGTATCGCATTCCATTTTTGCGAACATATTTACTAAAATCCGTAATTTGGTTTGTGTCGCTTTCATTTATGATACCAATTACATCCAAATCCCAGAAATATTTTTCATTAAAACTTTCATCGAAATGGGAATGCAGCACTACAGTTGACAAAGTGGTTACTTCTCTAGGATCTAGAGACGGCCCTTGTAACGTCCAGCCAAATATTGTTTTTATGGCAGTGAGGTTTGATGTAATTCGTTCAATTTCTCCTAAAACAACATTCCAATAATTATCAGAACCAATCAAAATACAGATACCCTTCTCGATTTCGTCGGTTACTGCGCTAATGTCGGCTAGCTGAAAACTCGGATAATATTGCTCACTTGGCCTTATAAGAATGTCTTCACAAATTTCGTCTACTTCTAGAGCCACCAAGGAAATACAAGTCCCACTATATTGACTTTTCATCATAAAGCGCACGAGATTGCACTCTTGAACTTTCATCTGTTTATTATTACCGAATGTTAATATTTTTACAATTTGAGAACCCACAACTGGTAAATTAAGTTTTCTTACAATACTTTGTTTAATATAAGTTCGCTGGCTTCCACCGTCAATAATAAATCGCACAAACATTCGGTCAGAACATTCATTAGCCATAATAAGCCCGCGTGCTGTTTGTAAATATACATCCTTCAAATTGCACAAGCTCGTAGAACACAAACTAAGCGATTGCTGCTTGACTTTGGCTGAGTTAGAACGAGCTCGCGCTGCCACCAATTTTTCGTTGCCCTCGCACATAGATGTTGCATGCCTTCTTCCGCACTTTGAACATTTCAGAAATTTCATTTTACACTGCCTGGAATAATGTCCCTTGCCGGTGCATCGATAACAACGCCCTTGCCGCTTTAACAAATCTTTGCGTTGTTGAATTGTATGTGAGCTGCTGCACTGTTTGGAAGGATGACCACTTTCATTACAAAAGAAACACTTCTCAGTTGCGCTTGTAGTGTATAGGCAGGCCGCTGTTTTAAATGTTTCTGTATCCGCTATATTCCGATTTTTTATGCTAGCTTTTTCTAGCGATTCCACCTCCCGTTTTAGAAATTTCAATAACCGCTTTACTTGATTATCGCCCTTAAAAATGGCGGTATTACCCTCGGAGAGTGCTGAAAGTTCTTGCTCAGTGGAATTCATATCGCTAGAATTTTCTTCGTCATACCTGAAGAAATCGACCTTAAGCTCACCTGGTAGACACTTAAGCAAAACAGATTTTAACATTATAAAATAGTGAGTAGAAGGCACTCCAAGTGTGGTGAGAGAACGTGCAATGGATGTTACCAAATTATATAATTTATGAAGTCCTAGAACATCGTTTCTTGAAGGCACTGGCTGCAAACACATTAGTTGCTGCATAGCTTTGTCTACAATTCTATCGTGCTGACCGAACTCTTCCTCCAATAAGGCAATAGCGCTGTCATAGCACGATTCAGATGGGGTAAATCCTCGTATTGTTTCAGCTGCTTTTCCGACCAATGCTGCCTGCAAGTAATTGAATTTACTTGCCGCAGATAGTGACTGATTGTCGTGGACCGCTGATTTAAACTGTTCCCAGAAGGAGATCCACTCGTGGAAATCGCCAGAAAAGGTTTTTAGTTGTAATTTGGGCAATTTTATGGCAATTTCGTTAGAGGCAACTGCTCTACCTACAGGTTCAGGTTCGCTGGTTGTGGTGACTGAGTAACCCTGCATCGTTCTGATTTTATTCAGCCGGTGCTTCAGGCGGATGATTGTACTGCTCGCTTTGTCCTCATATTGGATAATTAGTTCCCATTCCTTCTGCGGGTCATCCATCTTGAATCCGGGTGCATTCATATTCTCAGTATTAGCTCGGGACAGATTTTCGATGGCGATTTTTAAACGCTGTATGAAAATCACGAGCTCCTCTTCCACTAAATTAAATTTATCAGAATTTTCTGCTCTAGGCTGAGCATCCGCCGTCGCTAAATAATCGACCGCCGCATTTACTATTTTGGTGATCTGACCGCGATAAGCACCACGATTCAAATCGGTCATATCGATTTTATAAAATTACGTTATTTTTATTATAATTTAAACCGCTAATCCACGTATTTGCCTTTTATCGCTATTAAATTTTTTCTCCGTAGTTCCCGGGTTTCGGCACCAATGTCAAAAATAGTTCAGACAAAGGAGAAATTAGACTGAATTTATTTAATATAAGTAGGCAAATTTATTTACAATTATAATATTGTGTAATTTTAGATCGCGATTCCTTTTCTTCGTAAAGCCGGAAGTCAAATGGGGCTGGTGAATCAGCGAACTTGCGCTTTTATACTATTTGATAATAGTCACTGAACTCGATTTATGCTGAATGATGCTTGGCGACATCTATATTTTCAACATCTTTTAAGTTTAACAATATAATTCGTTTTATTTTGTATTTAAGTTAATCCACTAAATGTTAAATGTGATATCAAGTAAATTCAATAGATATAAGTCAAAGTTCAACTCCAAATAATAATAACAAGAATAAAATTCAACTTCAAAATCTACTCTAACTAATAATAGCAATAATCAAGGTCAACTTCAATGTTATTCCAAATGATAACAGCAATAATCAAATCAGCTTTCAAATTCACTTGACAAAATTTCCACGATCACCAAATTCAATACAAGTATTCAATGAAATAACTTATGCTCGTCAATCACCATAACATCAAGAATGAAGTCAAAGAAATATAATCAATATTAGAAAGGAAGTCAAAATTTATGTACTCACCTGATTTACAATCAATTGCAGGTTAAAGGTAGGAAGGATATAAGGATAGTGATAGATTGCGGGATGAAACACCTCAGTATTAGTAAGCTGGTATACTATCTTGTATCATAAAGCTACAAGATATACTCCAGATTGATACTCCGGTTATTACTCGTATCATGAGCTACAAGTACAACCAAGGTAAATGGGTAACCAGTTTCGTGCCTTGTATCATAAGCTACAAGGCAGAATTATGATTAATAAAGGAATTAGTTACTTACAACTTGTATCAGAAAATCTACAAGGTAACTAGTTGGAGGTAATACTGAAGGTAAACCTTGTATCAAAAGCTACCGGGTTTAATTGTGGTTAATAAAAATATTAGTTATAACTTATATCATGGATCTACAAGTTTAACTAATTGGAGTTAGTAGTATATTTAAACCTTATATCGAATCTACAAGGTTTAACTGAGTTTAATGAAGATAGTTATAACCTTGTATCATAGAGCTACAAGGAATAACAAATTCAAAAAAAAATAGTTTTGGATGATAGGAGGAGGAAAGTTTTTTAGAAAAAAATTGTTGAGGAGTAACCTGCACTTACCACGGCTGGAAGCCAAGAGAGCGAAAAATCGTCCAGCAAACATTTTTGTTCACTTTGTACCGCCACCATGGAGCTCCTTGCTGGTGACAGCAAGGCTACTGCCATCAAGATTGGGTAAACATAAAAATAATTTGTAAAAGACTACATCCTCCCTAGGTTCCTAAATGTTTGTAGGGGATGTTAAACCGGCCACACGGTTGACGCTAGCTCGCCGGTGGGGGCGTGGAGTTGTGTGACCGGAACTCGACACCTATGATTCACCACTCACCTATTATTTAAAATGGAGATCCCTTCATACCGTTCTTGTCCTAGGTTAGCCAGAGATATTCCTCGCTGGACGTTTCCATCTACCTGGTGAACCTGTAAATGTTCAACGCGACGTTGGGAGGACCCTGGAGAGAAAGAAAAACCCAACCATCCTGGACAACTTATCCCCTTAGGCTGTCATGCCTAGTAATACTAGTGGGGTTAAAGAAAGTGACAACAACTATATTTTAAAATAATTACAGTATAGTACAATTACTCAACAACAAAACAGAGGTAAGTTTGCTTTAACTAGTAGATGTAAATCAAACAACAAATACTCCTATAATCTAGGTAATGTGGACACAGCCAACTATTACCACCAAATAATAACGTTAATACAACAACGGAAGGAAACAAATCAATCGTCGCGCTGGTACCAGTCGAGGATTCCTTTCTTTCGTACAACACCAAACCGAACGATAAAATTTATAACTAAGGGCGTGTACTACAGTAATATAGTAACTAGATTATATGTTAAGAAATTGTTAAATATAAGAGTATAATAATTATGGTATGAATATATAATTATTTGATAAGTATTGTAAAATATGTAAATAGTGGATATTACAATTTCCTTTGGTGTGATAATTAACTAGTGTATATGAGAAAATATTCGGGGGGGGGGAATATACATATAGGTAAAAGTTTGAATATAAATGTGTGAATATAAATTAATTAACTACGAACACTATGGTACAATAACCAAAACAAAAACGAACTTACTTAACAATTTTGTTGATATGATTGTGGAAATCTAGTTAGGTTTAAGCAATAGCTGCGTTCCTTTTCTGCTAATTTCTACTATTTTTTAATCGTGAGCACTCGCAGCTACACTTGCTCTAACATACGAGTAGATAACACTTTTGGTTACGCAGTTATAATCCGCTGGAGGAAAGCTGCCATTTGGAGTCTATTGTGAATTATTTTATTTACCCTATCATCCCATAGATGGCTTTTGATTGTTTTGAGCTTTTTTCATATAAAAACGTCTATAAATAAAAATAAAAATAATAAATTTATAAATAAAATAAATAAAAATATAAATAATAAAATCGCATTATTTTAAATTATGTTGTAAATTATTATTCTGACCTTTTATTTGTATACAAATGAAATAACATCAAAAATGTTAGGTTAGGTTTTACTCAAATCAACAAATTTTGCGTTCCTTTTCTGCTCTGCTAGCAAGTACTAAAAAGTAGAAAAGGAACACAGCTAATATATGTATGTAACCATTGGATACATCTTTAATATGTATTAATTGTAAAACAATCTAATTCTCAAGTGTATATATTTATAGGCATAACCTTCGAGACCAAAAAAAAAGACTTAATAGTGTAAAAACCTTACGTTACACCGTCTCACGTTTTGATTAACGTATGGTGCACGCCTTGTCTCCTGTACTATTATAACTCCTTGTGAATATGTATATTATACAGTTTAAAATAATTGTAAATAATTGGTAATTATATTAAAAGAATTGAAAATATAGAATAAATATTTTAAAAGAATTGTGGATATATAGTAATTATTTCATAAGAATGGTGAAAAAAACCTTCTCCTGGTGGTGATGGTTCAAGTGTCCATGAGGTTATTCCTAAAACGGTCGTCCAACTGCTATCCCTGAATTAACCACAATTGTATATCGTTTACGCCAGCGACTCAATGTACGAGTTATGGTTCACTCATCTGTCAATATAAACTGTTCGAGCAACACAAATCTATTTCCAGCACACGTTGTTTTGTGATTAGCGAAAGGCATCGGCACAACCTGAGAGTCAAATAATTATTTTGATCCCAGCAAGCAATAACCAATGTTGCAACTTTATTAATCGATGCCTGAGGCAATAAATATCGGGCAAGATTTAGTCCTGCTTATTTAGGAAAAGAAAAATCTGAAAATACACTCGTCACCAGAACTCAAACTCAGCACTGACATTCAGCCATTTTCTTCCCTCTGCGCTGATGCTAAATTTAAGGCACCTTACACTGTTGATTGATATACTAATTATCCTTATTGGAAGTACTTCTGCTTAAACAGTCCTTTCCTTGGTTATTGACCTTCGTTCTGCTTCATTAAACTACAAGCTGCGATGTAGAATTTATATTCGTCGTTCCTTCAAAAAAACTATTTTTTTTCTGCCTTCCCGACTTCTTCTCTGGAAGGATATTTCTTAATCACAAACTAGTATACGTTCGCGCAATGGTGATTTTTTTTGTTTTCTACTCAATTCTATTGATTAAACGAAATTGTGTTTTTTCGCGATCTGAAACACACGTAAGTCGCCTGATCAAAAAAATAAATCCAGACTCTTTCTGGTCACGGTTCAATCCCGACTGTCAAAAATTTTCAATTTTTTTC
The DNA here is from genome assembly GCA_963855945.1 of Thereva nobilitata. NCBI lineage: Eukaryota > Metazoa > Arthropoda > Insecta > Diptera > Therevidae > Thereva > Thereva nobilitata. The sequence continues at coordinate 61,325,397 of OY979697.1, forward strand.
CTTCCCAGAAAAATTTTGTTTTTCTTTGCCTACGTGATTCCAAAAAGGTTTCGCATCAAAAAGCTTCTGAAGTGATTGGACTATTAATTTCTGAAATTTCCGATAGATGGGGGGAATAATTAATAATAAGAATTTTGCAATAAATAACCGACCGTTACATACCCTCGGGTCCACAAGGCCGACTTGCGAGGCAGTGAGGAGCCGAAAAAAAACGGAAGGTTTTTCTGTCGTAAGGTCCGGTATGGGGCGCCAATGTGGGGCTCGTCTCATACCCTGAGGACCAGAGTCTCATGCCACAGCTGCAGAGCTATGAATCGCTAGGGATTTAGTAGTACTGTCAAAATTAAAATGTTGAGAGAGGGACAGTCTGACGAGTCTAACGGAGGGTATGCCTGGAGTTGTAAAGATCCGGCGGAAGGCAATACCACATTGTCCCCCTCCGAGTCTCTACCATCATCCAGTTCACCACGTCGAAAAAGTCTCCTTTCGATCCATCGGATCAGTCTCCAGCAATACCACATAGCCGTTGACATTCCCCGGTGGATCGCCAGGACAACCATTCGCCGAGAGTTGTTCTCCAGACTGACCGAAAAGCAAGGAGGTGTACCATCCGCTAGGGAAGCTACCTAAGCGGAATAGGGCACCCTATTAATAACCAGTGAAGCCGGCGAGATGCCTTCTTAGGGCTACTCCGAGGAGCGTTTGCTTCGAGGACAATCAGGGACGTATGTCTTTAGCGTGATAAACGCCTATGCTTTTACCAGCCAAATCCTCCAGCTCGTACAAGCTAGTTCCAATTTCTCTTCGTATACGAGCTTTCACGAACTTGGGCGCCAGTTTGGCACTGAAACGTCCAACTCTGTTACTCACCCAGAAGGTTCTCCGGAATACCTCATCCCCAGGGCGAAAACTGCCCACACGGCACCGTAAGTTGTACCGGGAGGTATGCCTGGTGTGCGCGGCGGCTAAATTTAGCGTGACCCGCTCACGTATTTTCTGCAATTTGTCCGTCAAGGGCAAGAAAGCGATGTCACCCTCCTGGAAAACGTTCAGTTTCTTCAGGACGGGATAAGCTGATCCGTGCAGGATCATATGGCTACCAAAAAGGGCCTGATACGGTGACATGCCTATCGCCTCGTGGTGGGCACTACGAAGAGCACATTCAATGGACGAGAGATGTCTATCCCACTCACGATGATCCTCCTTTAAGTACGCCCTAATAGCGGCTAGGACTGATCGATTCACCCGCTCTGAAGCGTTAGGGTGAGGCGAATATACTGCAGTGCGCACATGTCGCACGCCGTAGTCATTCAGCAGTTTAGCAAACTCTTTGGAGGTGAATTGCCGACCATTGTCGGAGAAAATGGTTTCAGGAACTCCAAAGGTGTGAAAAATAGTTTGCTCGAGGAACTTGACGGCCACCGCCGTGGTCTCAGCGGACACGGGGTGCAAGAAGGCAAACTTAGTGAAGGCGTCCAAGACGACAAACACTGCCGTGTGGCCTTTCTTCGATCGGGGGTAAGGACCCAAGAAGTCTACGTAGAGAAATTGAAACGGCTTCGAAGCATCCATGGGGTTGCCCATAGGTGGACGAAGTACCGAACTGGGGGCTTTGGTGGTCTTGCAGATCTCACAGTTGGCGATGAATTCCCGCACCTGTTTGGACATACCTGGCCAAAAGTACTTACATCTTAGACTGTTTAGAGTTTTCCCTACTCCGCCATGAGATGTTTGGGGAGGCAAGTGAGCCGACTCGATGAGAGGCGTGGTCAGTTCCGTTGGGACCCACAATTTCCATGTGAAGTCGTCAGCCACGGAGTCTCCAGTACGTGGGGAGGTACGCTGGAATACGTACCCATCTTCAACTCGCAGGTCTGGTAACTGCGGTGAGGCTTGCCTGATTCGTTCAACCAGACGAAGATAATCAGGGGATTTGAAGGACGTGGCATTTAAGTCCACGTCGAAACACAGGGACAGATCGTCAACGCAATCCATGCGTGACAAGGCATCGGGAACCACATTGTGGGTGCCTTTGCGATGTTCGATCGTAAAATCGAACCCCTGAAGCTTAAGACTCCACCGAGCTAAACGTCCGTTGAGCTCCTTCTGGCCCATGAGCCACTTCAGGCTTGCATGGTCAGTAATGACTGTGAAAGCCTGTCCCTCCACATAAGCTCTAAACTTTTTTATACTCAGGGGGGTAATCATTGAACACGATTCGATTGAAATTATTTACGATTTATACTTACGATCCAATTCTGATTTGGTATCACTGTTTACGATCGTAAGTATGAATTGGTATGCCATATGAATGTACGATTTTTCTTCAATTGCAGACAACTTAATTTCTCTGACCAGTTGTCAAATAAATATTTCGAGACTTCATTTCCCGACAGCAATTGGCAAATAAATTATTTTAAGAAAAAAGAAAAAGAATGATACCATTAAGCATGTTATTATCAAGCAGTAGCGAAAGTGAGGAAGAATCTCAAGCGCTAATAAGAAAAAAGATAAGAGACTCTTCAAATCCCTTGGAGATGGATGAAAGGAGGTTAGTTGTTTGCTTTATTCTTTGAACACCTACATACTAAATATTTTGTTTAGTTTTATAAGGTTATTTAGGTTGAACAAAAGTGCTGTCATTTGCTTATTGGAAGAAATAAAAGATTTTTTAAAACCGAGAAGTCGTTCATCGTCAATTCCGCCAATTCTAAAGCTTGCGGCAACTTTAAGATTCCTTGCAAGTGGAAGTTACCAGCGTAGTGTAGGACAAGATTATTCCATAGGAATGGCACAATCTGAGGTGTCCTACGTTTTAAGCGAAGTATTGGGAATTATGGAAGAAAGGATTTGTCCCAAATACATTTTATGGCCCAATGAAAATTCGAAAACGAATTGTAAAAGTTACTTTTACGAAAAACATGGGTTTCCCGGAGTCAGTGGTTGTGTTGATGGAACACACATTAATATAATAAGACCAAACAGAAACGAGCATTTATTCTACAACAGAAAAGGAAAACATAGCATTAATGTTATGATTGTAAATTTTAGAAAATATAGTTAGAAGAATAAGTAAATAATAATAATAAATTTCAAGGTATGCGATCACAACATGAAAATCATCGCTGAAGATTGCAGATATGGAGGAGCGTCTCATGATTCCTTTGTTTGGAGTGAAAGTGTAGCCCGAAGAAAATTAATGAGCAGTCACGAAAATGGTGATAGAAATACATGGCTTCTAGGTAATGACAAGAAGATATAAAATTATAATAATAATATTAGTATTATAACAACAATATAGGTGATTCCGGATACCCGTTGGAACCGTGGGTAATTACACCGTATAGATCATCTGGCGAAGGATCTAGAGAATCAAGGTTCAATTCCAAACATGCACAAGCACGAAACATTATAGAACGTACCATCGGCCTTCTAAAGTCACGTTTTCGCTGTCTTCTTGCTGCCAGAGAATTACACTACAGCCCTAGGAAAGCGTCCCAAATAATTAACGTGTGTTGCGCCCTACACAATGTTTGCCTAAATTTTAACATTCCATTAGAGGATATAGAGGAAGCGGCAGGAATAGAGGAACTAGAAGAACAAAATCCACAAAGTGAGAATCAAACAGCAGCAAATCAAACAGCAGCATCCATTAGGAACGAAATTCTTAATTCCATTATAAGATAAATAGAAAATCTTTTTCAATTATTCACAACTGTATTGAATTCATGAAATACTAATTAATATAAAAAAAAATAAAAAACTTGTAAATTAAAAAATATCACTTCATGTGTAAACGTATTAAGCCCTATTGAACTCCGCTAGAATCGATTACGCTGGAATTTTCATACAATTGTATGCTGCCAATGTATGAAAATTCCAGCGGAATCAATTCCAGAGGAGTTCAGAATAGGCCCAATTAACTTTGGTTTCTTAAATTAGTTTTTTGAGTTGTAAATTAAAAAATATCACTTCATGTGAAAAATAAACGTGTTAACTTTGGTTTCTTAAATTAGTTTTTTGAGTTCTATATCTATTTTGGCTCTTTTTATTTGAATCATTTCAGTGTTGTATTTTTCTTTTGCGATACTTCTTCTTTTACTTTCTGTTAGCTTTTCTTTTTCCAATTCATATATTTTTTCCTGCAAATAATACATTCTTCTTTGATATTTAGTGTTTTCTTTTTGTGCTTCTGTATTCTCATTCATATAAGTTACCACTTTTCCTAACATATCTTTTTGATTAGATAGTTCTCTTTCCAATAATTTATATTTACTGTCTATTTTCGGTTCACTTTTCCTCCTGCGTTCTAATGGAACTTCTTGTACAATTTGTGGCTGCTTATCCATCAGTATGTTTTCAGTGAAACTTGGACTTTCAACAGCAGTTGCTGTAGATGGGTCGCACATTGACAGGGTACTCGAGAAATTATCTTGAGCTTGTATGTCGTTTACGTCTGGCGTTTCCTCTGGAAAACATCGCGCTTTTTCAATACCATTAACTGCAGAGCGCATATCTACCAGCTTTATCACAGCCTCTTCTAATGGCGAAAAACTTACAGATTTATTTGGACCTCCGCCGGTACCTGTTATTTGGGCTTTATTGTGTTTAAGTTTTCGTTTTATATTATATTTAAAATCAATCCATATCTGAAAATGAAACAACTTTTGTTTGCTTAAATATAAAATAAGTGAAAGTTATACTTTTTTCCACCCTTCACCATCTCTAACAGGCGGACCTATAGTATTTAATTCTTCAGAAACCGAACCCCACAGATTTTTTGAACTTTGTTTTGCTTCCCCTTTCTTCATGTATCCTTTAGCTAGGCCTGGGTATTTTTCCAAAAATGTAATTAATTTTTCATATTGCTTGCTTGTAGTTACTTTCGCCCTAAACAACAAGAACAACAATTACTTTTAACTCAATATTTTTACAAAAGTAATGTTTACATTTTCCAAAATGTCAACACGATTCAACTTACGAGTACCCAAATGTCATTGCCAACTTTTACGATTAAAAGACAACGATTTGTCAAAAAATTGGAGTCAGTGATGCCATATTTACGATTTACGATTAATTTGAATCGAATCGCATTCAATGATTAGGGCCCAGAACGGCTGCGTAGCACTCGAGCTCAGTAATGGTGTAGTTTCGCTGTGCTCCGTTCAATTTCTTGGACATATAAGCAATCGTATGTTCTCCTCCATCCATGTCCTTTTGAAAGAGCACACTACCTACACCAGTTCTGCTGGCATCGCACTGAATATAAAAAGGTTTAGAAAAATCTGGAGTGACTAGAAGAGGAGCTTCCGTCATCCGCTTTTTCAAAGTCTCGAACGCCTGCTGGGCCTCATCATTCCAACTAAAAGTTTTTGTCTTCAAACAATCCGTGATTGAGGAAGCCACGCTAGCATAATTGGGGATGAAACGCTGATACCATCCGGTCATACCCAAGAACCTCCTAGTCTGCTTATGAGACTTCGGAGTCGGGAATTCCGTAATGGCCGTCACCTTGGTAGGATCCGTTTTCAGAGTCGCATCACCAATTATGAAGCCGAGATACTTGACTTCAGTCACGCAAAATTTGCTTTTAGCCAGATTGAGTGTTAACCCCGCACGACGGAGACAGCTGGCAACTTCGTCCAACAGCTTTAAGTGGGAGTCAAAGTCAGGTGAAACTATAAGCAGGTCGTCCAGATAAACAAAGACGTTCTCACGTAAATGTCCAGGAATGCTCTTGTCCATCAAGCGACACATGCGCTGTGGGGCATTACACAAGCCGAAAGGTATGACTGTAAACTGGTACAGGGGACGACCGGGGACAGTGAAAGCTGTCCGCTCTCGCGACTTCAGCTCTAAGGGAATTTGCCAGAAAGCATCCTTAAGGTCCAAACTCGTGATGAACTTGGTGTCTTGAAGACGACCAAGAAGACCATCGATGTGTGGAAGGGGATAGGCGTCTTTGACAGTGACACTGTTGACCTTGCGAGAGTCAAGACACAGGCGGACCTTACCTGGTTTGCAAACTAACACCACTGGAGAATTCCAGGGACTGTTCGATGGCTCAATCACCCCCAAAGCCAACATCCTGTCCAACTCGCCATACATCAAATTTTGAATAGCGGGTGAGACAGGATAATGCCTCTGCTTAATGGGAACTGAGTCACCAGTGTCTATCGTGTGTTCTTCCAGGTGGGTCTTTCCCAGTCCTAAGACATCGAAAGAGGGAAACCTGGCCTTGACCCGCTCCAACTGCTCGCTTTGCAAGGACGTTAAGTCGTGCATGTTAGTAGACGCAGTTGAGGCGTTTAACTCGCAGACTAATTGGGGAGCGATGCTGAAAAGTTTCCAAAAATCGATCCCTAGATACAGTCTCTGGCTGAGACTGGGCACCACATAGATAGTCATATCACGGGTCCGTCCTCCACAGGAGACCGGAACCCGGATGTAACCGCTAATTCTTTGTGAAGCCCCGTCAGCAGTTTGCAACGCAGTGTGCAAAGTGTAGACTGTCACTTCGGGATGATTGGTCAGAAAGGATTCAGCATCTCTTCCCAGACAGCTGATACTAGCGCCACTGTCCAATAACCCATTCACCTCCTCATTAAGTAAGGTGACCTTAGTAAAAGGACGAGGATCTGACAAGTCAGAGATGAAAGCAGAAACAAGTTTCTGCGAAAGATGTCGCTTCTCCTTAGCTCGTACTCTAATTTGGGGAGGGGTATGCCGAGAATGCAGGGAGTCCACAAAAGGTGGCTCCGAAAAGATGCGTGCACGAGTGGAGATATATCTCTTCCAACGGGAAATAAATGAGAGTCTGACCTCTTCGGAGGGAAAAGATGGAAGAGCCTCATTTGACGTAAAGTCGCTGATGGTAGACTTAGCAGATATACATGAAGTGGACGAAGGAATAACGGGCGAGCTTAGCTCGGGCGCGGACTCCCGTATGGTCTCGCACCCCTGCTCCGGTTTTCCTGGCAGGTGGGACAGACTGGGGTCACGACTCCTGGATTGCCACACTTGTAGCAAAACAGGCCACGAGTCTCAGATGGGCAGTCCATAAAAGGATGACCCTGTTGCGGCCTCCTAGAGGTTCCCCTGAAGTGACCCCATCCCTTACCATATTTCGACTATTTGTCTAAAGTGAACGAAAAGAAAAAAGAATTTTAGGGGACTGAATGGATTAAAGATGTCCACGGGGCGCAGTGGGCAGGCGATAGCACGCCTGTTACCTCAGCCGGTTAAGCCCGAGTTACAACTCAAACGTCCATCAGCAAAAAGTAACAAGGATCCTGTTCACTGAACGAAGCACTGGCAGGCGGTAGTGAAAGCAACGTAAAATTCACACTGAATTTAGACAACAGAGACGAATCTGTAAAAAAACATTGGTGGTGAACCATAGTCAAATATAATTTTAATAAGTTAACAGAATTTGGCCGCCATTTATGAAATAAATGGGCGCCTTAATTTAATCTCGAAACTGGTTTGCCGAAAACGTTGGCATGAAAGCATATCGTTGGGTTCCATTTTATGTAATAAATGGACACCGTAATTTAAACTCGAAACTAGTTTGCCGAAAGCGTTAACAGGTAAGCAGACGTTGGGCGCCATTTTATGTACCGCTGTTCCGTCCCCAAGAGAAACCACTATAAATAAAAACACATTTTAAACCACTCAGTTCTTTATTGAGAATCAATGTTTACATTTAGCACTAACTTTGATACACAAACAATAGACACTAAAATTAGACACTAAAAATCCTCCGTCAGCCGAAAACCACTGAAGATCTAACAAACATTCCTGAAAAAACAAATTATATTAATAACTAATAAAGGTAAAATATTTATCCAAAACTTCCATCACTCGAAATGCCATCAAATACGAAGAAGTCAAAATGCCGTCGGCAAATCGCACATCTAGAAAATAAAAATAATCAACGAAATTTAGCAAAGACACTTACCTCCCAACATTGAAACTGGACTCCGCCTCCTGATTCTCCCACCAAATCATCAAAAAAGATCTAAAATATTAACTAAAATTAGTAAATAACTAAAACTGAAATGGAAAATACTTACCCAAGCAAACCCCATTTGACGTCTATAAGCTAAACAAGGAACAGCTGATCGATAGACATCGAGCACAGCTCAAGTACATAACCAGACGTTATGTAACATAAGGCAATATTGCCATCCCCACTTAAAGCTATTATTCAAAGTAAAATAAATACCGGCGTGCAACCGAAGTCAGACCAGATTGTCTTCAGTCTTACTAGCGTATTGAGCCATAAGATATAAAATCGTATTGAGATTTTAGAAGCAATTCCAATCAAAGCTGTATTGAAGCTTTCTTCCATCCTAAAGAATCTGCTAACGTATTGAGTTAGCATTCTAAATAGACTGTATTGAAGTCTTTCCTACCAAATTCCTAAAACCAACCGACGTACTGAGTCGGCAATCCTAAGATCGTATTGAGATCTATCCCAGCTACATTTAATCAACAAATTGATTTGCAGACATTCCAAATCAAAGGGACGAACTTGTGTAAAATCGAGCAGAAAGAAACGCAGCTAAGCAGCAACCTTGCAGCATCATCAGCAACAAGTTCCGAGGAATCAAAACAACATCAGATGCTATTCGGCAGACATTTACCGAGGCAGTTTTGAATTACATCTCGCAACTTTGAGGAAATTTATGGTGAAGTACATTAAGGTGAAATAAATCGTAATTAAAATATCAACATTGGGCAACATCTCGGGCAAGATTGCCAGAAACTTTAAGGCGTAAAATTATATTCGAATTACAAATATTAAAGTCAAATCATAGTAGAATTTAAATTAAAGTATATTGGCAGATTTGTGATTTACATTAAATAATATTGGATTTATGTTTAAGAAAACCAATTATTGTATAGAAACTGAATAATAATTCGAGTATTGGAAATTTATCTTTTTATTGAATCACACCCTTCCGGCACCTTTCTATTGAGTTCAGAAATTAAAGTGCTAATTCTGAACATTTGGTCCTTCGAGCCGGATAGTGATTCAAATAAGATAAATCAAATCGCAAAACCAATATGGATGCCTTAATAAATCAGCAGGCAGAAATACGAGAAAAATACGAAAAATCATTCAGAAACTACCTGAAGGATGGGCCATCCAGGAAAACTGAGCAATATTTCAAAAAAAAGCTCAAGCTGCTCGACGACGACTGGTTAGAATTCAAAACCAACCACCGACAAATAATAGCAGCAAAGACAGCGAAGGATGAGAAAGAACGACCGTATTTCAAGGATGACTGGTATTCAGACACAGAACAGGCATATGTTGAAATATACAGCAAAATCGATGAGGATTATCACAAGGATGTTCCAGGCACAAACTCAAGAGCTGAACAATCATCTACAGAGCTAAATAACAGCCACATTGCTCACAACAATGATGTGAAGCTCCCGAGGATCGCAATACCTACATTCACAGGAGACTATGCATCTTGGCCATCATTCCTCGATCTGTTCTCCAGTCTCGTCCACAACAAACCATCATTATCCGGAGCACAAAAACTTCAATACCTCAAGGCTCATCTATCCGGGGAAGCATTGAGACTTCTCAGCAACACATTAATAAGCGACGCCAACTATGAGCCAGCATGGAGGCTGCTCATCGAAAATTATGACAACAAAAGAGCATTGTTGAAGACACAACTCGACATTCTGCTCGGTCAACCAAAATCAAATCATGAATCAGCTCACACCATCAAAGAACTAAAGACAAGGACTCACGAATGCCTCACCGCCATTGAGAATCTGGAGATATCAACACAGAATTGGGATCCCATCCTCATCCACTTGATCGTCCAGAAATTACCAGCTGAGACTCACGAACTTTGGGAGCAGTCTCAGAGCACTAAATCAAGGCGATCAATTCCAACTTGGGCTGAGCTACGTGAATTCCTCGAAAACAGGTTTAGGACGTTGGAAGCTGTCAGCAAACCTACAAGTGGCAAGAATGAGCATCAGGTAACTAAACTCAGGGAACATCCACGGAGAAGACCTCAGATATTGCATGTATCGAACCACAGCACATGCAACCTGTGTAAGGGCCCACATCCCATGAGAAAGTGCCCCAAATATGTACAACTAAGCATAGAAGAGAGATTCAAAATAGTAAAATCGAAGGATCTATGCCTAAACTGTTTGGGAGCAAACCATCGCGCCCCACAGTGCCCTAGCAAAACCAGATGTTTCCAATGTGGAAAAGCTCATCACACGACCATACATAGAGTTCAATCAACAAGCCAGGTCAACAACAACAGCAACAGTGATCCACCGTCAGCAAATTCGAGTAATGATCCACCAAACGGTCAGATACAAGCATACTTGTCACGAGCAGCGCCTCGGGATTGCCGACAAGTACTACTGGCAACGGCATTGATCACCATAGTATCTCCAACTGGACAACAGCAGGTCTGCAGAACACTAATTGATCCTGGATCTCAATCTTCGTTTGTGTGTGAGAGAATTGTTCAAAGCCTACGACTCAAAAGGGAATCAATACATACCGACTTAACAGTGATCGGCACCTTACCAGGCGGGAAAATTACAGACATGGTCACGCTGCAATTAAAAACACGAAACCAAAAACCGAAAATCATCAAGGCTCAGGCGCTAGTAATCAACGAAATCACCAATCCATTGCCAAACGACGAATGCTCCAGCAAGGATTGGGCGCATTTGAAGGGTCTCCAATTCGCGGATCCAACATTCCATCGGCCGGGACACATCGATATCCTCTTAGGAGCAGACATCTTTCCCACAATCATCCTGGACGGCTTAAGAAAGGTCAACAATAAGTCTCTAGCAGCCCAGAACACAGTGTTTGGATGGATTGTTACGGGGAAAATCTCACCAGTGCTGCAAACAAACACCAGCCTACAAACGTTTTTTACACAAGTCTCTCCTGACAACGAGTTGAAAAGGTTCTGGGAATTAGAGGAAATTCCGGCAAGACCCAAGTGGACGAACGAAGAAACACAATGCGAGGACCACTTCGCCAGCAACATCACCAGATGCAGCGACGGACGGTACCAAGTTCGCCTCCCATTTGCAGACAATAAAAATCAAACATTGCTTGGCGCATCAAGACAGATAGCCATTCGAACATTGCTGCAAATGGAAAGACGTTTCCAACAAGATCCAGCCTTGAAGACGGACTATGTCAAGTGCATACAGGAGTATTTAACGCTAGGACACATGGTGGCTACCAACATCCCAGAGTCAGCACTCCAAACCCAAGGTCCCAACAATACAACAACTTACGGATGCTGCTACTTGCCTCACCACGCCGTCCTCAAACCTAGCAGCACAACAACCAAGCTTCGGGTAGTATTCGACGCATCTCGTCCTACCACCAATGGAAAGTCTTTAAATAGCGTGCTGCTGAACGGACCCGTGATACAGGAATCATTGATGTCTACCCTCATGCGATGGAGAAGCTACCGTATCGCTTACATGGCCGACATAGAGAAGATGTACCGCCAGATACGAATTCATCCTGACGACTCCGAATTTCAACGAATCGTATGGAGAGAGTCGCCAAATCAACCCATACAGGATTACAAGCTACTGACAGTGACATTCGGAACAAAAAGCGCTCCATTCCTTGCCATCAGAACTATGCATCAATTAGCAAGAGAAGCGTCAACAACATATAAAATCGGCTCCGATGCAGTGCTCAACGATTTTTATGTCGACGATTTAATGACTGGCGCAGACACCATAGAAGAGGCAAAGGACAAACAGAAGCAACTGATTCAGCTCCTTCGGTCTGGAGGTCTAGAGCTGCGAAAGTGGGCTGCAAATCATAACGCCATTCTGGAAGAAGTTCCTGAAAGCGATCGAGAGGTTTCGTTTCCCCTCGCAATGAATGCAGAAGAAGTTAAGGCCCTTGGATTATTGTGGAACCCGTCAATGGATACATTGTCATATAAGGTCAGCATGGAATCAGCTCCAGATAAGTACACAAAAAGGAAGGTATTATCAGAAATTGCAAAGTTGTTCGACCCGATTGGATGGCTCACACCAGTGACAATCACCGCCAAGATTTTAATACAAGGTCTCTGGCTTGTAAAGCTCGAATGGGATGAAATAGTCCCAAGTGCTATTGAACAACAATGGCGCAGCTTCCGAACAGCACTCCAGGTCATCCAAACCATACAAATTCCTCGATGGATTCAAACCCACAGCAAGATCCAGAGCATTGAACTCCATGGTTTCTGCGATGCATCCATCAAAGCATATGCCGCAGTCATATACATTCGAACCCAGAACGAAGATGGAACCATTCACTGCCACCTAATAGCTGCCAAAAGTAAGGTGGCACCCATAAAAACCATCTCCTTGCCAAAATTAGAATTATGCGGAGCACATTTGTTGGCTAAATTATTGGCTCGAGTGAAAGAAGACATGAGATTCGAACAGGTAACCACATACGCATGGACAGATTCCACAATAGTAGTCGCCTGGTTAAGAAAACACCCATCATCATGGGAAACATTTGTGGCCAACAGAGTGTCACAAATTCATCAACTGCTGGATCAAAGCAGCTGGAACCATATCCGCACAGAGGAGAATCCTGCTGACTGCGCTACAAGAGGATTAACACCGAGTGAACTAAAACAACACAAATTGTGGTGGGTAGGCCCAAAATGGCTCACACAAGCAAAGAAGAATTGGCCCAAGCAAAGAGACATTCAAGACACCACGGTGGGACAACGAAAATGCATAACCAATCTACACATAGAAGTAGACCCATCGAAGCACGACTTAATAAACAGGTATTCATCATTAACAAAATTGTTAAGAGTTACAGCCTATTGTCGACGATGGCTAAAGGCCTCTAAATCAACATCCCGCCAAAACCAGCCCGCCTACCTAACGTCAAGGGAGATCCAGACAGCCCTAACTTGTTGGATAAAAATCGTTCAAGATCAGGAATTTAGAGAAGAGATCCAAGCACTAAAATCCAAGCAAACATTATCCAACAAAAGCAAGCTACTGAGATTAAACCCGTTTCTCGACCAGGAAGGGATTTTACGGCTAGGTGGACGTCTCCAAAACGCTTACTTAACATTTAGCGAAAAACATCCGATGGTTTTACCCGAGAAAAACCCAGTAACAAAGTTAATCATAGACAACGTTCATCGCACGACGTTACACGGTGGTACGCAGTTGATGCTGAACACAATCAGACAAAAATATTGGATCTTAAATGCACGAAATGCAGTTAGATCTCATAATCACAAATGTATGCAGTGTTTCAGACAGAAGGCAGCAGGACGTACGCAACTGATGGCCAATCTTCCAGCATGTAGAATCCGTCCCGCAAGACCCTTCGCTCACACAGGAGTAGACTATTGTGGCCCATTTGATTTGAAGCTATCCAAAACAAGAAACGCCCGAAGTCAAAAGGGATATATCGCAGTATTCATCTGTATGGTGACAAAGGCAATTCATCTCGAAGTCGTCACTGACGCCTCAACAGAAGGTTTTCTCACGGTTTTTCGAAGATTCATCTCAAGACGAGGATTATGTTCCGATATTTATAGCGATTGCGGATCTAACTTCATCGGAGCAAATAACATCCTCACTCGTCACAAAGTCGAAGCAAATAAGAAATTGGAATACGAACTAGCCGAAGCACTAGAAAACCAAGGAGTCAAATGGCACTTCATCCCTCCAGCATCACCCCACTTTGGAGGACTCTGGGAAAGTGGTGTTAAATCAGTTAAATATCACCTGAAACGAACCATAGGAGATGCAGTGTTAACATATGAAGAATTCAGCACCCTCAGCGCACAGATCGAAGCCGTATTAAACTCCAGGCCGCTCTCAGAACTCACGCAAGATCCAGACGATATGTCAGCACTAACTCCAGGACACTTCCTGATAGGTGGCCCACTAGTAACACCACCAGAACCCAGTTTTTTAGAATCAAAAATCAATCGGTTGGACCGATATCAGTTTATCCAACGCCTCTACCAAAATTTTTGGACACGCTGGAGCACCGAATATTTAAGTCGCCTCCAACAAAGACCCAAATGGCTCAAACCTACTGCCGAAGTAAGAATCAACGATCTTGTCCTCATCAAGGATGAAAGGTTACCTCCCTCCCGATGGCTGTTAGGAAGGATAGTGGACACTCATCCCGGACATGACAACTTAATCCGAGTAGTTACTGTACGAACAAAAAATAACACCATAAAAAGACCCATCACAAAAATATGTTTACTACCAGCAACCACGGTTAAGGACCAGTAGCACAAATGCACTTCCGCCAAATAATCAGCATAGACCACAACCATCAATTCAAAATGCATCGATCACATCTACCAACCATTAAAAAAAAAAATTTTTTTACATGTACCAAAAAAAAATGACCGTTAATAAAGTCAACAGTGAAACGAAGGATCGCCATTACACGTAGTATATTTAAAACGATCGCTGCAATGGACTACTTGTGGATAGATGATGTTCCAAGATTGCCGACACCACCAAGGAAAAATCCAATAGCAACTAAAATTAAAAACACAGATCTTACACCACAACAACCAATAATTCAACGGCCCTTCGAAGCAGTTCCATGTGGGCCCGAGATCCGGAAAAGGACTCAACCACGGCCGATCCCAACATCTAGGCCTAGAGGAGCTCGACCACAGTCAACACCATCACCCATAGCAGAAGGAACTTCATCATTCGTAGCCGAAAGAACTCCATCAGAAGAAGCAGAGTCAGCACCGCCGAAACGACGTATATCGTTGGAGGAGTATCGTCGACGCAAGCAGCAGCCACCACCATATCTGAGCGTGGACCAAAGGCTATGGGACGAAATCATCAAAAATCTTGCAATTCCATGGAACCAAGTGAAAAATATAAAAAAAAACATTCCGCATGAAGACTGAGACAGGCATCCTAAAATTCAAAAGAATCGCGAAAAATAAAATTCAAGTGCGCTTCTGTGCATAAAACATAACAAAAAAAAATCCGCATATCCAAAAAAAAATAAAGAGAAATGAATTCAATATAAATGATTCAATTGTTTTTGTTATTTGGGTTAATTATTAAAGCTAGACGCTTTAAGGCGGGGAGAATGTTCCGTCCCCAAGAGAAACCACTATAAATAAAAACACATTTTAAACCACTCAGTTCTTTATTGAGAATCAATGTTTACATTTAGCACTAACTTTGATACACAAACAATAGACACTAAAATTAGACACTAAAAATCCTCCGTCAGCCGAAAACCACTGAAGATCTAACAAACATTCCTGAAAAAACAAATTATATTAATAACTAATAAAGGTAAAATATTTATCCAAAACTTCCATCACTCGAAATGCCATCAAATACGAAGAAGTCAAAATGCCGTCGGCAAATCGCACATCTAGAAAATAAAAATAATCAACGAAATTTAGCAAAGACACTTACCTCCCAACATTGAAACTGGACTCCGCCTCCTGATTCTCCCACCAAATCATCAAAAAAGATCTAAAATATTAACTAAAATTAGTAAATAACTAAAACTGAAATGGAAAATACTTACCCAAGCAAACCCCATTTGACGTCTATAAGCTAAACAAGGAACAGCTGATCGATAGACATCGAGCACAGCTCAAGTACATAACCAGACGTTATGTAACATAAGGCAATATTGCCATCCCCACTTAAAGCTATTATTCAAAGTAAAATAAATACCGGCGTGCAACCGAAGTCAGATCAGATTGTCTTCAGTCTTACTAGCGTATTGAGCCATAAGATATAATTTCCAATCAAAGCTGTATTGAATCTGCTAACGTATTGAGTTAGCATTCTAAATAGACTGTATTGAAGTCTTTCCTACCAAATTCCTAAAACCAACCGACGTACTGAGTCGGCAATCCTAAGATCGTATTGAGATCTATCCCAGCTACATTTAATCAACAAATTGATTTGCAGACATTCCAAATCAAAGGGACGAACTTGTGTAAAATCGAGCAGAAAGAAACGCAGCTAAGCAGCAACCTTGCAGCATCATCAGCAACAAGTTCCGAGGAATCAAAACAACATCAGATGCTATTCGGCAGACATTTACCGAGGCAGTTTTGAATTACATCTCGCAACTTTGAGGAAATTTATGGTGAAGTACATTAAGGTGAAATAAATCGTAATTAAAATATCAACATTGGGCAACATCTCGGGCAAGATTGCCAGAAACTTTAAGGCGTAAAATTATATTCGAATTACAAATATTAAAGTCAAATCATAGTAGAATTTAAATTAAAGTATATTGGCAGATTTGTGATTTACATTAAATAATATTGGATTTATGTTTAAGAAAACCAATTATTGTATAGAAACTGAATAATAATTCGAGTATTGGAAATTTATCTTTTTATTGAATCACACCCTTCCGGCACCTTTCTATTGAGTTCAGAAATTAAAGTGCTAATTCTGAACAACCGCCACCATGGAGCTCCTTGCTGGTGACAGCAAGGCTACTGCCATCAAGATTGGGTAAACATAAAAATAATTTGTAGAAGACTACATCCTTCCTAGGTTCCTAAATGTTTGTAGGGGATGTTAAACCGGCCACACGGTTGACGCTAGCTCGCCGGTGGGGGCGTGGGGTTGTGTGACCGGAACTCGACACCTATGATTCACCACTCACCTATTATTTAAAATGGAGATCTCTTCATACCGTTCTTGTCCTAGGTTAGCCAGAGATATTCCTCGCTGGACGTTTCCATCTACCTGGTGGACCTGTAAATGTTTAACGCGACGTTGGGAGGTCCCTGGAGAGAAAGCAAAACCCAACCATCCTGGACAACTTATCCCCTTAGGCTGTCATGCCTAGTAATACTAGTGGGGTTAAAGAAAGTGACAACAACTATATTTTAAAATAATTACAGTATAGTACAATTACTCAACAACAAAACAGAGGTAAGTTTGCTTTAACTAGTAGATGTAAATCAAACAACAAATACTCCTATAATCTAGGTAATGTGGACACAGCCAACTATTACCACCAAATAATAACGTTAATACAACAACGGAAGGAAACAAATCAATCGTCGCGCTGGTACCAGTCGAGGATTCCTTTCTTTCGTACAACACCAAACCGAACGATAAAATTTATAACTAAGGGCGTGTACTACAGTAATATAGTAACTAGATTATATGTTAAGAAATTGTTAAGTATAAGAGTATAATAATTATGGTATGAATATATAATTATTTGATAAGTATTGTAAAATATGTAAATAGTGGATATTACAATTTCCTTTGGTGTGATAATTAACTAGTGTATATGAGAAAATATTCGGGGGGAATATACATATAGGTAAAAGTTTGAATATAAATGTGTGAATATAAATTAATTAACTACGAACACTATGGTACAATAACCAAAACAAAAACGAACTTACTTAACAATTTTGTTGATATGATTGTGGAAATCTAGTTAGGTTTAAGCAATATATGTATGTAACCATTGGATACATCTTTAATATGTATTAATTGTAAAACAATCTAATTCTCAAGTGTATATATTTATAGGCATAACCTTCGAGACCAAAAAAAAGACTTAATAGTGTAAAAACCTTACGTTACACCGTCTCACGTTTTGATTAACGTATGGTGCACGCCTTGTCTCCTGTACTATTATAACTCCTTGTGAATATGTATATTATACAGTTTAAAATAATTGTAAATAATTGGTAATTATATTAAAAGAATTGAAAATATAGAATAAATATTTTAAAAGAATTGTGGATATATAGTAATTATTTCATAAGAATGGTGAAAAAAACCTTCTCCTGGTGGTGATGGTTCAAGTGTCCATGAGGTTATTCCTAAAACGGTCGTCCAACTGCTATCCCTGAATTAACCACAATTGTATATCGTTTACGCCAGCGACTCAATGTACGAGTTATGGTTCACTCATCTGTCAATATAAACTGTTCGAGCAACACAAATCTATTTCCAGCACACGTTGTTTTGTGATTAGCGAAAGGCATCGGCACAACCTGAGAGTCAAATAATTATTTTGATCCCAGCAAGCAATAACCAATGTTGCAACTTTATTAATCGATGCCTGAGGCAATAAATATCGGGCAAGATTTAGTCCTGCTTATTTAGGAAAAGAAAAATCTGAAAATACACTCGTCACCAGAACTCAAACTCAGCACTGACATTCAGCCATTTTCTTCCCTCTGCGCTGATGCTAAATTTAAGGCACCTTACACTGTTGATTGATATACTAATTATCCTTATTGGAAGTACTTCTGCTTAAACAGTCCTTTCCTTGGTTATTGACCTTCGTTCTGCTTCATTAAACTACAAGCTGCGATGTAGAATTTATATTCGTCGTTCCTTCAAAAAAACTATTTTTTTCTGCCTTCCCGACTTCTTCTCTGGAATGTTGTAGACTTTTTAAAATAAATTCCACTCTTGATTCTTGTTGTACTAATTTTTCCAAAATTTAAGTTTATTCCACAGTTATTTTCACAACTTAATAAAACTCTAAAGATCTCTTTCGATTAATCATTTATTTAATAAGATATTGTTCACCTGAATCACACTACTAATAATAGACTAACTTCGACTATGCTTACATTATTAATTCTACTAAAATCGTCTTAAACGCGTCCGCGCTCGTCGGGAACTTAAAATCGACCCTTGGCTTGGATTCTATATATTACGCCATCTTACTATAACGGTATCTATATTTTCCAGGATAATGTACATAGAGCCAGTATTAAGGCAAAGCCTAGATTTTATATATTTTTGGGACTTGCCAAATCTAAATTTTTACAACAGTTCGGCCATCCTGACCCTAAATCGCCCTCGATTTATTAGGCAAACGTAAACTTGTTAACACACTAACTCTACAGTACATAGTCCTCTTACAATGGTTACTGGAAAATTGAACTTGAATCTTAACCTAATTTTGACCTGAAATTCTTAACAATTATAAAAATTAATTTTAATGCTTCTACATACGATTAGCTTACCCTAAAATTGTAATTCAAACATATATGTATACACTTGTAAATTGGCAAAATTATTATCATTCCGAATATTAAAATTTTACAAACATTTACTCCAGACCCTGGGTCCTATTATTACATACTTGACAACTTCTTTAACTGACATTTGGTTGTCTCCATAATTTCATATGACTAGGCCCTATTACTCCTGAATAAGGCAGTTGCGTTACTTGATGCCCGTCAATGTCTCGAACCATATATCGGTCATTAGGTAATACTCTGGTTACAACGTATGGACCTCTAAACTTGGGAAGCAGTTTTTTATTAACTCCAGGAAGATTGACATGATTGGTAATCATCACATAATCATTAACTTTATATTTATATGGGGACTTTCTAAACTTGTCATAATATTTTTTAGCATAAACTTGACCTTTCTTAACATTATCTATCGCATTCAATCTAATTTCGTCTAAATCTCTTGTTTCTGTAGTTTCTAATACTACTCTAAGAGGGTCGTCAACGTGCCCTCTCTGTTTCACACCGAATAACATCTGACTAGGAGTCTTTCCTGTAGACCTATTAACAGAATTATTTACAGCATATTCTACCCGAGGCAAAAGTTTATCCCAGTCATTTGTGGTTGAGCGTAATTTTGCTAACATTGGTCTCAGACTCTCATTGACTCGCTCTACCTGTCCATTGGACCATGGAGATCCAACAGCTATTTTAATATGCTGGACATGATTACATTCCATAAACGTCTTAAACTCGCCTGATGTAAAGGAAGTCCCTCGATCAGAAATAATTTTGTTCGGAATACTATAATTATTGAAATAACTCTCTAAACATTGAATGGACTCCTTTGAACTAGTACTCCTAACAGCATAAAGTTTCACGAATTTCGTAAACGCATCAATAACTACAAGAATATGTTTTTTCTTCGACCTAACATTCTGTAATGGACCGAAATGATCTACGTGTAGTACATCAAACGGTAGTTCCCCTTTCGGAATATTGTGAAGATACCCTTCCTGCTTACCTGCCTTAGAAGAGTAAGCTATACACTTAAAGCAGTTACTGATATGTTTCTTAACTTTATCTCTTAACTTTGGGAACCAATAAGATCGACTAATTTCGACATAACATTTTTCTACACCCGAATGCGCCAGCATTTCGTGGTACGTCCTAATTATTTCAGTTTCCATTTCTTTCGGTACATAAAATAAAATCTTTCCCTTTAATTTTCGGTAAACTAACCCGTTCCTCATCTCATAAGTATTACTTTCTACACCCTCTAACCTTGTCCGAATATGTTGTATCTCTTTGTCTCTTGACTGACAAATTGCTAAATTCTGTTCTAAGGTATTTTCTTCTAATATCAGGATATTCGTACTTCTACTTAAAGCGTCAACATGGTTCATCTTTCCCCCTGATCTGTGTTCTGTAAAGTAATCATAATTTTGGAGTTCAAGGGCCCAACGCGCTATTCTTGGGTTAATATCTCGTTTATTCAATGTTAACACTAATGAATTAAAGTCGGTCACTATTTTAAATCTAATGCCCTGTAAATAAATCCTAAATCTTTTTAATGCATAAATTATTGATAACGTTTCTAATTCATAACTATGGTATTTACTTTCCGTTGGGGTTGTTCGCTTGGAAAAATAAAAAACTGGATGAAATTTGTTGTCAGACTTCCTCTGCATAAGTATAGCCCCATACCCTAAAGCACTTGCATCACAATGTAACTCCGTTTCGTCTGTGGGACTATAGATAGCTAATACTGGTGACTCTAATAAACTTGCTTTTAGTGTTTCGTAACATTTCATTTCCTCATCCCCAAAACTAAATTGTGCTCCCTTCTTTAGCATGTCATAAAGTGGCTTCGAGATTAACGCAAAATCTTTAATAAATTTCCTAAAGTAGGAACATAAACCCACAAAACTGTGGACATGCCTAATACTCGTGGGAATTGGAAATTCGGAAATAGCTCTAAGATTTTCGGGATTCGGCTTAATACCGTCCTTGCTAACTAAATAGCCTAAGTATTCTATTTCGGTGCACGCAAATTTGCATTTGTCCAATCGAATTTCTAACAAATTGTCACTTAAAATCGTAAATACTTCTCTGAGGACCTGAAGATGCTCGTCCATGGTCTCACTCGCTATCAAGATATCGTCTATATAAACTAAAATTTTCCTCTGCGCAATAAGATCTCTAAACAATAAGTTAACGTACCTCTGGAATACCGATGGTGCGTTTCGCAACCCAAACGGCATCTTAGTATATTCAAATTGACCAAGAGGCGTTACGAACGAAGTATATTTAACGGAACTTTCAGCCATCCTAACCTGGTGAAACCCACTCTTAAGGTCGATCAACGAATAATACTTCTTTTTGTGCAGATCGGCAATGTGATCCTCAATTAATGGTAAGGGATAATTATCACGATACGTAATTTTGTTTAATTGCCTATAATCTATACATTCGTATTTCATTGTTTCTCTTCTTAACAAGAACGATAGGCGAACAATATGGGGAATTACTTGATCTAATTATATTACGTTCTTCTAAATCTTTTAAAATTTTCCCTAACTCAGACTTCTCATAAAATGATAAACGACGAGGTGTGCAATGGAACTGTTCATCTTTAGACAGTTTGATTTCCATTTCATAATTTACCTTTGGCACATTAGGGTTAGATGATTCGCTGTAATATTTTCTAAATATCTCTAAAATTGTTACTTTCGCCCCTTCTTCTAAATTTTTGTCAATCCTAATGTCTAATTCATTGTTAATACCTACATCTATCAATAAGATTTCCTTTTCAAAATCGTTTTCTAATTCTTGTTCCAACCTAAAATTAAATTTTGACAGGGAGTCTCTCCCTAAGAGTAAATTGTAAGACATCGTATTCTTATCCACAACTAAAACATTTATTTCCTTAGTGATACCATTAAGAGTTACAAAAACTGTCATTTCTAATATTATCTTAAGCCTACTATTATTTATCCCGTAAAAATTGCTTCCTTTCGTTGCGTTCTTAATTTCGTTCTTAATTTTGTTCTTAATTTCGTCGGGTAACGCATCCACCCTAATCAGGCTAGCTGGACTACCAGTGTCTAAAATTGCTAATATTGAGTTTTTTATATTTACATTCTTAAAATTATAATAAACCGTTACCTTTCTATAAACATCCATTTCGTCTCTTGGGGCAACCAAATTGATTTTATTTTTTGGACATTCCGTTGATACATGCCCAAAAACTCCGCAAACATAGCAGGAACCTCGTTGTCTCGGCGGCTTCCTACATTCGCTTCTAATGAGGCCTCTGGAATTACAGTTGAAACATTTGACTTGTGATGCTTGGTTAACTAATGGCTTTCGGTCCACCGGTGCTGCAACTGGTGCGGCCCTAAATGTTTTACGCTGTCCTTGCATTTTCTCCAGTTTGGAGAAGGCACTAAAAAGCTCGTTCAGTCCTCTAAATTGCTGTACCTTGGCCTGCGATTCTAAAACGGGGTCTGCCATTCCCTCGATGAGATATTCTAATACTTCATCTTCGTCCATGCCTAAATTGTTGGCCATAATTACTTTGTCGTGGTAATAGTCGCTAAAATTTTCGTTGCCTCTCCACGTTCTTCCTTCAAATCTCCTCCTTAACTTAAGCTTGCTTTGTCTGGCACTAAACATCTTCCTAAATTCGTCTAATATTTCGCTAAGGTTGTAAGTAATATACGTCGCCTTCGAATTATAAAATTGTTGAGCTCTGCCTTTGATTCGTGACAGTACTAACGTTTTCATGACACCTGGGTCAACTTTATAAGCTTTCATAATCTCGGTGACCCGCTGCTCCCACAGGTTGTAGTCATCCTCATCCGGATCGAAACGTGGAACCAACTCTGTAATGTGTCCAACACTAATTTTGAACTTGTCCCCATTCGCCGTATCAATTGGGGCGTCCCGTAAATTGGCTAAGGCCATCTCCTTCCTTAATAGCTCATTTTCTCGTTCAACCACTGCCTTTTCCCTCCTGAGTAGCTCAATCTCCTTCCTAAGGTGCTCCTCCGACGGCTCTGTTTGTGTCGTACTAACTGTCGTTGATGGTTGTGCATCCCTTGGAACTATAGTGACATTTAAATCATCCTCACTGTCACTCGATGAGAGTTCATGATCTGGTGCTGGATTCACATCCCTAAATCTTTCATTATATAAGATCTCAAAAAGGCGTCGCGCTAGTTGAGTCTTGTTCGTAAATTCCGAGTGCGGTAGGTTGCGCTGCTTAATCTCTTGTCGCAATTGCCTAACATTAAGTGGCTTAATGTAGGCCTCTATCTCTCGCTCGACCTTGTTTGATTCTGACATTTTTCTTTAACTCAATAAAATCTTTTTTAACAAATATCAGCTCTCTACTAACCTTGCGTTTATCTTCTGCGGATCGTAACTTTTTTGTTTTTCACTAAATTTGATTCTTTTGCACTAAGATCTTTCAAAACCTAAATATTTTACAGTAATTCTTTTGTTTATTCAGCTAAATTTAATCCTTTGCACTAAAATCTTTCAAAACACTAATATTTTATCGTAATCCTGTTGTTTATTCAGCTAAATTTAATCCTTTGCACTAAAATCCGTCGCCGTGTCACTAAAATTGCTTTTTCTACTCTAAAACGCCAAACTGTTTTACTAAAATTTTCGAAAAACTACAAAATCTTTTAAATTTTTCTCGCACTAAAATTTGCGACCGCCAACGACGCGTTTTCAAAAAAACTCGAACTATTTCGTCATCCGACGCGCATGTTACATTTTCCTAACCTTGTTTTGTCTTTCTTCTTTGTGCTGTCTTTCGCTGGCTAAAACCCAACGCAACAGGGCATCTTTCTCATGTATATACGATGATAGGCTTTGGTGATGTGTGTGGGTTTTTCGTTTCTTTTGCTAATTGTACATAACTCTAACTTTTCTTCCATGCACAGATTGGTGTTACCATCGGTGCTTTTCGCTGTGGATTCAGAACTTTTCATATAATTGTATGTGGAACTAATAACTGAACTAAACTTGTATGCTAAACTATTTGATGGGCTAAACTTGTATATTTTATTATGATTAACTAAACTTTTTAACTTTCACATAATGTATTATTGTGATCAGGTTATTTGAGTACTGATCCCACTTCTGATTTTTTGTTGTAGACTTTTTAAAATAAATTCCACTCTTGATTCTTGTTGTACTAATTTTTCCAAAATTTAAGTTTATTCCACAGTTATTTTCACAACTTAATAAAACTCTAAAGATCTCTTTCGATTAATCATTTATTTAATAAGATATTGTTCACCTGAATCACACTACTAATAATAGACTAACTTCGACTATGCTTACATTATTAATTCTACTAAAATCGTCTTAAACGCGTCCGCGCTCGTCGAGAACTTAAAATCGACCCTTGGCTTGGCTTCTATATATTACGCCATCTTACTATAACGGTATCTATATTTTCCAGGATAATGTACATAGAGCCAGTATTAAGGCAAAGCCTAGATTTTATATATTTTTGGGACTTGCCAAATCTAAATTTTTACAACAGGAAGGATATTTCTTAATCACAAACTAGTATACGTTCGCGCAATGGTGATTTTTTTTGTTTTCTACTCAATTCTATTGATTAAACGAAATTGTGTTTTTTCGCGATCTGAAACACACGTAAGTCGCCTGATCAAAAAAATAAATCCAGACTCTTTCTGGTCACGGTTCAATCCCGACTGTCAAAAATTTTCAATTTTTTTCCTTCCTAGAAAAATTTTGTTTTTCTTTGCCTACGTGATTCCAAAAAGGTTTCGCATCAAAAAGCTTCTGAAGTGATTGGACTATTAATTTCTGAAATTTCCGATAGATGGGGGGAATAATTAACAATAAGAATTTTGCAATAAATAACCGACCGTTACAACTTCCAAGTTTTGCAACGGTATAAACCGGTTTGATTACCAACAACCGGAGTTTGGGTAGTTATCTGTGTGTGTATGTGATTGATTTTATGGTTCCTTAGTATGACCACCTTCACTTTTTAAATTGAGTAATTTTTTTTGTTTTGAGTGAAATTTTATTTTCTTTTTTTGAGTGAGATTTCCTTTTCTCAAGTGAATTTGAAATTGGGTAACTTAAGATTAATTTTTGATGAACATAATAAAAACCCAGTATTATAGGGAGAATTGATCCTGTTGAGGTAGTCACTATTTCTGCAGCGTGGCCATGCAGGGAAACTTCAGGTTGCTTTAGTTGTTTCAACTGTTGTGTCTATTCATGTTGATGACCGTTGTCCATATTATTTATTGTTGTTGTTGTTGTTATTTTTCCTTGTTGGCTGACTCCTTAATTTTATGCTCTTCTGATGCTGTCAAAGAAAAATAATAATTATGGTGCCCTACTGTGGCATGGTGATCGTTAGATTTCCCAACACCCGGTACGCCTCGCTGCACCCAAGCTTGACACATTTAAAATTCATCCAAATCTTCAAAATTCAACTCTCCAACAAATATTTATAATACATACTACATATATATAATACATACTACATTGAACATAATACATACCTACTACATAGAACATAGTACCTAGTACATAGTGCATGGTACATAGTACATAGTGCATAATGCATAGTAGATAGTATTAGTCAAACTTTAAAGTCACCCTGAAAATATAACCTTTTTTTTATACATCAAATTTGAAATGAAATATTTTTTCGCACCGCCAATTTAAATTTTACTCAATGTAGAAGAAAAACATTTTTTCCATATCAAAATACCATCGAAATTTCGGACTTGTATACTAAAGTTACAAAGTCGCCGGCTGTGGATAGGTTTGAGATAGACGAACAAAACATTTACAACTTTTCGTAACCACTAACGAAAAACTAATTATTCCTATAAGAGTTCGAGACATTACTTACTTACTTAATTGCTCCTTTAATCCCTCATGGGACATAGGGCGGAAACAGTTGCCCTCCAGCGGACTCTGTTTTGCGCGACAGCTCTCAGCTCTGACCAGGATCTCCCGGTTGTTGCGGCCTCTGCTAATAGGGTTCTCCTCCACGTTGATGTAGGTCTTCCGACTCGACGGGATCCTTGCGGATTCCAATCAAGGGCCTGTTTGGCTAGATTCTCGTTTTCACGTCGCAAGGTGTGGCCAACCCAATTCCATTTCCTTCGCCTGATTTGGTCGTCTATCCTTT
This sequence comes from Thereva nobilitata, assembly GCA_963855945.1. Classification (NCBI taxonomy): domain Eukaryota; kingdom Metazoa; phylum Arthropoda; class Insecta; order Diptera; family Therevidae; genus Thereva; species Thereva nobilitata. Next base: position 61,351,641 of record OY979697.1, read on the forward strand.
CTTGGCCGGCACGGCACCATAGTTCCTCATTTGTAATTCTATCATGCCAGCGGATTTTTAGGATACGACGTAGGCATCTGTTGATGAAAACTTGTAGGCGCCCTGTGATGAATTGGGTGACTTTCCATGTTTCGCAACCGTACAAAAGAACTGCCTTAACGTTGGAGTTGAACAGCCGCAATTTGGTGTTAATTGACATCTCCGTTGATCTCCATATGTGAAACAGGCATGCATATGCGCTTCTTGCTTTATTTATTCTGAAACTGACGTCTTCTTCTGTACCGCCGTTTTCGGTAATAATAGGTACTACCGAGGTAACAGAATTTATCTACCAGTTCCACGTCACGGTCATTTAGCGCTGTCCGTTCAAAGGTGTTTGTATTTATCCGCATTTCTTTAGTTTTAGTCGGATTTATCCTTAAGCCAGCCGAACTACTTTCTGTTACCAAATTGGTTAACACGTTTTTGAGGTCCTGGTGTCTGTGGGTCAGCAAACAGATATCATCCGCGTAGTCCAGATCCTTAAGGCGGTCTAGCAACCCCCATTGAATGCCACCTGTTCTATTATCTAGAGCGCTGACAAGAATGTCGTTTATTACTATAAGAAATAGTAATGGTGAAAGTAGGCATCCTTGTCGTACTGCTGTGCTCACCTCAAAGCTGTCGGATAATTTTCCATTATGGAGAACTCTGCATTTGGAATTGTTGTATAGAGCTTTTATCAAATTCTATTATTTTGTCCGACAGTCCACGTTGCCGTAGAGCTCGCCATATAAAGCTCCTATTACCCGGAGTCGAACGCTTTCTCATAGTCTACGAAAGCAAGGTAAAGGGGGATCGGAATTCAGTAGACTGCTCCACTATGATTCTTAAGGTGTTAATATGATCTATGCAGGAGCGACCCTTTCTGAATCCAGCCTGCTGTCTTCTAAGCGTTCGGTCTACTGCCTCTCTTATCCTTGATAATAATATGTGGGACAAGATTTTGCCCACAGTAGATAATAGACAGATGCCTCTCCAGTTTTCACATATTGTTAGGTCCCCCTTTTTTGGTATTTTGACTATGATACCTTCCGTCCAATCCTCCGGAAAGGTACAGGTGTTCCATGCTATTTCCAGGATTGGCTGTAGCGCATCTGCTATGAGGCTTGCGTCGGCTTTCAACAATTCTGGCGGGATGCCATCTTTTCCAGCTGCTTTACCATTGGCCATTGCATGAATTGCGGTTACTATTTCAGTCTTGGATGGGGCACGAGTGGTGATTCTTATTGGCTGCGCATTGTTGTTATTTTCTTCAGGTTCCTGCGAAAAAGAACCATTCAGGGCGGCGAAAAAGTAGTCTCTCCATCTGTGAAGTTGCTCCTCGTCGCTGCACAGCAGCCTTCCATCCGCACTCTTTACGGCATGTTTTTTAGTAGAGTGCTTTCCCGAGAGCTGTTTAGTAATTCGGTGCAGCACCTTACTGTTGCCTGTGTTTGTCGCGTTTTCCGCTTTCTCTGCGAGCTCATTTATCTGCCGCCTTTTATCACGCCGGACACTTCTCTTTACCTCCCGGTGTAATTGGGAGTTTTCCCGTTCAAGTTGTTGTCGTTTTTCCGGGTCGCTTGTAGAGTTCACGTTATTTTTGAGGGCCCTTCTGCGTTCTATTTTTTGCCAGGTTGTGTCCGAGATCCAGTGTTGCTGGTTTCTTTGGACATAACCGATGCTTGTTTCCGCTACTGTTATTATAGCGCCCTTTGTTGTGTTCCACAGCTCTTCAATATTTGTGTCGTCAGAAACGGTTTGCTGATTTAAGATTTGTTGCAGATTTCCAGCAAATTCTCTCCTTTTAGTGCTCTCCCGCAGAAGCTCTACGTTAAACCGTCTACGGTTTACGGCATCTCGTTGGACGTTTCTGATTGCGGCGATTTTTAGGCGGATAGTTGCTACTATCAAATGGTGGTCACTTCCAGTGTCTGCTCCCCTAAAGCTCCTGACATCCTCCAGAATAGTTCTCCATCTGCGGCTGACGGCCACGTGATCTATCTGATTTTTCGTTCTACCATCGGGCGATACCTAGGTCTCCTTGTGTATCTTCTTGTGACAAAAGTAAGTTCCACCTACCATGAGTTGATGGGAACTACAGAAGTCAACGAAAAGCTCACCATTGTTATTGGTAACTTGGCTTAGGCCTTGATTTCCAATTGTGTGTTCAAGGCCGGTGTTATTGGGGCCGATCTGTGCGTTTGTCACCCATCAAAACAATCATTGGAATAGAGCGAAAAACTGTCAGTAGAACTCGTCTTTGATGTCATCTTCTGCGTCTTCAGTCGGAGCGTAGCGTTGGACTCTCGTAGTACTTCTTAGTCTGGTACGTAGGCGCACGGTAATAATCCTCTCAAAAACTGGTGACCAGCTAATGAGGCTGGACCTGGCTTCCTTGGTTAGTATTAAGCCAACGCCATTCCTACGATTTTCAGCTTCGTTTCTCCCAGAATATAAGAAGGACTCACCGTTTGGGCAGATATGTTCCCCCGCATCGGGCCATTTGGTCTCGCTGAGTCCCATGACCTTGATTTTATAGCGGTTCATCTCGTTGAGGACTTCATCCAGCCGTCCATCAGCCAGCAGCGTTCTCACATTCCATGATCCGATTCGTGTCCTGGTTCGAAAAACAAAGGTCGTCGTCGTGTTGTCCTTCCGGTTCCGAGGTATTGTTTGCCGATTCGTAGCAATTATGTGTTTTCTGGGAGCGGGTTGCTAACCCTCATCCCAACCGACTTAGAACTCTGTTTTGTGGCGCAGAGAACTCGCCATTCGACCGTCTCCCGTTAGCTCCTTCCGAAAAAGTACGCCAGGGAGCACCGCGGCGAGGTGGGATTAGGACTTGCCAGCAGAGCTGCTAGGTGACTCTTCTCGGGTTTTGGCAGAAGTGACAAATCGGGTGCCACCACCTTCCGAGGTCTTTATTAGCCGTTCGCCCACCCAAGACATTAGCCAGTAGGAAAAAATTCGCTTCGAAAAGCCCTTTAAAGCGCTTTTTTGAAGCAGTAAAGCGCTTACTCTCCGTAAGAAGCTTCATGTTATTTTAACATTGCATGTCCGCAGAGCTCAGCACTTAATTATGTTTCGTAAAAAAGCTTTTAAAGTGAACTGCTGAGATTGTGCTGAGGTACCGCTGTTTTAAGGCCCAACTATAATGCACGTAAGAAACGCACGTCAGCCGACGTGCGTAAATATCAAACCTTCGTCAAACGTATAATGGTTTGTGTATACGGAAAGTTTTCACAAGTTTAAAATTATTAAAATACATAAATATTACTCATTGACTGTTAAAACTTGGCTATTAATCTTTACATATTAAAAGTAATCATGTTTATTTTCAATTACAATAAATTTCTCATCAAAATCACTCCCAAAAATTTGCAGCACAATATTTTCCATACTCTTTCTTGTTTAAACCCCACAAAACAATAATAAAAAAATCAGCTGTCATCAATTTAACTACAAATTCTCACAAAACGTACGTTGAGCGCGGTTCTTTTCGCATTTTTACGTTTAACGAAACTTAACGAAACAAAATATGACCGACGTACGTCCAATATGGCCGAACCCATTAATTTCCATGAGAGCGCCCAGATGACGTGCGTTTCTTACGTGCATTATAGTTGAGCCTTTAGGAAGCAGAAGGAAGCTTTTACTGCTTTATATTTGCTCCGCAGCAAAGCACTTGTACTTTTTCCCACTGGGTAGATTCAGTAATATCACACCATTACAGATTCAAGGCCAAATATATCATTTACTATGTAGGAGCATATTGAATCAATACGCTCCTACTAATTGATATATTTGCCCTTGAATCTGTAATGGTGTGTGAAATTATGAAATTGTTGCTGATACAACAATCGAAAAACAATTGCGTTGTAATTAGCTTGAAGGTAGGCAAGAGATTGCCCTGTTCAATATGCGTTGCGCCAAACGACGTCATTTGAATCCTATAGTTCCAAAACGTGTCTTTTCCACTTTCCTTACTTTTCCAGAAATGAGGAAAAACTGTTTTTCATATTTCATATTTATATGGGATAAGACACAGTTTGGAAAAATACCCAGTTTTGTTTTATCAAAATGGATAGGAAAAAAAAATTTTTGACACCCTGATTTTTAAAAAAGTGGAGGAAGTTGTCATAGATTGTAGCAGTGTACCTAACTTAATTTTTGATTTTTTTTGGATAAGACACGATTTGGAACTATAGGACTCATTTGGAAACAACTGTTGTACTTTTGGATGTTGGCCAGGAAATATGTAGAATCACTTCCCGTTCCAGAAATTAATGAACGTAATGGCTCTGGTGGCAATTTCACTTGTCCACCCGCACAACGCAATCCAGGAGATTCACCGCTGTATTTAAACGCCTTACAATGCGAACAAACGACTGACATTTCTCTAATCGATACTGATCTGTCCCCACCGTGATCGGTTTACGGATCGTAATGGAATGCCGCTCGTTCCAGGTTCACAGCGTAATCGGTCATGTTCATTTTGTCGTGCTCGCTGGTGTTTTGTATGATCTGCACACACTTGTTGCATTCTCAATCTATTCGCTTGTCGTTCATTTTCAGTGGCTCTCGAACGTAATTCGGAGATGCTAATACATCTATTTTCATTATCCGTCACTCGTGGTCATCAGTGCGGTTTGCACGTGGAGTAGCTCGCCGCGCATTTGACTGACCTCGACGACTTATGCAAGATCGTGATCTCCTCGGCATTGTAATGAACAAAGTAAAATGACTCGGAATTGTTTTCACAGTCACTCAAATCTGTCGAACTTTCCTTGAGAAATTTACAGTATTTAAATCCTCAAATTAATTGGCTATGTCTAAGGCAGGCCGCATTCCAAAGCTTCATATGCAGCTTTTCGTCACTTAATGCTTGGATATTTATGTTGCAAAGCGGCATATGTCAATTTACCTTAATAGAATGGCTGATCAAAGTGAATGTTCGCAAAATGCAAATAAATTCGCTTTAACCAAATCTATTCTCAAAATCCACTACCTTTTTTTTAAGAAAAAGCCATGTTAAATGTAATAACAATTGAAAAATATTTAAATCCGTTAAAATAAAACCCGGCGATCCGAATTCAGGACTTTATTCATCCGCTTACAATCATTGGCTCCCATGGCCCGCCCCAAACCAACATGAATCACCTCGAATGAATGAGTGCGCTTGAAAAAAATTATGTTGGAAGGCGAACTTCAGTCCTTCGTACCGTTACTTAAAATAATCGATCTATTTAGATTCTATTATGCTGATTCGTTTATCGGTAAAATAATCAAAAATTATTTTTTAGAGTTTGTACCTGATTAATTTTGGCGCTCAGGCTATAATTTTTTGTTATATATTTTCACATTAAATTAAGAGAATTTGTTGATGGTACTGTGGCATGATGGTGCTGAATTCAAAAATCATTTTAAATAATTGTAATAAGTTACAACGTTTTTCAAATACGATTTAGCACATTTAGACATAACTATGGCAGCTAAAACCTGTTTTATGGCACTTGGAAACACACTTATGTAGTTGGGCATTTGTAATCTGTTTTTTTTTCTGTTTTGTTCTGTTCTAAAAACCGGCAAGGGAACAGAACAGAACAGATGAAAAACCCCCAGCTTATGTGTAGTAGCAATTCCGTACGCGTTTGCCAGAAATCATGAACGCTCTTGATAAAAACGCGAATTGGCAGGACAAGTCAACATCATCAGAAGCTTTTTGTCTTCGGAGTGTCCTCGAAAACAGCGACTTCTTGGTTTCAGTAATTGTTCTTTGCGATGTCCTGGGAACTACACAACAACTTAGCACTCTTCTGCAGTCTGAATCGTTAGACTTGGTTAGTGCAAATGATGCTCTTCAAGACGTGCTGGCTATTTTACAATCACATCGAGAAAGGGCATCTGAATGCTTTAAAAATCTTTTCGTGGAGAGGAAAATGATTGCAGAAGAAAGAGATATTGAAATTACCAATCCACGCAATTCCTCAAAAGCACGACAAGAACATCGATCTAATCCACCGGCACATAACGTGGAAGAGTATTACTTGAGGTCAGTTTATATCCCGGTCTTAGACTACGTAATTGCAGATTTGAGAGAACGCTTACCTATAGAAACATTAAATTCTTTCAATCTGGCTATTATGTTACTTATTAACTAAATTGTTTTCTTTCGTTTTAGCTGCCGCTGCTACCTATTATTGCCGGGGAAAACGTCTCTTCAGGAACCTTACCAGGGAAGTATTTTGTATTTATGAGTTCGCTGATAGCGATTGTGTTTTTATGCAATTTTAGGTAGATGTGGATGTTCAACATATTCCCGGGCCTTGGGTCCTGTGGATCCAAAACTAATTCTGCAAGTAGTAAAGCTTTAAGTTTTGCTACGACAAAAAAAAACAAAAATGATATGGGAATTTTGAGGACAAGTGACAGGATTTATACTAGGACGGACAACGAAGTGTGGTACGTTAGGTTCAATTTGTGGTGTTTGTGTTGTCCGCTTGTTCGATCTGTGTATTGTCTTCGCATGGTAGTAGGCACACCTTGGAAATTGGTCTTTTCAAGAACCTATCCTTGGTTTTCAATGTGACCACTCTAACAAGTTGATCCGTCCCTGGGTGCGTTTCGATTATCCTTCCAAGCATCCACTTCGTAGGAGGCAGTCTCTCTTCCTTGATTAGCACCAATTGTCCTACCTCAAGATTTTTCTTTTTTTGTAGCCATTTAGGACGTTGCTGGAGGCGAGACAGGTATTCTGAATGCCAGCGCTTCCAAAACGATTGGACTAAATGTGTTAAGTGATGCCATCGTGTGAGTGTTGTAGTTTTTTCATCTAGGATTGATGGCTCTGGTAACGCCAACGGTGCTTCACCTATCAGAAAGTGTCCTGGTGTAAGTGCGTTCAATTCCTCTGGATCGTCTGTTAAAGGTGTGATTGGTCTCGAATTTAGACACGCTTCTATCTGAGTCGCGACTGTGGCCATTTCCTCATACGTTAAAATTGCGTCGTTTATTACTCGTTTTAGGTGGTATTTAGTAGACTTCACCGCTGCCTCCCACAATCCTCCGAAATTGGGCGCCGATGGTGGGATGAAATGCCATTCTATTCTTATTGCTGTCGTTTTTTGGGGCATTTCAGCATTCAATTGTTTCAGATGTTGGTTGAAATCATGATCTAATAGTGTGTTTGTCCCGACAAAATTAGTTCCGTTGTCGGAATATATGTGCAGGCACAGTCCTCTGCGACTAATAAACCTCTTTAAGGCTGCGTAGAAAGCTTCGGACGTCAAATCAGACACAACTTCTATGTGGATTGCTCTAACCGCGAGGCAAACGAATATGGCTAGGTACCCTTTGTATGTTTTTTGTCCTCTGCCTCTTGACACCTTCAAGTTGAACGGACCACAGAAATCCACGCCAACATGAGTGAACGGCCGCGACATTCGTGTTCTGGGAGACGGTAAACTTCCCGTCAATTGAAGTTCAGGTTTCGCCTTTTGTCTGAAACATTTCATGCATCGATGTACCACTCCTTTTATGGAGCTCCTCAACTTGAGAATCCAGAATCGTTTCCTTATCCACGTCATCATTAATTGGGAACCGCCATGAAGAGTTTGTTCATGCGCGTCTAATATTATGAGTTTGGTTAATGGATGATTGGAACTTAATATGATAGGGTGTTTTTCGAACCATGGCAAGTCCGCGTGATGTAGTCGGCCTCCGATCCGCAAGACTCCTTCTTCGTCGAGAAATGGCGTCAGACTGCATAATCTGCCGTTGTTTACTTCTTTTCCTGACCTGCAAGTTGACAATTCATTTGGGAATTCATCTGCTTGTGCATCTTTTATCCAATATGTGAATGCTTGATTCAGTTCTGATGTAGTCAACCAAGTCGATGAACACTTGTGTACTGCCTTGCAGTTGTTGATAAATCTGAAGCAATAAGCTGACACTCTCAACAATTGTGTTAGGTTCGAATATTTTGTAACTAGTTTGGCTTCTCCTTCATTGAGGGTTACTGCTAAATAGATTTTTACGCTCGCTCTTTCTTCTAAATTAGTTTTGTCGACTGGAATCGGAGTCGGCCAATGTTCTTCAGATTTTTCAAGCCAACTTGGACCACGCCACCATAGCGTATGAGAGATAAGTTCCGTTGGTGCTATGCCACGCGAAGCACAGTCTGCAGGGTTGTCCTTTGAAGACACATACTTCCAAGAAGAACAATCGATAGTTTCTTGGATTTCGGCCACTCTATTCGCCACAAACGTTTTCCATCGTGAAGGATGTGCCTTTATCCAAGCAAGTGTGATAGTGGAGTCGCACCAAAGTGTTAAACGAATCTGACTGCCTTTTAAGGCCCTTTTTATAGCTTTAAATAGACGCACTAGCAAAACAGCTCCACATAACTCCAGACGCGCCAATGTTACCGGTTTGATGGGCGCGACCTTGGTTTTTGACGTTAGCAAGTGAGTATGAATGTGTCCAAATTCATCAACCGAACGGACATAAAACACTGCGGCGTATGCTCGATTTGACGCGTCACAAAATCCGTGCAATTCAATTTCGTCCGTAAGCGTATGCAACCATCTGGGGATTTTTATGTCTTCAATGTGTTTCAGATCCTTCCGAAAGTCGTTCCAAACTTGTGTAAAATCTTCAGATAATCTGTCATCCCAAACCAAGCCGCTCAGCCAAACACTCTGCATTATAATCTTGGCTCGTATCATTATAGGTGAGAGAAAGCCCAAGGGGTCAAATAATTTGGAGATTTGCGATAAGAGATCTCGTTTGGTACTTAACTCAGAATCAACAAAATAGGTATTCATCTTGTACATGAAGGCATCTGTTTTAGGGCACCAAAGGACGCCTAATGTTTTGATCCCATCTTCGAAGTCGAAATTGCGGATCTTGCTGAGTTCTTGGTCCGCCAGTGGAACAGCCTTGAGCAATTCTGGATCGTTGGTGGTCCATTTTCGCAAATTGAATCCGCCTAACTGCATCAAACGTATCAAGTGTTCTTGAAGTTGTGTTGCTTCCTCAACCGTGCTTGCTCCTGTCAAAAGATCGTCGACGTAGAAATCCGACTTAACTATCTCCGATGCCCTTGGGAAGTTTTGAGATTCATCGTCAGCTAGCTGGTGCAGTGTTCTTATGGCCACGTAGGGAGCACAAGACGTGCCAAAGGTGACTGTGTGTAAACAAAAATCTTGTATCTTTTCGACTGGCGATGGTCTCCACAACACTCGCTGAAAATCGACATCCTCTTCCGACACCTTGATTTGGCGATACATTTTCTCCAAATCCGCGGTGAATACGATGTTGTGTTTTCGCCACCGTAGAAGAATCTGCAACAAATCATCTTGTAGCTTGGGGCCGACCATCAAGACGTCGTTAAGTGATGGCCCAAGTGTGGATTTTTGCGACGCATCAAAAACAACTCGGAGCTTAGTTGTCGTGCTTTCCTTAAGCACGGCATGATGGGGCAGGTAGTATGTTTCAAACTGTTTTGTCTTATGTAATTCCTCATTGAATTCTCTTGTTGGTACCGATACTGGAAGCATGTGGCTTAGTTGGCAATATTCTTGCATACATGCTGAATACTCATCGCGCAGTTGAGGGGATTTTTCAAATTTGGCTTCAAGGAGATTGAGTCGTCGTAGTGCGGTATTTCGCGACGCGCCGAACTGTGGACGCTGTCCATTCACGAACGGTAACCGTACTATGTAGCGTCCGTCCGATTGTCTTCTCACTGTGTCCTTGTAAAATTGCTCGCACCTCGTTTCTTCTTCGGTTAGATGTCTTTCCTCGCGAATTTCTTCCAATTCCCAAAAACGTCGGATGCTGTGCTCTAATTCAACATGGCTATGGCAGCTTATTAATGTCCTTGTTTGAGGTGCTGGCACTTCTCCAGATAGAATCCATCCTAGGGTTGTGTTCTGCGCGGCGAACTTTCCATTATTACTCTTCCTAATACCGTCAAGTAAAATTTTGTTATAAACATCCACACCAAGTAAGACTTGTATTTTATTGGGTTCCAAGCATTGGGGATCGGCCAAACGTAAATTCTTCAAATTTATTGAATCTTCCGGTAGTTTGATACGTCGAGTAGGTAGCACTTTGGTGATCGATTTTAAAACCATTGTTGATGTCCTCATTATAGTACTGCCATGTCTTGATTTCAGCATGAATTGCACTGACGCCCTTGAAGTGCCAACCTTGCAATCTGTGACACCAAAAATGTTCACTGCAGATGTTGATTTTTTTAGCTTCAGCAATTGCACAATCTGTTCCGAAATGAAAGATACTTGGGAGCCTTGATCTAACAATGCCCGTGCTGTCACTTCTTGCCCTGATGGAGCACAAATTCGAACTAAAGCTGTGGCAAGAAGCTTTTCCCTTTGTATTGCAGGATCTTGGACATAAAAGGAGTTAGCATCTTCCAAAGCAGATGATGTGATTTCAGGATCCTTAATACCTTCAGTTGACATGGACGCCCTTCCTTTACTGATAGCAAAATTCGCTATAACTGTATCGCTATTGAGCAATGTGTGATGTCGGTGGCTACAGCGTAAACAGTTGTGTACGCTAGGGCATGACCTTGCCTTGTGCCCAGGACCTAAGCAATTAGAACACAAACCTTTCTTTTGTACTACGTCCCTTTTGCCTTCGAAATCCAATTTTAAAAATTGTTCGCACGACCGTATGCTGTGATTGCCTGAACAAAGTGCACACTTGATGTCAGCCGTAACATGATAAGTTTGTCTGGAAGCGCTAATTTGCCGCGGGACTCCTGTGGTCCTTTTCGTATCACTTCCTAAAGCTTCTAGGGCTCTAAACTGACCCTCTAAAAAACTCCGTAACTCCTCATACTTAGGAAATTCCAGTGTTCCACCGATATTCTGTTCCCAAAGACGTTTGGTCTCTTTAGGCAATCGCTCACTCACAATATACGAAATTACCATGTCCCACTTGTCCACTTCAATATTCAGATTTCTTAAAGCTTGTAAGCATTCGTTGGTTGTGTCTAATAGCTTACGGATGCCTGACGCCGAATCATTGCTACACGCAGGTTGTGATAGTAATGTCTTCAACTGAGATTTAATCAGAAGGCGCTTGTTGTTGTACCGATCATTTAATGCCTTCCAAGCACGGATATAATTGGCGTCGGTAATATTGAAGTGTCTAAGAAGTTGCTCAGCTTCCCCATGTAATGCTGATTTCAAATAATGGAGCTTTTGCACATTGGAGATCCTATGGTTTTGATGAATTAAAGTGACGAATAAGTCGCGGAAGGACAGCCATTCGTTGTAGCTTCCACTGAATTTAGGCAAATTAATTCTTGGAAGTTTCACTTCTTCGTGATCATTATGCCCGATTTTCTCCGCTGGAACCACCTCCGTCCGACTTGGTTCCGGGTGCAGGGTTTCCATTTCTTCCTGTATTTCGGACTTTCCCATCAAAAAACATTCCTGTGCTTCGTCGTACACGTCATCGTCTAAATATTGCGTGACTTTCTTCGGCAGTTCCTTGGTTTTTTCCTTGAGTGATAATATTTTACGGTGGGTTCTCCGGAACTCTTGCCAATGATCGGTAAGCGTCTGGATACGATTATTCAAGTTCACCTTAGTTTTCCTGGTTTTTGAATCCTTTCTAAAATTCCTCAATAAATTCTTCATATTGGTGTATGTGAAGTCCTGATCGGCAATTAGCCCTCCTAATGTATTCTCGCTCATGCTTGCGTTGTTTTATATACTTAAATAAAAATTAACAAAATGGAGTACTCACCGGACTGATGACTAAGTGACTTAAAATCCTCTCCGATACTCCTTGGTTGCTCCACGTGGTCGATATGGGCTAAGAAACGGGCTTCCAATATCAAAATTCCTTTGCCCTTTAAAGGTCAAGCACTAAATTAAGGTTTTATCTCACTAATTGTCCACGTTTTCAAAATTAACACTTTAAAACCGTAACCGCTCTGCGTTCACCACGTTGCAAATTAACCGGCACCTCGTCCGAAAAAACTTTCCTTTTCACTCCGGTAGCACGAATATTTCACAAATCACCAAATCCGGCTCGAAGGACCATAAAAATGTTCATAATTGTATACTTGTTATGTGTTTAGTGTTTAATAATCTAAAATTTTATTAATTCAAATGATGTCTAAACTAACCTAAATCTTATATTATGTTACTTATTAACTAAATTGTTTTCTTTCGTTTTAGCTGCCGCTGCTACCTATTATTGCCGGGGAAAACGTCTCTTCAGGAACCTTACCAGGGAAGTATTTTGTATTTATGAGTTCGCTGATAGCGATTGTGTTTTTATGCAATTTTAGGTAGATGTGGATGTTCAACACTGGCCATATTTATTCCGAAACGTATAACTGAAACCAGCGAAGATGTCAATAAAGTATTGTCATTGGCAATCCAATATAAGGATTTTCTTGAAGTGCCCGATGGAAGTGGAGCTGTATCCTTTAAAATGAAAAAAGAGTATGAAGCCTGGAGACAAAAATGGAACCGAGAGAAGGAGAAGGGAACATCCTTACCTGAAACGGCTGTTGAGGCTTTCAGTTATTGTAACAAGGATCAGTATCCTATCATAAGCAAAATGATACAGATATTGCTTACACTTCCGTCAAGTGTTGCGACAGCTGAGCGGTCTTTTTCCACATTACGTCGTATTAAAACTTGGCTGAGGACCTGTATGGGTGAAGACAGGCTTACCGGTCTAGCCATGTTAAATATTCACCATGATATTCATGTGAATATTGAAAATATTGTCGAAAGATTTTGTAAACAAAAAGCAAGAAGGCTTAATTTTATAATTTAAATAAATAAAAGTTTACTTAAAACAAAAGCTTTGTGTTTTTATTTATATTTGTCGAGCCCCACCCCCCTTCGCCAACAGCTTTAAGATCCGCCACTGGATGAGGATGCCCCCCCCCCAAAATAAATTTCTAGATCCGCTACTGCTTACAATTAGTGACTAAACTTTATTCTTACTTAAAACTATTGGGAACCTTTAACAATTCAATTTAAGAGAGAAATTTGAGACTATTACATTTGCATTATTCTCTTTTTTTTACATTCTCCCCGCGGCCTAACTTTAAGTTAACTTAATTCTCTAAAGTATATTTTTTTTTCTTCAATTTACAGTTAATTATAATTTCAAGTTACGATATTACTTCTATAACATTCATTATTCAAATTTAATTTTATTTAATTCAGGCTAACTCCAAGGGACAAAGGTGCTGTATGGGTCTTCGCAGTGTATTACCGTCAGCTAATTTTACAAGGCAGGCTCGTGTCTTACCGTCTCTTCCAACGAATGTTTCTTCGATTCGAGCAAGCTTCCAGGCGATGCGAGGTAGTGATTGATCCGCTAACAATACAACATCGTTTTTCTTAAACCTAGAAGATAAAGTTGGTTTGGTATGATGCAAAGTTCTAAGTTGCAAGAGGTATTCCTCCTTCCACCGTTTCCACATGTGGTTAGCACGACTCATCCTAGCTTTCCACATCAAACAAATCTCTTTGTTATTGGTCGTGGGTGTACTTTCTTCCTCGTTAGAAATAGATGATCCCATTAGGAAATCAGCCGGGGTGATAGGCGACAAAGCTGAAGGATCGTCAGAATTATAGGTGAGTGGTCGTGCGTTAATCCAACCCTCGGTCTCTGTTAAAAGCGTTGTCATTTCGTCCACAATTAAGGTATTTTTCAGGATATTGGTTTTGAGTGTATTTTTCACACTTCTTACTAATCTCTCCCAAAATCCTCCCCACCAAGAGGCTCACTCCACTATAAACTTCCATCTTTTTTGGTTAGTCGATAGAAAAGTGCTTACCTTCTCGTTACCAGGAACATTTTGAAGTTCTTTCGCTGCTCTTTTAAATTTACGAGCATTGTCCGAGTATGTAACGTTAGGCTTACCTCTACGTGCCACAAACCTTCGCAGGGCCATCAGAAAGGACTCAGTAGTTAAGTCTTTGACTAACTCAAGATGGACAGCCCGAACAGTTGCACAGGTCAATAACAAAATATACATCTTCCGGCTTTCGCCTTTGTCGTTCAGCACAAACAGAGGTCCAGCGAAATCAAGTCCAGTTGTGTGAAATGCTCTGGTAGTTTTCATGCGTTCGATGGGTAAAGGCGCAAATGGCTGAGTTGCCGCTTTAGAGAATAGCTGTCGACATGCTCTACATTTATTTATAACTTTCTTGGATAGCTGTCTTGCACCTTGAATCCAGTATTTTCTTCGTAATTCCGTCAACATAGTATTAGCTCCACTGTGAAGTGTTCGTTGATGCAGGTCTAATATGAGAAGGTAAGTAACATGCGAAGATCTTGGAAGAAGTATAGGGAATCGACAGTATTCGTCCTCAGCATAGTGTAATCGGCTGCCAACTCTCAAAAGTCCTTTATCATCGAGCTTAGGGTTGAGTGTTGAAATCCTCGAACTTCGCCCTAAACTTCTTTGTTCCTTTAGTGCCATTATTTCATTTTGAAAGTAGCGTAGTTGTTCTCTTTTGACCCAAAAGAACTCAGCTTGATGCATTTCCTCTGCAGATGGTAAATCGGGTTGAGGCTTTCTCTTTCTTAGATGGACGAATCGCAAAACATACGCAGTAATTCTGAACAGCTTTTGCAAACTACTGTATCTTTCCGGTATAAATGTGTCCTTCTAACCAAAAGGTGGAAGCTATTAGCTTACGTACATGTATTCCTCTAGTGAGCAGATCTGCCGGATTTCCTTTCCCAGGACAGTACCTCCAGTTGTATGACGTTGATAATTCTTTGATTTCTTTGACTCGGTGCGCCACGCACTGTTTCCATTTTAGCTGAGGCCCCTTTATCCATGCCAGCGCAATCTTTGAGTCGGACCAAATATATACGGAAGAAAATTTATGAGATGATTGAGATTCTAAATATGTTGCTAAACGTGTTGCTATTAATGCTGCAGTCAATTCTAATCGTGGTAAAGTTAAGCATTTCGAATTCTTGCTCAAAGGAGCCACGCGATGCTTCGCACACAAGAATGAAACTGAAGCAAACTCCTCATTCGTTGACCTGACATATGCTACGGTGCCATACCCCTTAGGGCTAGCATCTGCAAATAAATGTAATTCATATCTTTCATACCTGGTCTTAACATCCTTCGTGCATCTAGGGATTGCCCAATATTCTAAAAGATTAACATCTCGTTTGCAGGAATTCCATACTGTTAAAATATCCCCCCGTAATGGCTCATCCCACGCTTCCTTGGCTCTCCACAGGTCTTGGAACAATATTTTTAGCCGCATCAGAAAAGTCCCTAGATATCCTAAAGGGTCATAGAATCGTGCAATTACCTGTAGGACAGTTCGCTTAGTAGGAATTTCATTTAAAACTGTCTTCACTGGCCCAATATCGACTGCAAGTTCATCAGTTTGAGTACACCATACAAGTCCAAGCACCTTTTGCACAATAGGAGGATTGGTGAAGTGGCGGCGAACATTTTCCTCATTTGAGTTCCATTTCCGTAAAGACATGGAGGCATCTTCCAGGATTTTTGTAGCCTCTTGATGTAATTTAAGAGCAGCTTCAACATTATCGATTGCACAGACGAGATCATCCACATAAAAGCATTGGCCTAACACTGCAGCGGTGTCTGGATACCTTGCTGATTCATACCTAAAATGTTTCTGAAGGGTAACATTTAACATAAAGGGACTGCAGGTCACCCCGAAAGTGACTCTATTTATTCTATATGTTGCGATTTCCGGTAAATTTTCAATGTCATATATAGAACTTGCGTATCACGATCACTTTCACACAACATAATTTGCAGAAAGGCCTTTTCAATATCTGCAACTATACCAATCGCGCCGTTTCTAAAATTAATCAAAATTCTAAAAATGTCCGGTAATAAAATTTGACCTGGCGACAGTAGGTCATTCAGAGAAGGATTAAGTCCTTCATGAGCGGAGGCGTCAAACACAATTCGCAACCGAGTGGTAGTTGACTCTTCCCGATAAACCGGTCTATGAGGTAAATAATATTTTCTTTTGCAGGGTCCATCACTAAACTTCACTTCTTCCGCGAAACCAGCAGCAATAAATTCACGCATTGCTTTGTCGTACTCAATCAATTTTTGTGGCACTGATGCTAGTCGCCTCGTCAACGAAACAAGTCTCTTAAACGCACCCTTCTTGTTTTCATGTAGCATAGTCTGTTCATCCTTCCACGGAAGCGAAAGTTCATACCGATCGTTCACTCTCTTTACACAGTTCTCTGCATATTGCTGAGTAACCACTGTCTCTTCGCCAATATCACTTTTATTCCCGATTGTTTCTAAATCCCACAGGGAATTCGGATCAAATTGCTCGATCGCATAAGTAAAGAAGGAATAAGTAATATTGTTTACCTTACAAGTTGCACTAGCGGAGCCATGAATTGTCCACCCGAAAACCGATTCAAACGCACAGAGACCGCGGAACCTTATTTTAACTAGGGTTGCGATTGCGAGTATTCTTCTTGGCCGTATACCAAGGCTGCAAATCGTCACATGCCGGCCGCTTTGCAACATAAAATCTCCAAGCAAGCTGCATATGAAGCTTTGGAATACGGCCGGCCTTAGACATAGCCACAAATTTGGACTTAAATCTCAAGGAAAGTTCGACAGATTTGAGTGACTGTGAAAACAATTCCGTGTTCATTTTACATTAATGCCGAGGAAAACACGAGCTTACATAGGTCGTTGAAGCAGCGAGCAATAATAATAAGAGTGACGAGCTAGAACAAATTTTTAAAAATGTTTCAGGGACCCTGAAATCAGCTGATAAAAATTTCAATGGGAGCGAAAAAGTCAAAATATCAAAGAAGTAATATCTATGATAAACAGAGGCAGAATTACTTTCACACTACACGCAATGTTCGTGAAAGAAAGATAAAAGATGAAGGGGCAGTGACTTCGTCGCCTTGCAAGATTCGCGCCTTTTTTAACAGGCAATACAAGTGAATTCATCGGTCCGCAATGTGTACACCTACACGAATTTTCACGCATACATACTAAAGTCGGAGAGCCATTTACACGTGCTCTGTTCCAGTGTTTCCTAAATTTGTAAACATTCCAATAGCGGAATCAAGGAACATCTTCTGTTTCTTTCATACTCTTGTGTTTTTTGCATAAAATGTATACCCGTCGCGCATTTGTTAATATTTTTTTTGACTTTTTGCTTAATGTTATTTCTAATCTCTTCTTTCATATGTTTAACTCTTTTACTTGTCCTTGAGGCCCAGCTAATCACTCTTGTTATTATTGCTCGCTGGTTGAAGTCAGTCAAATACGCGGCGAGCTACTTCACATGCAAACCGCACTGATAACCAGCGAGCGGCGGATAATGAAAATAGTCCGAATTACGTTCGAGAGCGACTGAAAATTAACGACAAGCGAATAGATTGAGAATGCAACAACCAATTCTGTCGAGTCGACAGATTTGGTTTAATTTTGAAAATTTGGATTAATTTTAAATGTTTTAAGTTGGGTGTAGCGAGGCGCACCGGGTTCGGTACCTATCCACAGTCGGCTACTTTGTAACTTTAGTACACATCTATTATATAAAAATGAATTGCCACATGTATGACGGAGCCTCACTGGAGAACGGCTCGACAGATTTGGCTGATTTTGTTGTGTTCGTTATTGCCAGGACAACGTTCATGTAAAAGAAAATATTTCGAAAATACACGGGAAAAGTCCGCAATTTTGATGGTATTTTTATATGGAGAAAATGTTTTTCTACTATATTGAGTAAAAAAATTTAATTTGGAGGTGCGAAAAAATATTTCATTTCAATTTTGATGTATAAAAAAAAGCGGTTATATTTTCAAGGTGACTTTAAAGTGTGACTGATACTATGTACTTTGTACTATGCACTATGTTCTATGTAGTATGTATTATGTACAATTTACTATGTACTATATCGAAAAAGTCGGAAATTTGGATGGTATTTTTATATGGAAAAAAAATCCTTTTCTACTACCTTGAGTAAAAAGTTCTATTTCATAGACCTGATTTACACGACACGTTTTTTGCTCTGCCTTGTCAAGAATTCTCTTTTCTGTTACGTGCGTGCCCACCGCTGTAGGTTTATACGATGATGTTTTTACCGTTCGGCAAAAATGACACATTGTTGTGTTTTAACAGCGTGATGTTTGTGTAGCTGTGTGTTTGTCTGTTTGTATGACGAAAAAGGGAGAAAAGAAAATCAAGAAAACCTCTGCTGTGAGTAGTCTACCCGTGAGGGCAGTCCCTCTTGGTCCCTCAGCTTTCTCTCCCAAAAACTTGTGCTATATGTATCAAAAAAGGTGTTATGTAAATCAGGTCATACCCGAAGTCAGTTTCGAATTTCGAACTTTGCGGACCCCGGTACGAAATGACTCTCAAGTCCGTACGTTGGGTGCGCATTTTGAATCTAATGTCTAGAACTTTTGTAGGAATAATTGGTTTTTCGTTAATGGTTATAAATATTTGTTGAAGAGTTGAATTTTGAAGATTTGGATTAGTTTTAAATATTTCAAGGTTGGGTGCAGCGAGGCGCGCAGGGTTCCAGCTAGTCTTTGATAATATCGTTATGAAAAATTATTTATTTTTAATTTAATAGCAAAATTTTAAATTCGGTATAAGAATGAATGAGGCTATCAGCACAAAAGGGTGTACCTAACCCCGAATTTAAGCTAAGTTTCGGCTGTGGTGTAATATACATTCCTTACATTATGAACTTTCAATACAATAGTGGAGTAAGCTACTTTTTACCTTCCAAAAACATAACTGTACATAACATAACTGTTGGATGGAACAAATATAGCGAAGTAATATTGCAAAAAGGGTGTAAGCTACTACCGGTGGTTTTCATAGTCTGGGGTTAACCACTTTTACGCTGATAGCCTCAAATGTAAAATGAATTTTCTCTGTTTTTGAATGTTGTTTACAACTATCGAATTTAAAAATGTATACTTTTCTTACAATTTTTAAAAAATAACTCAAATTTTTGCTTTTTTGATTTCAAAAATACAGGGGTTGCAGCGCAACCCCGCGAAATTATCAAGGGTTGCGGCCGCAATCCTTGCAACCCCACTTCCGCGGTCTCTGCAAACGCAGTAAATGAACCTTTCAAACGTTTGAGATTTCCCGTCACAAAATTCCAATATCTGTCCGCACCGATAAGAATAGATAGACCTACAATAGAATTATGATTAATTATTTTGGAATCAGCTAGAGTTAAGTCTGGAAATTCATCCTGCGGCGGCACCGGCACAACATCCAAACAAATTTCGGGAACCAATATCGCATCCAATGTAAACATCTGATTCGTATGTGACTTTTCAAAAAAACTTTCACAATATTACATAACCTTGACGGCATTGGCTCCGAGCTTCCAAAGGGAACGACACTCAACTTTCTTACTCCAACGGACGGCAAATTTAAAGCATTCACGAACCGTTCTGTCACATAGGAAAACTGGCTACTGACAAAATATTTGTTTACTTTTGTTTTTATTCAACGCAAAAACGGATGCCGTTTGGAGGTAAACGTCAGTAAATTTTTCTTTACCCACAACGCTATTGGCAGTGCAGAGACTCATGCAATTTTGTGTTTTTACAGAAGTGGTTTCATTGTTTACATTGGAGGTTGACGAAGGCGCTCCTTCACAGATAATTTGACGTTTCGGCTTATAATTAGGATCGCAGAGTGCCGTAGCATGACGACTTTCACATTTTCTGCACTGTAAACACCTTTGTTTGCATCTTCTCGCGTTGTGACCCTTTAAAGTGCACCGAAAACATCTACCGTCTTTCTTTAATATATCCTTTCGTTGCTTGAGAGTGTGTATGCCGTCGCATTCGCTCGTTAAATGACAAGTCGACTTGCAGAAAATGCACCGATTGCTTGCATCTGTAGTAAGTAATCCAGCTGCTGTCGCATACATTTTTGGTGGCTTTCGACTTTCCCTTTCATCATAGGAATTTTCAAGTGATTCCGCTTCTCTTTTTATAAACTTTAAGAGAGCTTTTAGCTGCCTATCGCCCTCGATCATGATAGAGCCACTGCTTTCTGGTATGGATGCTGTGCTCTTTGCTTCATTCTTGTCCTCGCTAGTTTCTTCTAAATTATTTTCGGGATTTATCCTATAAAACTCCACTCTCAGATCATGTGGAAGATACTGTAACAACTTCGATTTTAACATGAGGGAATAATGACTAGTTGGAACATTTAAAGCATTTAATGATCGGATACAGGACATAACCGTATTATAAAGACGCCGTAAGCTCTTAAAGTCGGACTTGACCGTTACTGCCTGTAGACTCATAAATTGCTGCATTATTTTGTCTATGAGTTTATCATTTTTACCAAATTCCTCTTGCAGCAATCATTTTTCTGTTGGGATGAATCCACCGACAGCTTCTGCAGCTTTCCCTTCCAATACAGTAAGGAGATAGCTAAATTTATCAGCGCCTGACATTGAAGGGTTTTCGTGTACAGCTGATCGAAATTGCTCCCAGAAGGGAAGCCAGTCACGATGATCACCTGAAAAATGTTTTAAGGGTAATTTTTGCAACTTTACACCTTGGGTGGTGTTTCTAGGCTGAGACTCTGTTGCTCGATCACGTGTTAACAAGTTGTTGTAAAGCCCATGCTGCATTTTTTGAATATTTTCCAACCGCACCGTTAATCGTGCAATAACCGCAACAGCCTTATCCTCATATTCTGCAATACTTTCCATTTCACGCTCATGATCTTCGGGTTTAACACTTGCAGCAGTCTGCTGATTAGCCTTAGCCAAGCCTTCTGAAGCGGTTTTCAACCTTTGTAGTAACACCGCTAGTTCTTGCGCGATTTCATCCCATCGTTAAGGATTTTCCGCTCTGGGATGCGATTCTGGAGCCGCTAAATACTCACTCGCGGATTTCGATAAACGTGTTACTTGTCCACGGTAAACCGCACGTGCGCGTATCCATATTGCACCAAATTCTTATTTTGCGATATCGACTCACTAAATTCCGATTAATTGTTTTCGTTCAGTTAATGATATAAAGTGTCCCGGGTTTCGGCACCATGAAAAATATTTAAATCCGTTAAAATAAAACCCGGCGATCAGAATTCAGGACTTTATTCATCCGCTTACAATTAGTGAGTAAACTTTATTCTTACTTAAAAATTTTGGGAACCTTTAACAATTCAATTTAAGAGAGAAATTTGAGACTATTACATTTGCATTATTCTCTTTTTTTTTACATCTAATAATAATTGAATCGGTCATTTCGAAACCCTCATGAGTCATGTGAGCACATATAAGTAAACACATTCCTTCCCGTCAAATAATACCGCGTAATTTGCGCCTTCGACTATATGAGTTTTCATTATGATTCAGATAAAAAAGGTACTATCACAGCCGAGGAGTTTATTGATGGATTCATTAAACAATCATTCATACTAAAGTTAAAACTCATAGCTCATACGTCTTTTTATCAGAACGTATTTATGGCCAACTGCAAATGTTAAAGGTAATCCAGATGAGAATGATGAAGAATATGATCTTGCACCTTAAAGATGTTAATAAGATAATGTTTAAGTGTAATTTTCATAATCTATATAAAAATCAATTGCCGTGCGTTAGTATCGCAAAAACTCGAAAGTGGCTCGCCTCAATACAAGGGTGGTTTAAAAAAAACCCCAAAGAAACTTACTAAAAATCTAAAAAAATTGGTAATTTTCGGAATTTTCACTGCAGATTAGTTTCAATAGCTTCATGGCCTACCTATGTATATTGTTTGACAGCTGCGTAATTGTCATTAAATTGGGGTTTTTGAGAAATGACCGATTCAATTTAATGACAATTTCACATTTACGTAGCTGTCAAACAATAGGTAGGCCATGAAGCTAGTAGGGGCGGCGCTTTCATAGGTGCGAATGGTGCACTTGCACCGGGCGCTATTGCACGGGGCGTCATTTCAGATATTCAGATTTTAAAAAAAAAAACAAAAAACTTTGAAAAAAAAATTTGAAAAGTGTTTTTCTTACATCCTTTTCATATATTAATGGATTTCACTTTTGTTAAGTAAAATCTCACATCAAAAAAAACAACAACAAAAAGCAAAATACTCGCACCGCACCGACGAAAATCCAACATCTTATCAGAGAGGTATCGGATTACGTCTGGAAGTGAGAATCTTCCCTAGGTGCGAAACTTTTATTTTTTGTCCCCATGAGATAGTAATTCTCGACACGGTTTCACGGTTAACGCTGAACCCGCGAAAAAGCCACCGCGGTCTTTGTTTTAGGAGAACGTGAGTGATCTTAACCTTGACCACGGCGTGGGAATGGGAACCGTTTTCCCTTGTTTTGTTTTTTGAAGAACCCCGGCTCGGCGGCGGTGACAATTTTTGAAAAAGTTGGGTGTTGTTTCAACCTTTACCCGCGGCGGGCGAAGTAAAAAAAAATTATTATAGTGTGTTTTCGAACCATAAACGGCAGCGGGCGGTTTATCACCTAGGGAGTGTTTTTCTGAACCCGAACCGCGGCGGACGGTTTTTACGAGAGGGCTTAAAAGTAGTTACAAAAACGAGTAGTGACAAAAGGATCATTGTAAAAATAATTTAGAGTTTATTGAATAAAAAATTTATAGTAAAATAAAAGTAGTTACGAAAACAAGTAGTGACAAAAGCATCATTGTAAAAATAATTTAGAGTTTATTGAATAAAAAGTTTATTGTAAAATAAAAGTAGTTACGAAGACAAGTAGTGACAAAAGGATCATTGTAAAACTAATTTAGAGTTTATTGAATAAAAAATTTATAGTAAAATAAAAGTAGTTACAAAAACAAATAGTGACAAAAGGATCATTGTGAAAATAAAAATAGTTGCCGGCGGAATTTAGAGATCATCGAATAAAAAGTTTATTGTAAAAATTGAGATACTGGCTACTATTAAATAACAACTTAACAAGGTATGTACAAAAACAAATAGTGAAAAAAGGATCATTGTAAAAATAAAAATAGTTGCCGGCGGAATTTAGAGTTTATTGAATAAAAAGTTTATTGAAAGAATAAAGATACTGGCTACTATTGAATTTAAACATAACAATTGGCGCAGCCGGTAGGATCCCAAGGGCAACGACCTCGGATCCTATTAAGAATCTTCGCTCGGGGGTGTACAACCACGGTGCCTCTGCTCCAGGCGGGCACGACGATTTCATCGCGGGAAGGTTTAGTGGGCTTCATCCCTGCCCAGGACCTGCCCTATGTCCGAGGGCCAACCAGGGGACAGCAGCATTCACGATACTCCCCACCGAGGGACCATCAGCCCCCAGCAGGTGACCTAGCCACACCGGGACCATCAGCCCCAGCAAGTGACCTAGCCACACCAGGCCCTTCAATCTTGCCAGGGCCGTCCGAAACCCTAGCGGACTACCAGGACATTCAACGAGGGAACACCTCAACACCAACAGCGGCCACCTCATCAACCAACCCACAAGAATCCCCCAGACGGTTACGAAGCGGGACCCACATAGGCGAACACTCTAGTCAAGTAAGTGTAAAAACTCTAAAAGATATCCTCAAGCAAGCGCAGGAGACCGGCGAGTTTAATTTAGCTCATTTGGAAGCCGTGGATAAACAAATCCAACGGGCCAGTAAAGAGCGGAAAGTTCACTTAGTGGCCTACAAAGAGACGGCCCTAAAATTCCAACGCCACCTTGATCAATTCAAAGGTAATCTCCCCGCTCCCTTGAGGATAATAATTTAGATTTAGAGGTTAAGGAGGATTTAAGTGTAAGCCCAGATAAACCAAATACCGAACCGCCCGAGTCCGATAACGCCCCGTTAGATCTCCTCGCGGACTGGATAGAACTGTCCAGCCGTTCCTTGTCGCTTCTGGAGGAAGAAGAAAAAATCTTTAAAACTAATCCCCTTTTTAAAACTTCCTTCTTAAAAGAAGGTTTAACAGCCATGGCCGACGACTACATAAAAGTGGCCAAGCTAACGGCCCAACTAGTACCCTTATTCGCTGGCGGACAAAGCCCGACAATAGAGACGGAATTACAATAGGGATATTCGATTTACACCGATGCATCGAATTCACTCGATGTTTACAATACGATACATCGAATCGATTCGATGTTTTGAAAAGCTATTGATTTACTCGATGCATCGATGAATTTTCATAAAATATCGAATCTATTCTTAACTATAATAAACTTTGTTTTAAAAGTTAAACCCCCTAGACTCGAAGATTCTTGCCAAAGAAGTACAGTCGCTTGTTCTTAAAGAGGTTGACAAGAGAATGGGTGCTATAGAGAGTGACCCCCTTTGCTATAGCCACGATATTGGATTTAAAAAAAAAGCATTTTACAGACCCATTACCATGCTGCTCTTCAGCTATCGTAAAAGTCAAAAAATTGATGAAGAAAACTATAGCACATAATGAAACCGAGGAATCTGATTCCTCAAATCACTCTTACAAACAAGAAGAGAACTTTCTTTGAGCTGGAAAACCGCGAAGCCTGACGATGCTTTTTCTGACGAACTGTAGTCGTCGTGCGTAGTCCAATTGGAAGACTCAATGAGAACCCATTGGAAATTTGTAATGATTTTAAAATTCAGCTTCCTAAACTTCATACAATTTCTTACAAATCCTTGACCATGGTGGGAACTTCAGTTCCATCTTAACGTTTATTTTTTAAAGCAGTTCAAATCGTTGGGGGCTGACTACAGCTTAGCTCAAGCAGTCGATTTCGACGAAACATCGATGTTTCTAACTGATGCATCGGAAAACATCGATGCACAATCTCGATGTATTGCATCGAAATAAAACATCGATGTATTTTCTAAGTGGACATCCCTAAATTACAAATGTTTCCGGGCTGTTGCCGTCGGGTACTCCAGTGCCTGACGGAACAGGAAAAAGCGGCCTTCCTACAAATATTCCCCACTAGGCTCCGAGGAGAGGCCTACCAACTGGTTGGCACCTCCCAACCCGCTACTTTTGAGGAGGCAGAAAACCTCCTAAACAGGACGTACCTCCACAGGGAGACTTACCAGGAGCTGGTGAATAAACTTATAAAGTTACGTCAATTCCCCCTGCAGCCCCTCACAACCTACACAACCAGAATATAACAACAATTGATACTGTGTGAGGAAGCGGCCACCACCAAATATGGCGCGACAGCAGCGCCGGCCGTTAAAGGTCAATTGCAAGATTTTGTAAAAAATGCCCTGCGGAGTGGGATTACAAACCCCCACCTCTGCCAGTATCTCCTAACTTTGGGAGAAGTAGGGTTGCCAACTCGACGGGACGGAATTACCGGCCTCTCCCCCACCCCTTCGCCATCGTGGTGTCTTTGAATGGATTTAAAGCCATCGTATTTTACAGTAAAAATGTACGGCATACAATGCACTTGGCTTCGCTTTGGTCTCTTCCAATTACAAGCCACGTTGAAAATTTTGGATCAGTTAAAACCACGATTTATTGAAAACGCAGTTTCTAGATCGTGGTTTTTTCGGAAGCGGTGACTTTTCGTTGCCCGACATAGTTTTTGATCTCACTCTTGAAGTATTACTTTCATACACATTTAAAATGCCTGCTTTTAAATATCATTTATTCAGCCGCAAAATCTGGCAGCGTCGAATCAACACAAAGCTGACTGCCGTTTGCTAGTGATGCTTAAGCTGCTGACAGAAACAGGCGCAAACGCCGTGCGGGCAATGACAGAGAGAATAGAAGTAGTGTATTCAAATGCGCACTAACGAAATGCTGATTTACGCTACGCACACACCGCGCAAGTTGCTTTACTTTCTACTCTCTGCGCGTTGCCGTCGCGTGTGTCAAGAGATGTTTGTGTTTTGAGTAGTGTTTTCGTGGTGGTTTGCATATGTTTGGAGTCGTGTGTTGGTGTTGGCTGTGATATCAAATTTGTTGATTTTTATATTTTTTAATGAAAATCTTTATTTTTCCAAATTGGGGTAATTAAATTAGCACCTAAAAAAAGACAAACCCTGTAGGATAGAAAAATTATATGTAAATCATTCAGGTTTTTCAATTTTTTTTCCAATCACGTCCACTTGTCACTTTGATTTCGTTGTTGTGTTCAAAGTCGAAGCGCGCCGCCGACACCGCAACATCATGTCAGTGAAAAGTCGCCACATACCGCGAAGCCAATGTCCGCACGGCGTTTGCGCCTGTTTCTGTCAGCAGCTTTATAGTGATAGTCGGTACAAAAGCTACCAGGTCGATGCGCATGATAACGCGCTAAATTCAAATTGCGTTTGAGTAAAACATGTTAAAAATGTACGAATTTCTTAATAGTTGTAAAGATTTTCTAACTTTACAAGTATTAACAAAAATTATCAAGATTAAAACATTTTTGATGGAAGAAATTGAAATTGCCGGCTTTTTTCGAATTTTTCAAATTTCTGGCCGGCCGCCGGTTCGAGAGTGATATTGCCGGCCGAGCCGGCTGAAAACCGGCCACTTGGCAACCCTAGGGAGAAGACACCTTTGAGAGCCTGACTCAAAAGGCACTGGACATGGAGAAGCTTCAACAGAACTCCGTATATGCTCCCTACCAAATGTCAGTGCCCCTCCCAGCCTTCAACCTTTACGGGCAAACAGTCCCTGAAACCCAACTAGAAAATATTTACAAAATGGCCCCCGCGACACCCCACCAAAACACCAACACTCAATACACCGCCCCGCCAATAACAACAACGCCGCAAACAACACTCCACAATCAGATAAATCCCCAGGTAATGTATACCACGTACGCCCCACTACCAGAAACCCCGCAAACTACACCGCAGGCGCCATTACAGAGCGTCCAACAGGTAACTGCTACGAGCCCCTCTCCTAAACCCGTAACCAACCCCTTGGCAAACATCACTTGTAGCTACTGTCGGAATAGAGAGCATACTTATGCAGATCTAAAGCGAAAAAACGCTCCTTTCTGCATAATTTGCAGGGCCAATTCACACGATGCGAGGGACTGCCGCCAACCAGCGGAGTCACCCCCATTTCAGCAATAACAACCGATATCAGCAACAGGGCCCCTCCTTTAACAATAGGGGAGAGGGGCATAGTGGGGTATCTAAGATGTTATGGGTCATTTTTCAGCTAATAATGGCGTTTGGTTGAGTTTAATTTTTTTTTGGGTTGTACAGCACGTCTATCATTATTTGGCACGCCAGTTTTTATTTTAGTAAAAACAGTTTGGCTAACGGAATAAAATACATTCAGAGTGAAGTTTACCCCACTTTGCCCCGTACAGCGGGGTAAAGTGGGGTACCAGGTGGAGCATTGTGGGGAGCACTATCTGGATTAGCCCTGTATTTTTTCACATAGCATTCGAGTATAGTTTGTGGAGCAACAAGTAGCTGTGCACTTTTTTGTAACCCTTTTTTTCTGACACCACACTATGCACTGCTTTTTCTATAGCCTCCATAGACCCCAAGAGCGTTGATTCGTTTTTTTCTTATATGTGCGAACAATAACTGAAACAAGCAATTGTTTTGTGTAAATAAACCATCGAGTTATGAAGTTATGTAAACTATGAAGTTATATCTGTTATGAATGAATACGGGGCAGAGTGACACTAAACTCCTTGTCGATTGAATACCGCACTATGCCCCATTTAGAATACCCCACTTTGCCCCTACCCACATTGCAAGATAAAATATTAACAACTACATATTACCTTTGGTTTTAATTAAATTTTTTTTTTCGTATTCGTATCAGGAATAGTTTACAGTAAAATATAGCACACAATCATAAACAGGACATTACTAGCACATACATTAACTATGACACGAATGACAACAATTTTTTTAACAAATACGTAATATTATTACTTTTGTTGCGAGCGCTAAAACCGATGTCGCGAATACCTGTAACATTAGCGAAGGTCATACTATGACTTAATACTAAACCCAGTGCGTCGTTTAAATTATCGTACTACTGTTTCTTCACATCAATTTTGTACTACCCCGCTATGCCCCGCTACCCCACTATGTCCCCCTCTCCCCTACTAGTCGTTACACCAATCAAAGGTCTCAATTCCAAGGTAATAACCGCTACCCAGACCAGAGGCCACAACCAGTAGGTAACTATCGCTACCCTGACCAAAGACCTCCCAATCAGGGCGTTAATCGTCAACCAAACAATCGACCCACAAGTAATGTTAATTGCCCCCCAAATGACCGTCAACAACCGGCCAACAACACAAGATCAGTGTTCAATATTAGATGTAGGTGTGATTTCTGCCATAGACGTGGCCACACAGTAGACTACTGCCGTCAAAGGCAGCGTTGGGAATCGCAGCAAGCGGGAAACTCCCCGCAGTCGGACCAAGAAACCCCGGCCCGACGCTAGTTCCTAAAAATAATACTAAAGGGGAACCTCAAGCGCCCGCACCAAGTGTCCCACTCGTCTCTCTTCCACTAGACATAAGCCTTAACGGCAAAGCCGACCTAGCAGTGGACACCGGCTCTGATGTCAGTATACTAAAACACAAAAAACTCAAGGATCCCAACCTATTTGATCCCACTAAAAAATGCACATTACAAACGCCATACGGCCAAGGAAAAGCCCTAGGGAGCTGTCAGGGGAATGTTCTTCTGAATACCCCCCTCCCATGCACCTTCCAAATTGTGCAAAACATGCCAGAGATGGCCTATTAGGATACGATTTTGTTACCAAACACTGTAACGTTGAGGGCCCAAACCAAACACTGCGATTTCGCCGTACAGAAATCAATCCAGTAGAAATAGCTATACCACTACATAGTAGAACCAGCAAGTCGAAACCCAGAGAGCAGCAGGAGCAAACCCAAACCAGGGAATCCCCCGGTGGTGTCTCCCCTGTATTCTCAGAAAAGAATACCAGCTGCCTAACTCAAGATGGGTCAAGGTTGGAAGACAGCCTCAACGACTTTGAGACCACCAAAGTCACCAGTCATAAGGTAGTACTGGATAAACCCATCTACCTCCCAAGTCGGTCTCAAATGGTGGTTTCTATTTCACTAGGGTTAGAGGAAGAAATGCTTTGCGAGTCATACGAGCCGAGCGAAGGAGTATTCCTAGCCAATGCCCTCTTACCCTCTGGGACGAGAACAGTGTCTATAGGCCTCCTCAATATAAACACCCAACCGGTAGTCCTGGCGAGCCTAACTCTTACGCTCGCCTCAGCAAAAAACTACAACACCATTCAACTAGCCCCAACCATCAACCCTAAGCCGCTAACGAATGCTAAAGACGAAGGGGCGTACCCTTCAGGCTCTGAACCAGTCGGTCTCAGGAACGCCAGTGCCCAATCGTCTCCAAACGCAGGGCTCCCAGGTATGCCCAAACAAGGTGCAATCCCGCAAGGTATACCCAAGGGTAAACGGGCAAAATTGAAGTTGGAAAAAAGGGAAAGGGACAGCCCCTCTGCCAACTGAGATATCTAATCCCGGACTTCGAAGATCCGGACCCCGAGCGCCGCTCGCGCCTCAAACAATTGGACGAGGAACTTAATCTCGACCACCCCCTAACGGCGAAGAGGAACGGTCCATCAGGGATCTCTGTTATGGATACGCCGATATCTTTCACTTAAAAGGGGACAAGCTAACCTACACGGAAGCTCTGAGTCACGAGATCCCTATGGTCTACGACCAGTATATTAATCAAAAAATGTACAGACTGCCCGAAACCCAGAGGCAGGTCATAAATGACCAACCAGAAGAAATGTTGGACAGCGACATTGTCCAACGAAGTAAAAGCCCTTGGAACTCACCCCTCCTCCCTCCCCTAAGAAACCGGGCCCCGATGGTGAGAAAAAATGGCGGGTAGTGGTCGATTTCCGAAAGATCAATGAAAAGACCATAGGCGACGCATATCCGCTGCCAAGGATCGAGGATATTCTGGACCAGCTCGGTCACTCGAGATACTTCTCTACCCTCGACTTGGCCAGTGGTTACCACCAGGTATTGGTGGAACCACAAGACCGCCCCAAGACGGCTTTTAGTACGAATTATGGGCACTATGAGTTTAAACGCATGCCGTTCGGGCTAAAAGGAGCCCCGGCTACGTTTCAGAGGCTAATGAATTATGTCCTCACAGGCCTACAAGGTCTCGAATGCTTCGTGTACCTAGAAGAAGGTTCTCATCTACGGGAAGAACCTTGAGGACCATAATTCAAAGCTCCAACGGGTATTCGACCGGTTGAGGGAGAACAACCTCAAATTACAACCGGAGAAATGCCAATTCCTAAAAAAGGAAGTAGTCTATCTGGGTCATGTATGCTCCGAAGAAGGAGCCCTCCCCGACCCCAGAAAGACAGAGTGTGTCCAAAACTTCCCGGCATCCCGAACAATCAGGCAGGTACAGTCATTCCTAGGCCTTGCCAATTACTATAGAAAGTTTATCGCAGATTTTTCTAAGATAGTACGCCCGCTAACGAATTTGTTGCGAAAGGGCGTGAAATTTTCTTGGACGCCGAAATCCCAGGAAGCATTCCAAACAGTGAAGCGTTCCTTAGTCTCCCCACCACTGCTGATCTACCCTGACTTCGATAAACCGTTCAACCTAACAACGGATGCCAGCAGTGAGGCACTCGGAGCAGTGCTCTCTCAAGGAGACTTAGGCAAAGATCAGCCCATAGCATATGCGAGCCGCACCCTAAATAAGGCGGAGCGCAACTACTCCACCGTCGAAAAGGAGTTGCTAGCCATAATATGGGCTGTTAAGAACTTCAGGTGCTACTTAATGGCTCAAAAGTTTACGGTCTACACAGATCACAAACCGCTCAAGTCAAAGACCCCACCACTCGACTCGTTAGATTACACCACAAATTGTCGGAATACGACTACCATATAGAGTATAAACCGGGTAAATACAACACGAATGCTGATGCTCTCAGCCGGATTCCCGAAAGAGCAGAAGAGCCCAATACCTTCACGGTGGAAGCTCTAATTCACCAACCCGGTGAGCCCCTACCCATATCCCTCGCGGAAACTGGGGCTGTTGCGCCTCCTACGGAAAGATCGAAACAATGTAACGCGGTCACAAAAGCTCAGGCGCAAAAACTCCAGGAGGATGAAAAGGACGAACACGTCCCAACTCTCAAAGCCCCCGATATCGACGAAAGGTCTGAAGAAATGGACCCCGAGAAGGAAATAGAGAAGCCTCCCGAAGCCTCAGGGGAAGACCCCATCAAGCAACCAAGAAAAGTCATTTTAAAGGACCACCACGACTCCCCTTTCGGTGGACACCAGGGAGTCGTCAAAACTTACAATAGAATTCGCCAAAAGTATTGGTGGAGACGAATGTTCCGCGACATAAGTCGGCATGTCCGGAAGTGTAAAAAGTGCCAAACCATGAAGGCATCGAGACAATTCCGAATGCCCATGGTTATAACAGACATCGCGGAAAAACCGTTCGACAAGGTTTATTTGGACATCGTAGGTCCACTGGAAGAAACTATTTCGGGAAACAAGTATATCCTAACCTTCCAGGACAACCTAGCTAAATTCGTCGACTGGTATGCCATTCCCAATGCGGAAGCTCAAACGATAGCACAAATTTTCTTCGACGAAATCGTCACGCGAGATACGGTTTTTGATTATTTGGTTTATTAAGAAAAAGAATTTAAAATCAAACAAAATAAATACGAATTAAAACACACAACTTTTCCGACTACAACTTTATTTTTAAATGTTAAACAATTGCCGGCCGAGCTTAGACTGACTAAAAAATGTAATTACTCTAATTCTACTGTTCAAAAATAAAAGGAATCATTTTGCATGGGAATGTTATGAATCGGTTCCCCAACCTCCAATGTATTCCTATATTCCTATAAAACGAAACCAATTTCATTATAAATAACATCTCATATTCCCTAAAATGATAAATTCACATGGGTGAAGTATTTATTTTCTTTTACCCAATGCTGACTTTAATTTCAATTTGTATATTATACATACATATATTTCATTTTAACTAGTTAGACAAAGGAAATGCTGACTCTTCAATATATACATATATACATATATTTTGTTAATCCAATAGACAAAGGAAATGCTGACTTTAATTTCAATTTGTATATTATACATACATATATTTCATTTTAACTAATTAGACAAAGGAAATGCCCGATAAAATTTCAGACAAGCTTCCATAGAAATTAATTCAAATCCTTTACTGCGTCAGCATTTTCGAGACAAACAAATGTATCGTATTACATATTGCATCGCACATAGAAAACCCTTATCAGCATTATTTCTCGCGAATATCAAGCACCTGAACAACCGAAGAGAAAATGATAATCAGTTGGGTTTATAAGATCGCGGCGGTCAGTTGTTAAAACAAATTAATTATGAAAATTATTTAAAGTAATTATGAAATAAAGCAAAAAGTTAACGTTGAAGGAATTAAATGTTAAAACAAATTAATTATGAAAATTATTTAAAGTGATTATGAAATAAAATAAAAAGGTAACGTTGAAGGAATTAAATGTTAAAACAAATTAAAGTAATTATGAAGTAAAATAAAGAAATTTCGCCGAAGGAAATAAATGTTAAAACAAATTAAAGTAATTATGAAGTAAAATAAAGAAATTTCGCCGAAGGAAATAAATGTTAAAACAAATTAAAGTAATTATGAAGTAAAATAAAGAAATTACGCCGAAGGAATTAAATGTTAAAACAAATTAAAGTAGTTATTGAAATAAAATAAAGTGTTAACGTAGAAGGCATTAAATGTTAAGCGAATTAAAGTAGTAATGAAATAAAATAAAAAGTTAACGTTGAAGGAAATAAAACTTACAATGATTTAAAGTGATTACGAAATAAAATAAAAGGTTAACGTTGAAGGAAGTAAATGTTAAAAAGATTTGAAGTAATTATGAATTACAATAAAAAGTGAACGCTGAAAGAAATTAACTGTTAAAATGAATTAAAGTAATTATTAAATGAATTAAAGTAACAAACGCATAAAAATAAAATAAAACAAAATATTCTAATAAAAAGATGAGTTTTTATTCTTGTAAAACAAAACATAAATTAACCTATTGAAAATTGAAAGGATCAAGATTATAACAAATGGTGGCAGCGGTGGGATGAAGGGGAAGGTTAGTAAGACCCCCCATCATCACGAACAAGCAACTAGGAGCAGCAGAGAAAATAGAAGGGATGAAAGCACTAAGAACGTGAAGCGGCAACACAGAATCAACAAAATCAACTAGAATTACCCGGAAAAGAAAATAACGAGGAGGCTGAAAATAAACAAGAACCAGCAGAAAAAAAAAATTTGTATAGTGATAGTGTAGTGAAAGAGCCTGGTGAGTAAAATGTCTCTCTTGTTTTTTTTTTAATTCTTCTTTTGCCTTTTTTTTTACAATGAATTCGATATTTTCTTATATATATCGAGGGTTTCCTGCCAAAAGGTCGTATCAACCAAAACATGGATTTAGAGGATTCAATAAAAACATTTCAAAAATCGGTGCATTTTTTTTTCATATTGCTTATCATCGAAAATAAATGTTTGTAGGCGTATGTTTTGGATACTTTTATTCACTTCATGAGTTTTGTCAAAACAAACCGTAAAAAATTTAATATGTTTATACGCCGTTCTGGTTTGTTGATTTATTAATGCATATAGGAAAAATCAAAGACGTATACGCAAAAGTAAGAACATGTTTATTATAAAAGAAAACGAAAAAAGACAAATTCTACTTAAAAACTTAATTTTGATGAACCGAAAACATTATTCAATATTGGGACCTTTCATTTTCGCCGCTTGGACAAAATCTTCTCCCGCATTGCTTGTAAACTCAGCTCGTCATCGTCATCTGTATCGTCATTCCTACTTTCATTCTGAATGACTGGGAGATTTCTATAAAAATCGTGGTATTCCGATATAATAGTATTGTCTTTGCATAATGCCATTAAATCTTCATACTTTTTTTTGGATATCGGAATTTTCTGTTTGTAAGCATTTTGTGGTTGCGAAATAATAGAAGAACGTCTTCCCCGTCTTAAGTTAGTATGGATTTCTTTATACTCATCCCAGTATTCGCACTTGACGAACATTGAATTCGGCAAATCTTTTTCAAAGAGTAAACATTTAACATCCTTCCAGTTCAAAATCGTCGAATCAGTAGCCTTGTGAACATTAGGCATTTGCGAGGTTTTAAAGCTTTTGAAATCAAGAAAGTCGATGTATGTCAAGCGTTTTACTTTATACGGCAATCCCCGTTTCTTGGCCATTCTTACCACATTCTCCCAATCATTGGGCACATAAATTTTCGCGTACTCGCTAGCCTTTTCGATAGCGGAGTGCATTGAATCACACTCCATGTGTATGTGTCCTGGCTCAAGAAAATTCATTTGAATTGTTTCCAATCCATCATGCTTCGATAGTGAATATTGCAACATACAAGCCATTATTGCATTTTTATTTTGGCCGGGGCATGAGTCAGAATACAATCGTAGATGTTTGGTTTCTTTAGGAACTGTAGATAAAATGAATTTTGATAGGCAAGTTGCTATCTCATTACTCCCTCTTTGTCCATTTGTTTCGTCCCATAGAAAAGCGTGTCCTTGCTTAGAAGCTACCTCATAAACCGTGAGATTAAACACAGCAAGTTTCCGTTTATAGAAAACTGGTTTCCCAAAAAATATAGGACAATTTAGGACAGCTTCTAGGTCAAAGTTTGCGCAAAGAATAGATTTATCTTCTTGGGCAGCTTGTTTATCGGCTTTTTTATGTTCATCTGCTGCATTCTTTCTTTTAACGTGAAGGTCATACTCTTCTTTGGTCTTTCCTGTAACATTAACTTCGTCTGTGTCATCTTTATTGAAGTTATAGCACCAGCACTGGTCCTTTCTTGGATGATAGAAACCAATGTTTTTCTTTATAATCGCTTCTTTGTATATTGTTTTTGAAACGGGTTTATTCTGCGTTTCCTGACAATATTCTAGGTATAATTTATACATTATCTCTTTATTTAAGTTTGCTTCCAAATATTCTTTGCTAGTATCTCGTCTACACCAGTGAGATGGTACTCTGGGAAACGAGTCAATGTGATTATTCATTGCCATAATGGCATCCTCTGGAAGCTTATTAGACGGAACATGTCTGCCTCGTCTATCGGGGCTTGGAGCTCCAATAGTTGATCTGCCGCTCTTAGCCAAGGCAACTCTAATTTTTTTATCTGAAATATTTAATGTATTCAAAAACATTATTTTGCAGACAGGCATATCAGCTGATTCGAATGGAAGTGTGTATTTCAAAGTAAATTTTCGCCTAGAATGTTCTTTTCTAGGAAAAGCAGCTGCTGTTTTAGTTACGCATCTGATTATAAAGTCGTGTTGCCTCTCTAGGCTTTCTAAATTCCAATAATTTGAGCAAATAGCATTTCTATCTAAGTCGCTAAGCCTTTCATTGCATTTTAAAATGCAGCTGCAACTTTCCTTTGGAACTTTTCTGGGTTGAACTCGACCTAGTGTATCGGTATACTCTTCTCCAAGTAACCGTTTGGTTTTCCGAATAGTCTTTTTCCATGTTTTAGGATTTTTCCTCTTTCTTCTTTTGCTCCTTTCATTAATTGGTTCATCATTGTTGTTCGCTTCCTCATTTTCTGCATATTCATTTTCCTCAATCTCTACATCGTCAGGTTCATAGTCTGGATCACTTATAGAGTCATCTAGGTCTTCTGCTTCTTCAGTCTGTACATCTTCAATTTCAAAAGCCAGGTCCTCGATAGGTTCATCTAAATCTTCTGCAGCTTCTACAATAATAGATCTTTGATCTAACGAATGAGCAGGCTGAAACTGTTCCGACTGCTCCATGGCTTCATCGTCTTGAAAATCTGCGCTCTCAATACGCGAAGTATTTGGAGCAATGGAGTTTATTAAGTCAAAATCAGTTATGCTAATATCGAAGTTTGTAGTGACATTTATTTCTTCTAAGCTTGGCACTACTTCATACGACCAATTGTTTTCTAGAGACACATTTTCTGCAACATTATCTGCACCTGAAACACAAATAATGAAGTTGTTTACCTTAAAGTATTTAGATTTTGAGAAAAAATTTTTACCTGTTGTGAGAGCCACATTGCTTTCTATTCTATTATTTCCAGTGTGAACTGTCTCTAATGAAACGTTTTCCACTAAATGATTATCTGTAAGAAATAAAATAAATACTAATTACTCACCTTTCAACTGATAATTCTTATTTTCCATTTTTCAAATTACCTGAATTTTTCACGCCTTTGGTCGAAACCGTGGGAAGTTCGACGTTCATCATCGTAAATATCTTTTTGGTTCTTGTCGACATTGTAATATTTCAATTACTCACTATAAAAAATCGTTTTCAAACACTCCAACACGTCTAAATTCACAGAACATTACATATAATTAATATAAAAAATAGAAAATTAGAGAGATTTTTGAGGTTATGTATGCACATACGACCAACCTTCGCATTATCAAACGCGGCGCCAATATGCGACTAGCGTAATTTTGACATGCCAGAATGCCACATGTTCATACGACCTTACTAATAATATACTTTTGTCATGCCAAAAAGACGCATGTACATACAACTTTCTGGCATGTTCAACTTGTCGATAATTGTTGATACGTCTAAATAAATAAGCAAGTAGCGGCGTTACCGCCAGTCTGATGGATACGATATTCTGGCACGAAAAATATACGACTCTAAGAAAAAAAATTACGTTATAAGCCCAAAATCGCGATTTTGTGGATACGCCCTTCTGGCAGGAAACCCTCGATATATACAATACCAGTGAATAGTGGTCCATAGTGAACGCACTTTTCAGAATATGTTGGGCTACAGTATCCGATTGGGCTGTAGTATCCGTTTAGAATAGAAACTCTAATTGGGCTTAGTGGCATTCCTTTAGTTGGAATACTTAGTTCTTTTGTATGGCTATAGTTGAATTCCTTTTGGGAAATATAGTGTCCTTATGTAAAATTTTTTTTTGGAACTGTTCTGTAATATAAGAACCGAATAAGGTCGGTCACATTCCTTTCTTTATTTGGTCAATGCGGCTTTACCAGAAAGGCAAATCCTCCTACGGCAAGTGGAGACTTAACGTTCCTTTGTGCTGATGTAGTCGTCCGTTTTATAATTAAATTTCCACAATATACGCTTGTCAGATGGTATTCCACTTTTCAGAAATTCGAGTCATTTTCGCGTAAAAAATTTCTTGCGCTATAACTGCACTAAAATCAATAATAATTAAGAATCGTAGACTTCGAAACCCGTGCTAGACCTTACATGTAAAAAAAAAATTTTTTTTTGTTGAAGAACACAAACAGGAAAATCAAATTTCCCTTTTTTTGAAACACTAGAGTTTCAAAATTCTCCTACGTAGGCGACAACAGGTCGTCCATCTCTTCTCGGAACTTCCCTTCCAACACTACGCAATGCCGGACGAAGTTAAGACAATCACCCTATCTGACGTTAGGAGTATGATCCCAGAGTATAACGGAGACCCTGGTGAGCTACACAAATTTCTGACCTGCTGTGAGGTTCTGTTCCAAACAGGCGCTTCTGCCGCAGATAAAAAGTTGTACCTAAATATACTAGTAACAAGACTAGGTGGGGCAGCTTACG
The DNA here is from genome assembly GCA_963855945.1 of Thereva nobilitata. Lineage (NCBI taxonomy): Eukaryota > Metazoa > Arthropoda > Insecta > Diptera > Therevidae > Thereva > Thereva nobilitata. The sequence goes on from OY979697.1 coordinate 61,389,311, forward strand.
ACTTCATCAAATATAAAACTTTCAATAAATGGGAAGACCTGAAAGAAGCTTTAAAGGAACAATTTCTGCGAGTTAAATCACGGTCAGTAGCTCAAAACGAGTTGTTGGGCGCCAAGCAAAAGCAAAGGGAAACCGTCAAGGAATTTGGCGATAGAATTTCTGGCCTATTGGCCGATTTGAACACTATCACTTACGAATCAGTCACTGCGAACGAAGCACAGACTTACCTTCTAGGAGAGAACGAGAAAATAGCTATTCAATCGTTTGAAGATGGGTTAAGAAACGAGCAAATTAAGTTATTGGTGAAAGCGCATGCTGAAACTAATTTGCGAAAAGCCATTGAATATGCTGAAGAGCATTCCACAAGATTAGAACGAAATGATAACCGACCGCCCGCCGAACCCGCTCGAAACCTTCAAATCCCTCAACCGTATTGTAGAAACTGCAACCAAAAAGGCCATTTCACATCCAGTTGTTACAGAAATAGGAACTTGCCACAATTTCAGCCCACTAACGTAAAAAAGGAGGTCCAACATGTCGTTTGTCATTACTGTAAAATGGCGAATCATACCATTAACAATTGTTTTGCAAGATTACGAGATAATAAAATTCAAGGCAGATATCACTCTGTACAACATCAACATGCACATCCAAGTCAACCAAATCATAGTCAGATGCGACCCATACAGAGGAATGTACGTTACGCCCCAAATATCCAGGTATCGAGAAACACGTTTGAAGGACACAATCAACAGAACTCAAGAGACCAGCACATGGCGGGAAACGAGAACTCGCGGATGGAGGCCCTCGGTGCACCATCCCGCGTTCATATGCAGCACGTTATAGCCGAGGTCCACGACGAACAATAGGTAATACAAGAATAAAGATGTTAAAGATCAGAATAGGAGTAATTGATTTTGGAAATTCCTTGTGCGTACGTCTACCTTTCTATCCCTCTAATAAACCACACTCATTATTCCTTATCGACACTGGCGCTGAAGTCAGTTTAATAAAATCCAATGGTAATTTTCTAGACGTAGAAGAAAGCTCGCGAAGATGCGTTATAACTACTATATCCGATGACCCTATACCGACCGTTGGTTCAGGCACGGGTATCTTTGATCTTATCTCGGACTCAGAAACTCGCAAATTATATCACAAATTTCACTTTGTCGCTGAGAGTACTAATTTGAAATATGATGGCCTGATTGGTGACGACTTCTTCCGCAAATATAACGCGAAAGTAGATTATCTTACCAATGAATTGGTAATGAGGATATTTGAAGGAGAGGAACAACTAGCCGACATAAATTTAAACTCGGCACTAGATACTACTATCACTATCCCTGCGAGATGTGAGACCGTTATTGAAGTCCCTACAGAAAGTGATGGAAATATTATATTTTTTAAAGACGAAATTAAACCAGGGGTGTATTTGGGAAACACACTGGCCAAATCCAAAAACTTTAAAGCTACAGCGCTAATACTAAATTCCAATGACTTTGAGGTCATAATAAATACTAAAGAAATATGTCCCAGATACGATGAATTAAATAAATACGATGTTTTAACTTTAAATTACAATCGAGATGTCGTGCCGAACCGACTTCAAAAACTAGGAAACTTATTACAACTAGAACATTGCAATGACGAAGAAAAGTTTTCGATATTGGAGATTTGTCGGAGATATAACAACTTGTTTTACTTGGAAGGTGATGTATTAACATGCACTGATGCCATAAAACACGAAATTCATACCCCAGCAGATGTACCTCCAACGTATGTTAGACCCTACCGTCTACCTGAGAGTCAAAAACAAGAAGTAAATAAACAAGTACAAGAAATGTTGGATAATGGGATAGTTAGCCCAAGCTTCAGTCCATGGAACTCACCTCTGCTATTGGTTCCCAAAAAGGAAGATAGCGCCGGTAACAAACAATGGAGAGTTGTGGTGGATTTTCGCCGGCTTAATGACATCACCGTAGGCGACGCATTCCCATTGCCCAATATTTCAGACATCCTAGATCAGTTGGGAAAGTCAAAATACTTCAGTACACTCGATCTCGCTAAAGGCTTCCATCAGATACCGATGGAGGAACAACATAAAGAAAAAACAGCCTTCAGTACCCCATACGGGCATTTTCATTTCAACCGAATGCCCTTCGGTTTGAAAAACTCCCCAGCCACTTTTCAGCGGCTGATGAACAATGTGATGACTGGTCTTCAGGGTATCAGCTGCTACGTATACATGGACGATATTGTTATACATGGGTATAACCTCAGAGATCACAATGAGAAACTCGTACAGGTGTTGGAGCGACTCGCTCGTCATAATTTAAAGTTACAACCTGATAAATGTAATTTTCTGAAACGAGAGTTAGCATACCTAGGTCATATAGTAAGCGACGAAGGCTTAAAGCCAGACCCCAAAAAAATTGAGGCAGTCATATCTTATCCAATCCCTCAGCGAGAAAGGATGTGAAATCTTTTCTCGGGTTCGTGGGTTATTATAGGCGATTCGTAAACAACTTTGCAAAGATTTCTAAGCCTTTAACTAACTTGTTAAAAAAGGGCTCTTCCTTTAAGTGGGACACCTTTTGTGATGAGGCGTTCAATCTCCTCAAAACACAGTTAACTACTGCACCTGTTTTAGCTTTTCCGCAGTTTGACCAGGAATTTCTAGTGACCACGGACGCCAGTGATTTTGCTCTAGGCGCCGTGCTTTCGCAAGGCAAAATCGGTGAGGATAAACCGATAAGTTTCGCTAGTCGAACAATGAACCCTGCGGAAACTAGGTATTCCACTACGGAAAAAGAACTGTTAGCTATTGTGTATGCAGTTGAACAATTTAGACCCTATCTTTATGGAAGGCACTTCAAAGTAATAACCGATCACAAACCCCTGATTTGGTTACTAAGCCTTAAAAATCCCTCTTCGCGACTAATGAGATGGCGCATTCGACTCGAAGAATATTCCTACGAAATAATACATAAACCGGGTAAATATAACGCTAATGCTGATGCACTAAGTCGTATCAAGATCGGAGATCATACACACAATTTTGATACCATGAACATAGATAATAAAAATAGTGTCCTAGTAGTTACACGAAGTCAACGGAAGAATTTAGCCGAGAAAATAGAAATAGAAGAAAGTCCGGTAGAAGTACCCTATGAAATTAATAGCAATCAAGATGAAGGAAAAACTGATGATTCATTTGTAAAAATCAATCGCGATTCAATTATTCTACGGAAGAATATAAAACATAAGTTTATTATATTAAAACAGGCAGCAAACAGTATGGAAGACCAACTAAAGCAAGAAATAAACGATTTCAAGATGAATGAAATCGGTGAAACAAAAATCTGGAAGAAGTGTTCTGATAACACATACATAGTTACCAAAGTATTTCTTCCAGTGCGTTCCTCGAACGACAGAGAAATCTTGTCTAAATCACTGAATGAATTCCTTGAATATAGTCATATACACAAACTGAATCGGGTAGATATCTCTGTACCTCCAATAGACCAAAACTCATTGAATAATGTAAAAGAAATGTGCAAGCGTATATTCGGTAATAAAATAATCGTCTGTCTGTACCTAGACAATAAACATAAATTAACAAGTAAAGAGGAAATAGAAAAGGTACTGCGAGAATTCCATGAGAACCCTCTAGGGGGGCACCAAGGCGTTTCACGAACTTTCAAGAGGCTTAGCCAGAACTTCTATTGGCCCTCTATGCTTCACGATATCAAAAGTTTCATTAGAAAGTGCGAATCTTGCCAGAAGAACAAGCTTAGTAAACGCACTCTCATCCCAATGAAAATTACCACCACTAGTAGCAGGCCGTTCGAAAGAGTTGCCCTAGACATCGTCGGCCCACTCAACGTCAGTCACGAAGGAAATAAATTTCTTTTGACATTTCAGGATGACTTGACAAAGTTTTCTGCCGCATTTCCTATTCCTAATGCAGAGGCTCATACGGTGGCTGAAACTTTCGTAAAAAATTTGGTTTGTCAACACGGGTTCCCCGAATCGCTACTGACAGACCAGGGCACAAACTTTCTCAGTAGACTATTTCGAGAAACTTGTAAACTTCTAAAAATAAAAAAATTGCAGACAAGCGCATACCATCCCCAAACGAATGGAGCCCTTGAGCGCAGTCACCGTACCCTAGCAGAATATCTTAGGCATTACGTAGATAAGGATGCAACAAATTGGGACACGTGGATACCATACGCCATGTTCACATATAATACGACTCCCCATAGCAGCACAAATTTCACACCCTATGAACTTCTTTACGGCTTTCCAGCAAACATACCTAACTCATTTCGCCAAACCCCCCAAGTTTGTTATAACTACAATGACTATGTTAATGAACTACGCGCCAGGCTACAACACTGTTATCAAATAGCCAAGGAACTCTTAATAAAAAACAAAGAGATATCAAAGCAGTATTACGACAAACATTCCAAAAGTACCAATTTCAATGTAGGAGACGTCGTGTGGTTGAAGAACCAAACTCCTAAAAATAAATTTTCACCTAAATGGGTTGGACCCTACGGCATTACCAAAATCAATTCTGAAGAGACCTCCACAATCAAAATAGGAAAATCGGAAAAAACCGTCCATAATAACAATTTGAAACTATTTAAACAGATTTAACACATGGGCTAAGGTATCTGTGGCCTTAGTATCCGATGAAATCTAAAAAAAAAAAAAAACAACATCCATAATCCGTTTTCTAAAACCTATACATTATTTCAGACATGATGCTGGGAATAATTATAATAATGGGACTCTCAACGGTCAATGCTGCAGGAATTCGTATAACATCTATAACGGATAACCCTGGACTCTATTTCGAAGAAGTGGGAAAAATATCACTTTATTCGAATGAATGGAAGGTAGTAACATTTTTCGACCTCCAGGATTTCAAAGTCGAATTCAACTATATAAATAAGTATTCCACATACCTCAATACCATCTGTAATTCTCTAAATGAACACGGTAAATTTACGCAGCTTTGTAAAACAACCTTAACAGAAATAAACCACATATTGTCGGATATATCGCAAAGAAATGAACTATTAACGAGTAACCAAAGACAAAAACGAGGATTATTTAACGCAATAGGAATCTTGAGCAAATCTCTCTTCGGTACCTTGAGTTCAGAAGATGCCGAATACTACAATAACCAAATTGAATCGCTACGAGATAATAATATGTATACGGAGAATCTTATTAAAAATCACACAATTCTGCTGGATGCCACAGTCAACGTGTTCAATAGGACATTGAACAATATTAATGCACAATTCTCCCACATCGGAGCAAGGTTGCAAAGGTTAACAAATTTAACAATAGACAATGAAGCCATTTTACAAATGGAATCTGCGTTCAACGGCATCACACTTATTTTACTCCGTTACCAGAAAACACAATCGGTAATTTTGGACTTGATTACAGACGTACGCAATGAAAGGTCACACCCCAGTATAATTAGCCCAATACAGTTAAACAATATCCTGCAGAGAATACAAAAGGAAATCCCAAGTTCCGTAACCCTACCGGTGAATTCAAAAGATAACGCTCTATTACAACTATATAAGATCGGGAAAATGAAAACTGCTATACATCGAGACAGAGTAATATTTGAGCTTCGCATATCTTTACCATTTAAAGAACTTTACCAGTTATACAAATTAATTCCACTACCCACTCCCTATAATAATACATTCGTATACATTCAACCCTCAACAGGATTTCTAGCCGTAGATTATAATAGAGAGCACTACTACAGCATAAACAAAAACGACCTAGCCAGATGCTACTCGGAAAACCACCTAGATTACCTATGCCAACTAATGCAGCCGATTTAAACATTCTATCTAATAACCATGCTTGCGAAATCGCGTTACTCAAAAGAGAGAAACTCCCTCTCGAATCGTGTGATATCAGAAAAACCAAACTAAGTTCATTTTGGATTCAATTATCTGCTCCAAATAACTGGCTATTCTCAACTAATGAAACTGTAAATTTAGATATTATCTGCCAGGATAATATAAGCCCCTACACTATAACTGGTACGGGCATACTTCACATCTATCCCAACTGTTATTTGCGCAGCAAGGAATTTATTCTGCGTTCAACAAATACAAAACTTTTGATAGAACCTAACTCCTTTATACCAGCAATAAATATATCAGACTCTCTGCCAAATTCTCTAAAATATGATTCGACTTCGCAAAATCAATCGAAAACAACCATACTTAAATACTCAATTGACCATGACTTTGATGCCCTATTAGTGGCTATCAAAGAACAGGAAGGTTTAGAGAGAAGTCATAGCGTTATAAACTCACATAATGTCCATCACTATTCACTAGGGTACCTATTACTGTTGATAATAATAATTTTTACGATATACAAGATCAATTTTAAATTTAAATTATGCAAAAGACAGAATTTGGGTATTGAACAAGAAGAAGCAGAGGACGACGTAGAAATGTCGAGCAATATAGGCGAGACTAGAGCAACCAGGCTCACACTTAATTTATAGATATATAAACGTATAATATTTACGTATATGAATTAAGCTCATATTTTTAATATTAATTTCACTAAGTTAAGAAACAAGAAACAAATTTTTTTTTAGCTTTACTTAAGAATAATCATCGAGAAGCAGTCAAGTACCAATAAATATATACCTTAAATGGTGACGACAGGTTAGTAAGACCGGTCACACAAAATAAAGATAAAACATAAATAAAAAAAAATATAATTAATAGATTATAGATTTTTTATATAAATAATTACGCTAAATGCATAATAATAAATTTTAGAATTTTCCTTTCTTTTTGAGCAAAAAACATGCCAATTATTAGAATTTTAACTACATTAAATACAGAGTTAAATAGATCACTAATATCTCTTTTTGCGTTGAAAATAGACCAGCTGTCACAAATTTTTTTCCATTGACCAATGCGATCCGCTGCTGAAACTGCTTTCGTTTTTTTTGGGGGGGAAGGATGTTATGAATCGGTTCCCCAACCTCCAATGTATTCCTATATTCCTATAAAACGAAACCAATTTCATTATAAATAACATCTCATATTCCCTAAAATGATAAATTCACATGGGTGAAGTATTTATTTTCTTTTACCCAATGCTGACTTTAATTTCAATTTGTATATTATACATACATATATTTCATTTTAACTAGTTAGACAAAGGAAATGCTGACTCTTCAATATATACATATATACATATATTTTGTTAATCCAATAGACAAAGGAAATGCTGACTTTAATTTCAATTTTTATATTATACATACATATATTTCATTTTAACTAATTAGACAAAGGAAATGCCCGATAAAATTTCAGACAAGCTTCCATAGAAATTAATTCAAATCCTTTACTGCGTCAGCATTTTCGAGACAAACAAATGTATCGTATTACATATTGCATCGCACATAGAAAACCCTTATCAGCATTATTTCTCGCGAATATCAAGCACCTGAACAACCGAAGAGAAAATGATAATCAGTTGGGTTTATAAGATCGCGGCTGTCAGTTGTTAAAACAAATTAATTATGAAAATTATTTAAAGTAATTATGAAATAAAGCAAAAAGTTAACGTTGAAGGAATTAAATGTTAAAACAAATTAATTATGAAAATTATTTAAAGTGATTATGAAATAAAATAAAAAGTTAACGTTGAAGGAATTAAATGTTAAAACAAATTAAAGTAATTATGAAGTAAAATAAAGAAATTTCGCCGAAGGAAATAAATGTTAAAACAAATTAAAGTAATTATGAAGTAAAATAAAGAAATTTCGCCGAAGGAAATAAATGTTAAAACAAATTAAAGTAATTATGAAGTAAAATAAAGAAATTACGCCGAAGGAATTAAATGTTAAAACAAATTAAAGTAGTTATTGAAATAAAATAAAGTGTTAACGTAGAAGGCATTAAATGTTAAGCGAATTAAAGTATTAATGAAATAAAATAAAAAGTTAACGTTGAAGGAAATAAAACTTACAATGATTTAAAGTGATTACGAAATAAAATAAAAGGTTAACGTTGAAGGAAGTAAATGTTAAAAAGATTTGAAGTAATTATGAATTACAATAAAAAGTGAACGCTGAAAGAAATTATTAAATGAATTAAAGTAACAAACGCATAAAAATAAAATAAAACAAAATATTCTAATAAAAAGATGAGTTTTTATTCTTGTAAAACAAAACATAAATTAACCTATTGAAAATTGAAAGGATCAAGATTATAACAGGAAGCTTCTTTTGAGCAAATTCTCATAAGTGCCTGTTTTGCAAGATATGCACTTTTCTATGAGAATGGTCAGAATATACTCAACTTACGTCGAGTCTCATATAGATCAGGTATCTTCTGATAATGTCACGTTGCCTGGTGGTGTGTACATAACTCCTCCTCGGTAGAATTCTCCTGAATTTCACTATGAATACTTTCTTTTTTATTTATGATTTTTATAACGTTCCTTTTACTTTTCAACCAAAATATTATAATTATTATAGCTACTATTACTATTATAATTAGCGTTATAGTGACTCCATATGACACAGTTTTATGGAATTTCAATTCCTCTATTTCTTTAATGTTTTCAAAATGTTTAATTGCAATGTTATCAAATGTTATAGCTTTCACATAGGACTGATTAAATTTGTTATTCGGATAAAAAAACTTATCTTGTATGATTTTCTTTTGATTATAAAATGTTTCATCATATATCTCGATTCCACAATTATAAAAGCTTATAAGATAGTTTTTGTTTAATATAATATTCCGATCATCACAATTTTGCGTTAATTTTTCGTTTATTGCATTTTTTATTAGCAAGGTTTCATCGTCTAAAATTTCAACTTTAGTTTTATTATTATATCTAAGTGTACCTACATTCATTACTCCAAATACAATTTTTGCCGTTCTTTAAATTTTTTAACATAACGTCTTCTTCATATGTTAAGATTTTATCTTCAACTTTTACAACGTATTCATTATTCTCTTCAATTTCTAAAGAGTCTTTATTAGGTAATGGTGTAATTAGTTTTAAGTCTACTCGAACATAATTGTTTGGAATCTTAATTGCGATTATTAATAAATTACTTTTATATTTCATAATTCCAATTTTAATCAGCTTTAGCTTATAAAAATCTATTTCGTATAATTCTATCTCTTCTGCTGTCTTTATACTTGGGTGTATTAAATTATGTCTTGCAGATACACCACCTGGAAGCCAGCCCACAAAATATCGACTTATGCAATAAAAAAAATACTAGGCGACGTGTTTTTATCTGCACATTTCGTTTATGCAAATAATTGGAATTGCACATGCCTAAATTTTGCATAAAAAATAATAAACTATTCGTGATTTGCAGGCCGCAATTGGATCGCGATTTCTCGGTAATTATGCCGTATTTTGAACTGCACACAGTCTTAATAAACTACACATTGTCTTAACTTAATTGCACAATCAAAATTTTTATCTGCACAGTTTTGATTAAATAATTAATCAATTATTTAGAAGTTGAATTAACGATTTGTAACGATTTATGGCGCCATCTATTTGAACAAACGGTAATTAAAGGCAAAGCTTTTAGAAGCTTCTGGAAAAAAAAATATTCCCGTGCCCCTGGTCTAGACCCATGGTACAAATACGGAGAGCTTTTTCGCCATGTTTTCTTGTTGTGACGTCACTCGTAGCTAGCTTTTTTGCTGTTTACCTTTTTTCCATATGAAAATCGTGAATGAAATTAAATTTTTTTTGGAAAATTTTAATATATCGTAGGAAATAGTTGAAGAATCAATGAATTCCACTTTTCAGGACTTTTCCAGTGTTCAATTCGAGGAATTGCAGGGAGATGCACTGGAAAATTTAGCTGGATATATACATGTTATTAAATGCTTAAGTATGTTATATTTTGAACTGCACACAGTCTTAATAAACTGCACATTGTCTTAAATTAATTGCACAATCAAAATTTTTATCTGCACAGTCTTGATTAAATAGTTAATCAATTATTTAGAAGTTGAATTAACGATTTATGGCGCGCATCTATTACAACAAACCGTAATTAACGGCAAAGCTCTTAGAAGCTTCTGGAAAAAAAATATTCCCGTGCCCCTGGTCTAAACTATGGTGGAAAAATCGAGTACTTAGATAAGGGAAGACCTTGGATAAAGCATGGGCAGCGGGATTTAGAGCCAGGTTGATTTGAAAAGCGATTAAAGTGATGAAAGTGACCTAAACCGAAAAGTAGTGATTAAATAGTGAAATCACTTCAACTCTCTGCTTTCGTATAAATATTAATTATGGAGTTGCCAAAAACCAAAAAAAATAAATACTTAAATAAATAAAAAAAGACTCGGGGTGGACAGCTTAAATGGAAATGATAGTGTTCAAGGGTTTTTAGGCTATTTATTTCAACATTGACAGAATACATATATGCCATTTTGAGGCGGCCGCCATATTTGATGTAGCATGATGACAAACAGCTCGTTGTTTTCTGATTATCATATCGTTTTTTTTAAAACCCATGTCAAGGTTGTTTTACAGAAAAAAATAATCCGACGGTTTGTAATGACCGCTATACTGGATCTACCATAATAATGAATATACCATGTTGTATTATCTATATAGCCAAAAATATATGCGAAATTTTAGTATAACTGGATATCAGCAAGTAGTCGAAACTTCGATTACAAATTTGTCGCCGACAAATAAATGGCAAACTGTGAAACGACCAGAAATTTTCTAAGTTATATTAAATTATATTAAAAAATATAAAAGAAATTGTGTTTCGTAGGATGTATATAAAACAATTTAGAATCGTTCAAAATGAAAAAATAATTAATTTTTTAAGTATACTTTTTTTACAAATCTCAGGTGAGATCTCTGGCATGAGATTCAACCTGATTACTCACCTGACACTAGAAAGCAGGGGAGTAGCATTGATATTATCCGTGTCGTACTCGCTGTCTCGTTGTGAAAGTTGTTTCTACCCAATAAACACAGTTATATAATTATGACATCACAATGACATCACACAAAGTCAGGTTTGACGTAAGCTGTAAGTCACAGATGACTCACATGTGAGTCATTATTTCATACTTCCTGACGTCAGACTCTGACGTAAAATATATGACGTAAATATGACCTCCAAGTAACGTCCCTGTGACTTACCTGATGTCAAGCTGATGTAACAATTATATCATTGTTATATCAAATGAGTTCAAAATATCTTACTTTCATATTACAGTCAAGTGACGTCACTGTGACCTAACTAAAGTCAATCTGATGTATCAATGATGTCATGTATTCAACCTGCATTTCCTAATCTAATTACTCTGATTCGTTATCCCGAACAAAAGAACTTAGCCCAGCATAATTTAATCCAATTAATACAGATAAATTCCATTCGAGAATCACACGAAAATTGGGGTATGAATATATTTATGTGTATAAAGTTATGAACTAGTCATGTTTATTATTTTTTGAATCATTTATTATAATTTTAATCTCAATTTTTGATGTTTTACAAATACAGGCAATGTGTTGAGTAGTATTTTACACTACTACAAAGTATTGTTATTACCCTTGATAGAATTATATCATTATGATTTGATTTATCATAACTTATTGAAAAACTTCACATACATTAAATATGTAATAAACTTGCAATAAATAGACCATAGGTCCTTCTTAAAAACTATTATTATTCTCCAAGAAGTACGCAAATAAAAAAAATAAAACTTTCTTCTTCAATAAACATCTTTGGTAAAGAAGTACGCAAATAAAAAATAAAAATAAAATTTTCTTTTTAAATAAACATCTTTGGTAATATCAACCAGTGATTTCGCTTACTTCTTGGAGTAACATTATATAAAATTATCACTTTTATAACATGGCCTAAATGTCAAGTCTACTCAAGTAATAACATTTTTTTTTTAATTTTAATAAGGAGATCATAGGACTATCTTAAAAACCATGACTATAATGCAAGAAGTCCGAATATAAAATAAAAATAAGACTTTGTTTTAAATTAAAAAATTAATAATCTTAGGTTATATGAACCAGTCATTACTCTCATGTCTTGGATTAAAAACAAATAAATAAATAATTGTGTAATGGTTACTATTATTAATCATTTGTTAGTCCTCATTTTCTTCAGATGCTGGTGGTTTTTTTTTTTTTTGTACTTGTTTTGGGTGTTGTCCAGCTCTTTGGTTACCCAATCTGAACCAATTTTGACTGGCTTTGGAAAATTTTGCACTGTCCCAAAATGGATATCTGTCCAATATTGCACCTGTAAATTAATTGTTTTAACTAAAATATTTTTTGTTTCGAATTCATTGAGTTTATTGATTTTTATGTTTTTTTTATTACTGACCTTCACACATCTTCATTAATTTTAAATCTGCTACTTTGTATTTCGTTTTTTTGTTTTCCCACGTATTGGTGGCTGCAAATTTTTGCGAAAAAATCAAATTTAATACGCGTTCAGTGCAATCTCTAGCATTAGACCCTCCAACCTGTTTCACGATCTTTACCTGCATAAATATTTATTGCTTATAACTCCAAAATAATGAAAATAAACGTTCTGATTTGAATTGTAACAGAAACTATAAATTATAAAAAATTAGAATGGAAGTTCACTTACAAATTCTTGACTGTACTTTTTGGATAATAGCTTCTCCTCAAAAGCTGATATTTCTTCCTTACTATCCAATGGTAGATCTTCCTTAATTTCTGACGAAATTGCATTATTGTTATTGACCTCAGCATTCGCACTATTTGTTGTTAATAATCGTTGTTATATATCTTTAAGTTTTACTGAGTGGGCTCCCAAAAGATATAAACACTGATCTAGTTTACCTGAAACCAATTTAATACATAAAACTTAAATAATTTCTCTCTAATATAGACTGAAAAATTGATGACTGTCAAAATAATATTACGATCAAGTGTGTTAAAGCGTTCGTCGTCGTTCTCATGATCGAAATCATCAGGAATAATTGAACGGGGATGGTCAGGGATTTTTTCATCTATATTCATAGACTTTGCTTTGCTAATTATGCGAATACTGTTGTCTGGAAATATACCACTCGATTGTCCATTTTTATTTGAAGATACTAATTCCTTATCCGTCAACACGCCATTACTTTCTTCTGTGTCACTTATTTCAGTAGCTTTTTCTTTGTGTTTTTTTGGTCTTAAAGCGTGTGCTTCAGTGATTCGTGTTGGATGTTCCTTTGATTTATCACATATTGGAAATGGAGCGGCTGTCAAGTGAATCAGAAAAAAAAAAATATAAGGTCACTGTTCCAATTGTTGCTCATCAACCTATTCTCGCTCAACAAATTTAAAATTTACTGAGCGACAATAGGTTCATAAGCAACGATGGAGACATTGACCTCAACGTGAATTGCCTTTAAAAAAAATACAAATAAACATGAATCTTTTTTTACCTGGTTTTAAAGTTTTATCATTGTAATCAGAATTATCTGAAGATTCTAAATCATTTGATTCTTTAAAATCGGTAGCGACAGCTGAAGGCCGCTTTTTTCTGTATCCTCGTCCTAATTGCCCGTCTGTCTCTGAAGAACATTGAGAATCTTCTGCGGCTTTTCGTGCATATTTCAATGTATCTGAAGAGATTAAGATAATTATAATTATTTCATTATTTGTAATATACGACTATTTTGATATTCAATTAAATTCTAATATTTACCAAAATATTTTATGACTTCCACGTCATAAATGAGCCAATCATCGGCTGGTGTTATTTTATTTTTCATTCGAAGATTTAGGCTTCCCTGTTGTGGAGGCCATTTACAACGGGAAACTTTTCCAGTGCATTTATCTTTCAACAGCCAATTGCTGGGGATTTCAGAGTAGCTATCATCATTGATGAAGTACACAACTGCGTAAGGTTTATTCATGGTGTTATTTGACTGAAAATAATTTTTTTTTATATTATAGTTACTACATACGTACTGAAAATTCAAAAGAAACTATGGGAAAATTTAAGAAATTGAAATAAAAAAAGGAATACATGAAAATTCTGTACATTATTTGAATTAAATCTGTATATGCTTATTTCTGTAGAAACTTCAATATTCGATTAATGGACTATGCTGGATCTTATAAATTTTAGGTTATAATTTTAATTGATTATAGATAGATATAAATTATTGCAATACTTACGACAAGTCACCAACAATATGTTTAATGAAAAGTATTAGCTATGTAATCGTCCTAAAATTTTGTCACTTAAAATAACATTACTTCAAAACTTTTGTTCACTACTAAACACAACACACGATACACTGAAATACTAAACAAGAACAAACGCGTTGGTTTCGAAGCGGGGGTAAGGGCGGGAAACAGTAGTCGTGTTCGCTACACATTTCTATGGAGCATGCGCAGCGGAGCTCATGCGCATGCTCCATAAAATTGTGTGGCGAGCACGACTAGTAGGAGATTTATGACAACTGCGCAATGTGCGCCCCGCGCATGAACACATGGCTGCAAAGCACAGAATGGCTACCTGATACCCAGCCTGAGCTGACAAATATAAGTATGTATTGTATAAATAATACTCATATGTACATGTCATGTAAATACTAGAAATACTTACTCATATCGATAAGTATAATATTGTGAATAATTTGTTTGTGATAACATTTTTTTTGTTCAACTTCATTGAGTGTAATTACTTATGAAATCTTTATAATAATATTGATTTGTGTGCAAAACCAAAAAACTAATTTGATCTCATGTATTTGTAAGTATTCAATTTTTCAGTCATTGAAAATAGTACAAGTTAAACGTAACCTATATCAACAATAAGAATGTAACAACTAATATCTAAAAAAATTGTGCATTATTTCAAATTCGTTCAACTAATCTGAAAAAACTATAATCAACCTTGTATGAATAATTCTATATTTTTTTTGTGTCAATTAACAAAATACAAAGAGAACTTGGGAGAACTTTTATATAGGCAACTTTTTGAAATATTTTCTTTACAGAAATGTATCTATTTATTTAAAAAATTTAAAGTGTCTTGTTAAAATTTTGAACTTCCATAACATTTATTCTATTGTTAATTATCTGTAATTAAAAGCTAGAAAGGATGTATGTTTGTTATTTTTTTTATTATATTTTCTTTTGCTATCGTTCAAATTTATAAAAATATTTTTATTTTTCTTATTGTAGACGGCAAAAAACTTAAACAGAACTTATTGAAATCACAAGATGCCGAAACCTATAAGATACATGACAAAACGGAGAGTATGTCAGATGATTCAGGAAGAAATTGAAACTGCAAGAGTTGCGACTCACAAAATTTGTTGTAAAGAACAGAATCATACTACTGCAGAAAATTCTTACTCGCCATCTTCCGAAAACATAATTAATGTTCCAGAAGTCAGTGAAGATTCATTAAATGGAATTGTAGAAAGTGCAACCGATGTTGACGATATGAATGTTATTGCTACGGCCAATAGAACTGAACAATGTAGTGTGTTTGATTCCGTACAATTGCATCGAGAAGATGAGACTACATCTAAAAACAGTTTAACCGAAGATTTGAGATTTTGGTTGTCTGACAACAGTATATCTCAGAAAGCTGCAAATAATTTAATCGAAATATTTCGAAATCATGGGCATCGAGATGAATTGAAAAAAGATGTGAGGACTTTGATGAAAACGCCTAGTAACGTAACAGGAAAAATCATTCATGGTAATGGAGGGTCTTATTTTCATTTTGGCATTGCTGATGGTTTAGTTCGTTCTCTCAAGAAATATTATTATACTTACCCGGAAACAATTTTAATCCAACCTAATTGTGATGGGATGTCTTTTTCAAAATCTTCAAATAGTCAATTTTGGCCATTGCTAGCTGCCATAGAAGCTGAATTCTATACCGAACCATTCTTAGTTGGTCTTTATCATGGATTGTCGAAGCCTAATGATTTTAATGTGTACATCAATCCATTTGTTGATGAAATGAAGGATTTACAAGAAAATGGTATTAAGATTTGTGAGGAAAAAATTAATGTACAGCTTAATGCTATTATTTGTGATGCACCGGCTATAGCATATTTAACATTAACAAAATCCCACAGCGGATATTTTGGCTGTTCAAAATGTATCCAAGAGGGAGAGTGGGATCGTTACATTAACTTTCCGGAAGTAAATAATCCTCTTCGAACTGATATATCATTCAAAAATAGGAAGCAAGAAGAATATCACCTGGGAGAATCTCTGCTTACTGATTTAAATTTTGGAATGGTATCTCAAATTCCTTTGGATTACCAGCATTTAATATGTAGGTAACAAAACGATTATTGCTTCGTTGGAGTAACGGGTCAAAAAATCAGCGACTATCGAAAGGCCAATTGGAAGCTATTGATGAGAATTTAAGATCATAAAAGTTTGCATTCCATCTGAATTTGCACGACAACCTAGACTTTTAGACAGTGTTGCGAAATGGAAGGCTACTGAATGCCGTCAGTTCTTGTTATATACTGGTCCAATAATACTGAAAAACATTTTAGCACCTAGATCTTACTATCACTTTATGGCTTTAAGTGTTGCAGTGAGAATTTTATGTGATTCTCACAAGTTTTTAATCTATAATGACTATGCTGAACGGTTGTTGAGGTGGTTTGTTAATGAATACAAAAATTTGTACGGTTCAAATTCAATATCATATAATGTCCATAATTTAATTCATATTGCGAATGATTGCAAAAAATTTGGACCCTTAGACAATTTCAGTACATTTAAATTCGAAAACTATATGTCTTCTATCAAAAATAAAATTAAGAACGCACCGAGACCGCTTGAACAGGTGATAAACCGTCTGCACGAAGAAAATTCTTTACCAGTCATCAAAAATTCCGTACCAACGTATCCAGTAGTTAAGAAAGTAGATGGTGATAGAATATTGTCATTGGAATTCAATGGTTTTACTTTGAGTTCAAAAAAAAATCAAAATTGTTGTTTATTAAGTGACAATAATATTTTATTAATCAATGATGTTGACATAACTCATAATAATGAGATAAAAATAGAAGGTAAATGTTTTTCTGCTTTTGATTCACTATTTTCATTACCGTGCGACTCTAAAGATTTGAATATTTACACAATAAAGAAAGATTCTGCTTCAAAATTAATAACTATCACCAACAAATTTATTAAGTCAAAATGTTTATATTTTCGTAATCCTAACTGTACGGACTTTGTTACTGTACCATTATTACAGTACAATAATTAGATAGTTTTTAAATTTTTTTACACTCTTCTTGAAAAAATTATAAACCAAATATTTTGTATAAGAAAAAAATTTTGTAATAAATATTTTGTATAAGAAAAAATTTGAGGTAAGACATGAAGACGATATATCGTCGTTGTCAAACCAATATCTGCTATGTGCAAAAAGAATAACTTGGAGATACTGGAAAAAAACGTTCTCCTGTAACATACTGCAACATCTCCTGCACATAACATATTTTTTTTAGCGACTACAGTTCACCATATAGAAGTGTTTTTATACGAAAATTTGCTTAGAAACTAGTCATAATGGTGAAAAGGTCGAAATCACCAAAAAGTGCACATAGCAGATATTGGTTTGACAACGACGATATGTATATTAAAATATTTAATTGGCAAAAATAAAAAATTCGTATTTTTATAGATAATTATGACTTATGATTTTATTATATCCGTTGAACGTAAAAAAATGACTTATAGCTGATGTTAAGATCTGATGTTCGTGTTACATCAGTTTTATATAAATTTATGACTTGTTCTTTACGTAAAAATATGATGACATTATTATATAACTTTTACGTAGGGACAATGACTTTTAATTTATGTAACTTGTATGATTTACTTGTTACGTAAATAATATGTAAGCATATGACTTTAATGTGATGTCACAGCATGATGTACATATTATATATTATGTACGCAACATTTAAGTCATAAACATGACATCATATAAGAGTCAAATTTTATATCAGTGTGATATCATAATTGTGTCATATCATAGGAAAGTCACAAAGTTATATCAATATGACATCAAAATTATATCATAAATTTTTACATCATAATTTGATCACAAGGGAGGTCAGTTTTATGTCAGATTTACGTAAAATATTTGTGACATTCCTATGACTTGTCAATGACGTCATATTAAAGTCATGTGTTCACTGGGTATTGTATCAAATGGGTAGAAATTAAGATTGCGTGATCATCATTCATCATTCAAATAATAATGAAAAGTAAATTACCATCCTTGTGAGTACATGTACACCTTAAAAGACATTAATACTATTTACAGAAAAAGAAGATATGTTCACGTGCAGGTACTTGAAACAACAACTTATATTACTTAACACACTAATCGATAAAGGGTAGATCAATACTTATGTACATATATTTACAAAGTAATACTGTTCGAAAAATTTTATACTCTGGATTACACTCGACGTACACGAGTGAGTGTATCTTAACACTTTCACTAACAACTTTTTTTCTCTCTTTACATAGATCGTTTCTCTCTTGCCACGAACCGTGTATTGATCTGCAAAATGCTACATAATGTTCATAATCCTCTCTATGTAGCTAATCACTCCTACTAACACAAATAGCTTGTTATTGATTTGTAGTTGCACTGGTAAAATATTTAAATTTGTGGTCATGTTCGAAGGGTCAATACCAATTTGTCTTGCGCGTAAAGAGATTTTCGATACATATCTTGAGTATCGATAACTAAATAACATCGCAGTTCAAAACTTAGCATAGCATTTACTTGTGTACACTCCCTACATTGTTTTTTATTTTCTTTAAAGTATGCTGTTAATTCTTCTTCCAAACTGGTAAAGGTATCAAGAATTTTATAATTGTGTCATGATAGCCACAATTTGAACACTATATATTTTCTAAATAACTTTCACATCCAGCCATTAAACCTTCAATCATTTTGTTTATATTACATTTACTGTCAACTTCATTATTTATAGTTTCAAACAAGGATGACAGCAAGTAGGCTCGACATGTATACGCAAGTAGGCTCGACATGTATGTCATAATACAGACAAGGGCGTGTTCCGTAATACACTGGGAGCACTGCGATGTTTGACGTCATGCCAGTGCACTGGGAAGCACGTTCCGTTTAAAAAAGTTATACTGGACTAACCAGTACATTTTTGATATCGGAACGAGCGCACAGTATACTGGCTCTGCCATTATTGTTTTGAAGTGTTGTAATTTTTTGAGTTTTGAGCTTTTAATTTCATTATGACAGAGAGTAATGAGAGTAAGTACCAGTTTGGAATTAAAAGATAAAATTTAATTATTCAATGTATAATTTTGTAGTTACTGGATACTTAGGAATAGCAGTTGGGGTAATGGCTGCTGTTCAAACAGTACGAATTGTAGATGACGATTTTGATGATAGTGAGGATGAGGATCTCGTCTTCTATATTGCTGGTCGAGAAGGTGTAAGGCACAAAATTCCTAAAAGTGAAAAATATGCAGAATCGATCGTACCACAAATGAGTGATGAAACCTTTAAATCTCATTTCCGGTATTGTTTTTATTTTTTAACAGTAAATCTAAATTATTGCGTGTTTTTTCTTTTTTATTTCTAACCGCATAAATCATTATACCAGAGTGAAACGAGATACGTTCGAATTTCTTTTAAACTTACTTGGGTCTGATTTACAAAGACAGTCAAGTTTCGGAAGACATGTAATACCACCTGAGAAACAACTGTTAATTGCTTTATGGGCGATGGCAACACCTGATTCATACAGGTAGCTTTTAATAAATGTTACAATTTTTAAAAAACTGTTTTGTTCATCAACTACAATAAAATTGTAATCTTTCCACCACAGGGATGTGTGTGACCGGTTCGACATTGGCAAAGCTACTGCGTGGAGGACTGTATGGAGATTTGTAAAAGCAATTTACAAATATTTGCCCTACTTTATAAAATGGCCTACAGCACAAGAGGCAAGAATAACATGGATGCATGTTGATACAAAGTATGGATTCCCCAAAGCCATAGGGTTTCTAGATGGTACCCACATTAAAATTGCTCAACCATCAGTAAATTCTACTAGCTACATAAATCGAAAGGGAATGCATTCCATTCAAGGACAAGTACTTTTATAATTAATGATAAAATCTTAAATATGTTTATTTAAATCTTGTTTTGCAGTTTGTGTGTGATCACAATATGAAATTCATACATATTTACATTGGTCAAGTAGGATCAGTTCACGATGCTAGAGTTTTCAGATTGTCAGGTTTGCAAAATTATTGCACTCCTGAATATTTCCCTGAAGACAGCCATTTATTAGGTGACAAAGCCTATCGCATCCAACAGCACATTATGGTGCCTTATAGAGATAATGGACATTTAGACGACGCCTCAATGCTCTATAATATTGCACATTCAAAAGCAAGAATGACGATCGAACGTGCTTTTGGGTTGTTAAAAGGAAGATGGCGTAGCTTGCTAGATATAATTCCGTTTAAACGAACGGATTTAATACCATTTTATATATCAGCTTGTTCCATTTTACACAACATTTGTGTAATGCGAAAAGATCTATTTGAGATTCCAATTATTGTTAATGACGAAGTGTCAGGCCCTCCTATAGAAAATGAAGGTGCCTGCAGGCAAGCTGGAATTCTTAAACGGGAAGAATTAAAAACATTAATATATGGCTAAAAATATCAAATTTCTGTAAGCATTGAGTGTTTTGGAACCTCCGTATTTCAACAAACAACAAAAGATTCAAGGAGAAGAATGTGTAAATTCTCATCCAAACTCTGAAACGAATTAACAGAAAAAAGGCAAAAGATCTAATATTCATTGAGAGGAAGCAGTGCACCAAGAAGAATAAGGCATTATTATTTATGTTTACAAAAACACATTAATGATAAATATATTCTGTCTTTATTTTTTTATCAAATATTATATATTATATAAATAAAAACACTTTAATAAAACTTAAATATTTCAGTCACTTCAAAAAAAATTTATTTCAGTCGTGTAATATAGAAAATTATGGGTAAATTCAAAAACTCATCACTGGCGCATCACTGCAGAATTCAGCCACAGACTTTCACTTGAAGTCTGTAGCTGAATTCTGCAGTGATGCGGCAGTGATGAGTGTTTGAATTTACCCTATATACATAAATACATAAAAACAATTCAATAAACAAAAATTAAATATTTCAGTCATATAAGAAAAAAAAACATAACATTTCAGTTACTTTCATACTCTATCATTATTATTAAATTATTAAATGTTATTAATTAAGATGTGGAAGGTTTTACTGACACGTTATCAGCAAGTTTTGTGATTGCACCTGCCAGTTGATGTAAGACAGCCAATGTTTCTTTATGTTCGGCTTTCCTTTCTTCTTCTCTTCTTTTTCTGTGTTGGATGATTTCCGTGTAGAATAATTGCACGTTCTTCCTTTTTCTAGTAGATGTGGATGTCTATAAAAAAATTGTTAATAAACATTAGTTAAATACAGAAATATCAATATATATGTATATATATATGCAGTCTTTTAACTTTTATGGAAGATTTTCGAGTTAGGGAAATTATACTGTATATATATGTATATACATAAGCATTTGATTCTATTAGCATTACCAATTTTTTCTCCTATTTCATCCGATCCAGCCACTGATAAAGGGGTGATCCATTTTTCTTCTGCAAATAGTTCATCCATCGGCTGTAAATATATAATTTATTTCTTAATATTGAAAATAATTTTAATACTAAAAACTTTTATATAGGAATTTTGAGTTTGTTAATGTATAATATTTTAATAATACTTACATTAAAATATTTCCATGTGATATTTTTATTGCCTGATTTTTTTAAAGAGTCTTTGATGGTCTTGTAATGCCTTTTCAGGGTATCCATTTTTGAAATGCATTTTTTCAGACAAATAGGTGGTAAATTCTTTTCATCTCTTATATTTGTGATGTCTTGCACCACTTGTTTCCACACCACAGATTTGGGTGTTTTTTCATCCAAAAACTTTTCTTGGTTGTTTTTGTAGCAATCAATCAAGAGGAACACTTCCGACTCTGACCAATTATATTTACCTGTAAAATAACAAAGAATTTTAAAATAAATAATAGAAAACTAAAGAATTATTTAAAATTATCGTAAATGTTCAAATTTTACCGATATCTGCACCGCTTCCACTTAAATCCGACTCATGTTTATCTTGATCTTGATCTGCAGAAGGTAATGCTGTGCCATCAGGCGACGAAATGGAGTATTCATATTTTCCTGTTAAAAAAAAACAAATTTAGTATAAATTGCTTTTAATTAACACACATTATTAAATTTCATTACCATTTATAGCATCTTGTACTAATTTATTGGCAAAACCATGATCTGGAAAAAAAATTTATAAATTTTTATGAAAAGTTAGGTTAAATTTTTATTTATAAATATGTTAAATTACCTTTTGCGGCTTTATCGGCAGTTTCTTCAGTAACAGCTAAAACATAACAAATATTTGAAGCACTATCAATTATTGCTAATTGAGTTTTTCCATTATCCGCCATTGTACAGCGTCTTTCGTACAGTTTTCCACAATTTCACAACTCCACCACCTCATCTGTCATTTGTTCAAACTACTGTGAGCACATTACCTCTTTCAGAGCAGTAACCACAGTAGTAAAATGGCGTCGGTTCATGACGTCATGAATGTTCCTAGAGCACTGCGACAGGGCACTGTTCGGTAAAAACGGAACGACAAAACTACCACTGGCGGTACTGGCGCAGTGCTCCCAGTGTATTACGGAACACAGCCATAATTCAATAACTACTAAAACACAATAAAGTTCACTATTTATCACTAGCAATTCGATATCTCACACTATTAAATTATTTTTATCGCCTTTTACTTCACTATTTAATCACTACTTTTCGGTTTAGGTCACTTTCATCACTTTAATCGCTTTTCAAATCAACCTGGTTCTAAATCCCGCTGCCCATGCTTTATCCAAGGTCTTCCCTTATCTAAGTACTCGATTTTTCCACCATAGTTTAGACCAGGGGCACGGGAATATTTTTTTTCCAGAAGCTTCTAAGAGCTTTGCCGTTAATTACGGTTTGTTGTAATAGATGCGCGCCATAAATCGTTAATTCAACTTCTAAATAATTGATTAACTATTTAATCAAGACTGTGCAGATAAAAATTTTGATTGTGCAATTAATTTAAGACAATGTGCAGTTTATTAAGACTGTGAGCAGTTCAAAATATAACATACTTAAGCATTTAATAACATGTATATATCCAGCTAAATTTTCCAGTGCATCTCCCTGCAATTCCTCGAATTGAACACTGGAAAAGTCCTGAAAATTGGAATTCATTGATTCTTCAACTATTTCCTACGATATATTAAAATTTTCCAAAAAAAATTTAAATTCATTCACGATTTTCATATGGAAAAAAGGTCAACAGCAAAAAAGCTAGCTACGAGTGACGTCACAACAAGAAAACATGGCGAAAAAGCTCTCCGTATTTGTACCATGGGTCTAGACCAGGGGCACGGGAATATTTTTTTTTCCAGAAGCTTCTAAAAGCTTTGCCTTTAATTACCGTTTGTTCAAATAGATGGCGCCATAAATCGTTACAAATCGTTAATTCAACTTCTAAATAATTGATTAATTATTTAATCAAAACTGTGCAGATAAAAATTTTGATTGTGCAATTAAGTTAAGACAATGTGCAGTTTATTAAGACTGTGTGCAGTTCAAAATACGGCATAATTACCGAGAAATCGCGATCCAATTGCGGCCTGCAAATCACGAATAGTTTATTATTTTTTATGCAAAATTTAGGCATGTGCAATTCCAATTATTTGCATAAACGAAATGTGCAGATAAAAACACGTCGCCTAGTATTTTTTTTATTGCATAAGTCGATATTTTGTGGGCTGGCTTCCTGGTGGTTGCAGATACAATGTTGTCTTGGATTTGACTTATTCTGTTTTCTAGATACCTTAGCTTTACCATTTGATCTAAATACAAAGAATGTTTTAAAATTTTCTTATTTGTTTCTTCTATTTCTTTAAATGCTGATAACACTTTAACCCTATCTTCTTCTACTGCTTTCTTTAAGATATTGATTGTTTCATTAAAATGTGAGTTTATTGTAATTTGTTTGTTTACTGTACTGATAATGTTATGGTTGTTTTCGTCAACGATTTTTAGATGGTCCAGTATTTCCTGTCTGTCGTCGTCGTTCATTGTGCCGTATAACCACTTTTGTACATTACCTCCAAAGTTAATTAAACCTCGTCGTTGTCTAGTATTATTATTTGGCATTATTGATTTAAGTTTAGCTCTAATGGTTTTGACTTCTGTTTTTATTAAGTCTTTATTATCTATGTCCACGTTCTCTAAATTCATTTCAATCTGCGTTATTATGTTGTTTATTTCATTCGGATTTATGATATGCAGTACCGTATTAGTTTGGTTCACTATCTCTACTTCTTTAAGTTTTACCTGTATGTAGCCTGCCTCTTCATGAATCGGATTTACTTGTAGCAGTCCTTCGGTTGTTGATGTTACTATTAGCAGTATTATCATCATGCTGAAAATCTATACGTTTTAAAGGTCGTTTAATATTTGAAATATGTATATTTTTTAAAGGTTTAATTCTGTAATAAGGTTCGTCTTTATGTCGGAGTCTCTTGTAGTTTCTAATTGGCCCTACCAATCTATTCTCAAGGTAATTCTCCCTATTAATATTTCTTTTACCTATAATATGAGCTTTTGTTTTGTTTATTCTTTCTTGTAATTTTTCGACGTTGACTTGATCTTTAGCTTCTTTGGGTGTGCATTTAATAGTAGAGTGATACCGATCGTTATAGTTTCCTATAGCCATCTGTATCTTTATTTCGGTTGAGAGTTCACTATCCTCAATACCTGTTATTTTCTCTAAGAGGGTTGAGTGTAGTCTCTCTATGTCGGCATTACCGGTGTGGTTATTTGGTTTCGTTAAATGAACCTCAATATTTTCCTTATGTAAATATTCCATCAATTGTTCCGCTCTGAACTCATTATCCATTATTATTTTGTTAGGTTTACCGAATTTCGCGAAATGTTCTATCATGATTGCTTGTTTTGCTCTCCAATTTCGATCTATAATACAGTACGCTGCTGCAAATTTCGTTAGTTTATCCATTATTGTTATAAAAGCCTGTTTTTTGAAGTGAAATATATCTAAATGTATTATATCATTTTTTTCTTTTGGAGTTTCTGTCAATGCAAATTTCTGTTTAATAGGTCTTCTGTCGTATTTAATTTGCTGGCACTTTTCGCAGTTGTTTATGATTAATTGTACATGTTGTCGTAATTTTGGAAAGTACATTTTATTCTTTAAGTTTTGATAACACTCATTTATTCCGCTATGCATGGATTCTTTTATGTGATAGAGAGATAGCTGTTTATGTAGTTCTTCTTCGGATATTATTTCTTTTGCTCTATTGGAACTCCGAATAAATTTTATTTTGTTATCTCCTGAGAAGATTTCAATCAAAATTAATTGGACTTTGTGGTAGTCTGTATCAGAAACTTCCGAAAATATACCTGTATAACCCGATTTTATGTATCGTCTCAATATATCTTTGATAACGGTTTCACTTTCTAAAGGGTTAATTTCTATAGTTCTTCTTCTGTGTATTGTTTTCATCTCTGTCTCGGGACTGTACGTCAATATTATTTGGGTCTTGTATTTATTTACGATATCGTTTTTAATACCTATGTGGTCTAATCTCTGTTCTTCTAATGAATGTATTGTATCAGATAATTCTAAGTTAGATTCTACCTCATTTTCTTCATTTATTCGTTTTGAATTTTCTAATCTACTCAAAAAATCCGCTACTTTATTTTCTTTACCCTGCAAATATTCGATATCATAATTGAACTCTTGAAGTTTCAATAACCATCTTTGATGGCGTTGTGAGAACTCTTTTCCTTTATACTTGTTATTTAAGTATTTTATTGGAATGTGGTCTGTTACTATTTTAAATTTGTTACCGTATAGGTATGGTCTAAAGTAGTTCACTGCATAAACTATTGCCAAAAATTCCTTATCAGTTGTACAATAGTTTTTTTCATGGCTATTTAGTGTTCTTGAAATATAACAGACTGGGTGACCTTCCTGTGACAAGACTGCTCCGATTGCATGATCGTTAGCATCTGTAGTCACTACAAATGGTTTGTCATATTCTGGATATTTTAAGATTGGGTGTGAACTTATTAAACTTTTTAGGTTTTCAAATGCTGATATGTACTGAGGATCAGCTGGATTAATTTTATTATCCTTTTTAAGATATTTAATCATTGGATATGCAGTTTTTGAATAATCCTTAATAGTAGATAAGCAATGCCGGTTCGGGGCCAAAATCCCATAAGGTTTATACAGGGGGTCTAAATTCACCTTTTCCGCCATCTTGGATTTTCTTTGCTGTGCCAATTGGTTTGTGACGTCACAAACAGTAGTGCAATGATGATGATGACGTCATCACGGTTGTTGTTGTTGTATGGCTGAATGGGTACGGGGTACGGGGTACGGGCATGGGTACTGAGTACGGTGTGGAGTACGGGTACGGAGTACGGGTGCGGGGTACGGAGTACGGGTACGGAGTACAGGTGTGGGGGCCAGACGTCACGTGATAAGACGTCACCGGTCGCGAGTATTTGATAATGCTGCAAGTGTTGCGAATTAAATTATGATGACGTCATCCGTTGTTGTAAGGCTGAAGGGGTACGGGGTAGGGGTACGGGTACGGAGTAAATGGTTTTTGTCGGCCGGTTAGCCCGACACCACGTGATAAGACGTCACCTGCCGCGAGAATTTGTTAATGCTGCAAGTGTTGCGAAATTAAAAAGTCAAAGTTGTGCTGCTTGGGCTTTGCTGGGATTTGAACCTGGGGCATCGGTAGATTAAGAGACCTGTATCGCAGCCTCGAGGCTATCGAGGCTGCTGTGGGTTCTTATTCAATTTGTGTATACAAGCGCTGGGCAATCTAAAAATAGAATTTTTATTTTCCTTCGACCATGCTGCCCGTGGCTCTGATAAAAATTTTACCTAGCCGAATGTCTTAACAGATAAACAACAACAAGACTCGGTCCAGCCTCAACATCTGTTTTCATTCTTTACAACAACAACAGCAAAAGCTTTTTTCATACAAACAACTCAGGCCTTCGCAAATGACTGGTGATTAATTTGGGTCTGCTGATAAGAACAGTGTTTGAAAAATAATACCTACCTTGGTGTCGCTGAGGCCTTTTTGTTTTGTTTGTATGATAAATTTATGCACAAGGTTTATGCAATTGCAGCATATGCATTATAAATATAGAATTATTAGATTGATAAATTATCAAGTTTCAAATAAATTCCTATTGCATAACAACAACAAGATTCCCAATTTCGTCAGACTTATGACGTAATTATTCTGTGCGGAACGTACTGGATAAATCATTTTTAAATACGTATTAAAATTGAACACTTTAACACATATTAGACCCAATGCACGAATTTTAATTGCGGATTATGTTTTTAAAATATCCAAAGACAATTTTGATCTGGCGCAACCTTCAAATGGATTCCTTATCTAATATACATTAGGCATATGTATGTAGGTGCAAATTCGAAAGTCTTCCATGCCGCGAAAGTTTATTGAGATAAACAAAGGGAAGTTTGCTCCATATATTGAAATTGATATGCAGCGAATTTAGTGGGCCAGTTTCATAAAAATAAACATAGACAAAAATTTTGATCAGGTGCAAGTTTTTTGAAACCGGCAAGGCCGTTCCTTATCTAATATATTAAATATATGCAACATTATTTCATCATTTGTCGTTATTCTGATTTTTGTTTAGTTAACTGAAATTGCACAATAACGTATGAGGAGTATGAATGTACTTTTATGATGTTTCAATATTTGTCGGTTTTCCTTAAAATCACGTCTGTGGATGTATATATCATTTGCAATTGTTTAATAATTGTTTAGGTCTTCTTCTTCTTCACAGTGATATAAAATTGAAACATGATTGAAGTTGTCACGGGGTGGTGGGTTGGCAAAATAGTTGCTGTTACTTTGGGCTTATTCTCAATTTTTATGTGAGGATCACAAAAACAATTGTAAAGAATACAAAGAGGGTTCAATTAGCGAGTAGGAAGAATATCATAAATAGTATTTTAAAGAAAATAAAAGAATATTTGTAATGTTTTAAAAAATCTGTTTTATTTAAAAACCACTTATTATAATAAATTTTTCAAAGCACATCGACTTTTTGGAGTATTATAAGCTAATCCATTTTTTTGTTGTTGCTGGATTCAGGCATCCGTCCCCTTCTAGATCTTTATTAATGCTCTTCATCAAATATGTTCACTGAGCTGTCTGATTTAATACTGGGCTGGTTGATTTTGATTGTTTATTCAATAATCCCATGCTCTCGTAACTCCTCAATAATTGACACTATTTCATTAGTATGACTATCATTTCCGGCTTGTTGTGATCCTACCAATATGCGGAGCCGATCAACTAGTTCATTGGGGTCATCCCAATAGATGTAATCAATATTGTCGTTTAGAATTCGCATTATACCCTTACCGGTATGCGGAGTGCGAATAAATTTTTTTATTATCTTTTTATATTTATAGCTTTTTGTTCCTTTTACTTGCTGGTTTTCCTTAAAATCACGTTTGTGGGCGCATGTGTCGTTTAGGATTGTTCGATAATTGTCCAAGTCTTGTTTTGAGTAACCCTTGGGACGTTTCATAAAAATTAATGCATCTAAGCCTTCAGTTATCTTGAAAGATTTCTTTATCAACTTTTAATCTCGAATTACCAATATTCCATGCACTGTTATAATAGTACACTCCATAAGTTTTATCAAGTTCTGTACTGTCATTTTCAAGTAGTTCTTTATATTTGCTTAGTATCTGGTCTGGAGACTCTAATATCGGCGAATTATGTTCTCTCAATGTTGATGGATGTATAGGTGTGGCAAATTCATCATCATCAGCTTCTCCATCATCATCATCTCTCAATAGAGAATAATCCCTAAGAGGGGTGCTAGTTGGTTCCAGCTTTAAATATTTACGAGCAGGTGGTGTATATGTTTCATCATTCTGAGGTATTTCATCTTCTATCTCTTCTTCTTTTGGCTCAACTTTGACTGCATCTTTTGATTCCAATTTTGCATCTGTTACTAATTGTTTAAGAGGTTTTGTGATTGGTTTAAAGGTTTCCTCCAGATATGTTGCTTGTTGAAGTCTTCCAGCTTTTAAAGCTATATATTTCTTTCTAATTGAATTTTTGATTTTTACAATGTTCTCAAGCAATTGAATATCCTTTTCATAGCCCATTTTAGCCAAAGGTCCCTTTAACTGATTTATTAGCGGTCTGTTCACTGAGCTGTTTGATTTGGTACTGAGCTGTTTGACTTCGCTACAAGTTCATTTATTCAATAATCTCATGCTCTCGTAACTGTTTAAGTATCCAAAATATTTCTTTTCCTTCTCTAGTTGGCGCTAAGCATCTCAATCGATCAACTAGCTCATTGGGGTTGTATAAGTTTGAATTTTCATCATCATCATCATAATCTTCATCTTCAATGTTTAATTGGGGGTGTTTGTAGCGGTACTGACGAAAGTTGTCAGTATATTTATTTGAATCTTCAACCATCTTGACTCGTTTTCCTGTGACTTCGTTAATTGATTCTAAATCCGAACTTTGCAAATTTTCATCATCATTTTCTTCAGAAGTATACGATTGTGACTCATCATCTTGGGTTTTACAAGGATATTGACAAATTTTACCATAGTTTTCACTATTTTTATTTACATCTTCAACAAACTTCGCTCGTTTTGTAAATGGCTCTAAATCTGAGCTCTGATCTGTTCCAAGAAACGAATTTTTGTTATTATATAGTTCCGCATGATTCTTTTCATATTTATCCATCTGCACCCCCTAGAGAAAATATTACTAGAACTGTTCTCGCTGTTACCATGTTCAGAAACTGTTTTTGGTGTTTGAATTTGTAAATATTCCCGACCTTTTCTTATTTTCAACATTTTATTTCTAATGTTTTCTGTGGGACTATGTCTATTATCATCCTCATACTCCATAGCATTATAGATATCTTCATCAGTATGAATTAGTGATCTATCATTATCTTCATATTCTCTGCTTCTGGATGCATGCGTTGATCCTTTTTTATGCCTAGCAAGACTCTCTCGACGAGTGAATGTCTTGTTACATTCCGTGCACTCAAAC
>OY979697.1:61419910-61602410 GCA_963855945.1 Thereva nobilitata
CCTTGAATAATCATAATAAATTTTATTTTTATGAACAAATTCATTCTACCTTTAAATAAGAATTTTAGAAAAATGAATTGCCTGATAAAAGGGTTACCTTGATAGGGTAAATAATGTAATTATATTACATTCATTATATTTAACAGAATCAAACTATTCCTAAAAGTATCAAAAACTTTTGTGCATCATACACTAAAATATATTTATAAAAAGATAAGCTAATCAAGCTATTGGGTTCATACCCCACTTATAAAGGTTATAATCCTTTTCTTTTTAATTTTTAAAAATTCATCCAAAATTATATTTCTATTTATTTTAATATTAGGCACCCTATTAACAATCTCCTCAAACTCATGATTAGGAGCATGAATAGGACTAGAAATTAATTTATTATCATTTATCCCCCTAATAAATGAAAACAATAATTTAATATCAACAGAAGCCTCTTTAAAATACTTCCTAGTACAAGCTTTAGCTTCTACTGTTCTACTATTCGCAGTAATTATTTCTATGCTAGATTTTAATATTACATTTCAAATAAGAGCTGATTATCCTCATATAATTATCCTTTCAGCCCTATTATTAAAAAGTGGTGCAGCACCTTTCCATTTTTGATTTCCAGAAGTAATAAAATACTTATCCTGAATAAACGCCTTAATCCTAATAACATGACAAAAAATTGCCCCAATAATATTAATTTCATACTTAATATTTAAAGATCTATTTTACATTTCCATTACATTATCCATTATTATTGGATCCCTGGGAGGATTAAACCAAACCTCCTTACAAAAAATTATAGCTTATTCATCAATTAATCATCTAGGTTGAATACTCGCAAGCATAATAACTAATGAATCACTATGATTCACTTACTTTTTTATATATACTTTATTATCTTTTAATTTAGTATATTTTTTCGATATATTTAAATTATTTCATTTAAATCAACTATTTAATGTATTTTTTTCTTCAAAAACTCTCAAATTTTCTCTATTTCTAAATTTATTATCTTTAGGAGGCCTGCCCCCATTTTTAGGATTCCTACCAAAATGAATTGTAATTCAAAGACTAACCTTTAATAACCAATTATTTTTAATAACAGTCATAATTACAATAACCCTTATTACCTTATTCTTCTACATTCGCCTATGTTATTCAGCATTTATACTAAATTATTACGAAACTAATTGATTATATCAACATCATTATAATAATACTTTCTTTTACTTTTACTTAATTTTATCCTTTATTTCAACATTTGGATTATTCTTAATTAACTTAACCTTTTTTACACTTTAAGGTTTTAAGTTAAATAAACTAATAGCCTTCAAAGCTATAAATATAAGAATTATCTTTTAAGTCTTAGTAGTTTTAAACCACTCCTTTAGAATTGCAGTCTAATATCATAAATTGACTATAAAGCCTGATTAAAGAGGTTTATCCCCATAAATAGATTTACAATCTATTGCCTATAATTTTCAGCCATTTAATCGCGAAAATGATTATTTTCTACCAATCATAAAGATATTGGAACTTTATACTTTATCTTTGGAGCCTGGGCTGGAATAGTGGGAACCTCTTTAAGAATCTTAATTCGAGCTGAACTAGGACACCCAGGAGCCTTAATTGGTGACGATCAAATTTATAATGTAATCGTTACCGCCCACGCTTTCGTAATAATTTTCTTTATAGTAATACCTATTATAATTGGAGGATTCGGAAATTGATTAGTACCCCTTATACTAGGAGCCCCTGATATAGCATTCCCTCGAATAAATAATATAAGATTTTGATTATTGCCACCCTCTTTAACTCTATTATTAGCTAGTAGTATAGTAGAAAACGGAGCAGGAACTGGATGAACAGTTTACCCTCCCCTATCTTCAGGTATTGCTCATGGAGGAGCTTCAGTTGATCTTGCCATTTTCTCTCTACACCTAGCTGGTATTTCATCAATTTTAGGATCAACAGGAATTTCCTTCGACCGAATACCTTTATTTGTTTGATCTGTTGCCATTACTGCCCTCCTATTACTACTTTCTCTACCAGTATTAGCAGGAGCAATTACTATACTATTAACTGACCGAAACTTAAATACTTCCTTCTTCGACCCAGCCGGAGGAGGAGATCCTATTTTATATCAACATCTATTCTGATTCTTTGGTCACCCTGAAGTTTATATTTTGATTCTACCTGGATTCGGAATAATTTCTCATATTATTAGTCAAGAATCAGGTAAAAAGGAAACTTTTGGAGCACTAGGTATAATTTATGCTATATTAGCTATTGGATTTCTAGGATTTATTGTATGAGCCCATCATATATTCACAGTAGGAATAGACGTAGATACTCGAGCCTATTTCACAATAATTATTGCTGTTCCCACAGGAATTAAAATTTTCAGTTGAATAGCAACCCTTCACGGAGCACAAATTTCATATTCTCCAGCTATCTTATGAGCTCTAGGATTTGTATTTCTATTCACAGTAGGAGGTCTTACAGGAGTAGTTCTAGCTAATTCATCCCTAGATATTATTCTACATGACACATACTATGTAGTTGCTCACTTCCACTATGTATTATCTATAGGAGCTGTATTTGCAATTATAGGAGGATTTATCCACTGATATCCTTTATTTACAGGACTAACTATAAATCCTAATTGATTAAAGAGTCAATTCCTAATTATATTTGTCGGAGTAAATTTAACCTTCTTTCGCCAACATTTCCTAGGATTAGCCGGAATACCCCGACGATATTCAGATTATCCTGATGCCTATACTGCATGAAATGTAGTTTCATCCGTAGGGTCAACTATCTCATTAATCGGTATTTTATTCTTCCTATTTATTATATGAGAAAGTATAGTAACAGAACGAAAGGTTTTATTCCCTGTTTCAGGGCCGGATCTAAGCATAGGCAACATAGGTGCTCGCCTAGGGGCCCACACCACAAAGGGGCCCGCACCACACACAAAAATATTTTATGCAGTCCACCACATAAGACACATAGTCGCATATTTAATCATAAGAATGATCATAGAAATTGTTACTTCCAAATATATTTTACAACTCGAGCTATGCGAGAAGCTTGGCAAGAAGTTGCGATTTCGGCCAATTGGCGAAAAAATATTTCAAATTTATAAAAGAAGCATAGTTTCGTTTTCACATAGTGCACGGTACGATTCAATCGTATAATAATGAAAAGTTTGTTAAGCAACGAACTTTTCGTTATTTGACGACCGGACAAAGATGTTTTGTAACAATCGAAGCGAAAAAGCGTATATGAGCCGTTGAGCCCTTCATGTATTCCTGCCCTCATTTTAATTCGGCGCTCCGGGCTGATTACCGATGCAGTACATATAGGGCTAACTACAATGGCCTTAAGACGTCTTAAGATTTCTCGTCAAATTCTTTTAAGACTGGCTAATTTTCTGTCAAATCTTAACGAATCTTAAGCTCAGCTATAATAGCCTTAAGACGCTTTGACATTTGTAAAAGGTAATCACAACAAATCGAGTCTGGAGTAAATAAAGACGTATAGTTTAATAAAGCTATGCTGGATGTAAAATTGTCCAGGATCGGTCCCTTTCATTTTTAAAAAAGTGGTTTTATAATAACCATTTTTAGAACGGTCTGTATATAATTTTCGAACACTATACGACCGCGGTTTCTTCTTTTTCGCATCACTTCGCTCACTAATTTAGTTAATGTTGTTAAATCCTTTAATAAATCCAAATATTCCATTATTAAATATCTTTTCCACAGAGCACCTTATTTGAAATAATTTTTTTTCTTATATTTCCGCTGATACTTTAATTTTTGTAAAACGCCAAATTAAATATCAATCGCAAACGCCACTTTCTTGAAGATTCTTTAAGATTCTACGGTTCTGAGCGTAGCCTTAAGACTTGACGAAATTTTGCGAAAGAGAACGAAAGATTGTCTTAAGGCCATTAGGCCCCCATCCACGGTCAAACAAATCATTAAACCAATTTTCGACAAACAGCGCACACATTTATGCTTTGACATTTGTTGGCCATCAACGAGGGAAACTTTCTTCAAACATCCCGAGCGACAATTCCTGTAAACAAAACGAACTTTCATATGCTTTACATGGCACACATAAAAAATGCACACACACATTTAAGCTGTTTGAAGGAAATATTAAACCAGACGAATATTTTCTTCAAACAGCGGCCAACTTCGAAAACTTGTATTTTATACACGCACACTTAGAATTTTTTCGATGTTGGCCAGAAATTGATGGTTTGTTTGACCGTGGATGGCGGCCTATTTTGTGGTTGCTTGTTCTAGCCCCATAGCCCCTGTGTTTAGAATAACGTCAAAGTATAGAGAATGTCGTTGATGACTGCCAGATTACAGATGCACGAGCTTTTTTTTATATAGTTTCCTTCCTTTTGTCGTGCGAGTAGAGTGCGTATCCAAGAGAATATCTTTGGAAAACTCATGTACTAGTTCCATTGCCAGAGTACTATACCATAAAAATGCTTTGTGCTGGTAGCAGAATTCTTCAATTTTCAATTATATTTTTGTAATCTTGACCAACGGTGAAGCAAAAATTAATAGGTTCAGAGTTTCAGATCATCATTTTCTTTTCACTTTGTTGCATTTTTCCTGCTTTACTTTCATGACAGAAAACCAACGGGCTTGCTTAGCAGAAGTGTTTCGTGCCCCAGAGTGCTCTTGAAATATCCCTAGCTTGATCAGAATGATCTCGGCCAAAGGGAAATTGGCAGGAGCTAAAAAAATACAAAGGGGAATCGTTCCAAATGTCCAAAACTCATATTGTCTCGCCTGGTTGATGCTCTAGCTAGGTAAATGTAGCAGTTTTTTGAGTGTGACAAATTAGGATTTTTTTTGGGAAGGGGGCCCGCACCACAGGTTCCGCCTAGGGGCCACCAGATCCTTAATCCGGCTCTGCCCTGTTCAACTTAATTCATCAATTGAATGATACCAAAATATTCCACCTGCTGAACATAGTTATTCTGAACTACCTCTATTAACTAATTTCTAATATGGCAGATTAGTGCAATGGATTTAAGCTTCATATATAAAGTATTTTACTTTTATTAGAATAAAAATGTCAACATGAGCTAATTTAGGTCTTCAAGACAGTGCTTCCCCTTTAATAGAACAACTTACCTTTTTTCATGACCACACCATAGTAATTCTAATTATAATTACTATTTTAGTAGGATATTTAATAGCAACTTTATTTTTTAACAGCTAAACAAATCGATATCTACTACATGGACAAACTATTGAAGTAATTTGAACTATTTTACCAGCAATTATTCTTCTATTTATTGCATTTCCATCTCTACGATTATTATATTTACTAGACGAAATTAATGACCCAATCGTAACTTTAAAATCAATTGGTCACCAATGATATTGAAGCTATGAATATTCTGATTTCTTAAATATTGAATTTGATTCTTATATAGTACCCACAAATGAATTACCTACAGAAGGATTTCGATTACTCGACGTAGATAATCGAGTTGTCCTTCCTATAAATTCTCAAATCCGAATTCTAGTAACAGCAGCTGATGTTATTCATTCATGAACTGCACCAGCTCTAGGAGTAAAGGTTGATGGAACCCCAGGACGACTTAACCAAACTAATTTTCTAATTAATCGACCAGGATTATTTTATGGTCAATGTTCAGAAATTTGTGGAGCTAACCATAGTTTTATACCAATTGTTATTGAAAGTGTTCCAGTAAATTATTTTATTAAATGAATCTCATCAATAAATTCTAATTAATCATTAGATGACTGAAAGAAAGTATTGGTCTCTTAAACCACATTATAGTAATAGTCACGTTTACTTCTAATGGGAAATTAAGAAATTAGTTAAACCCCATAACATTAGTATGTCAAACTAAAATTATCAATATTTTGATATTTTTTGATTCCACAAATAGCCCCAATTAATTGATTAATATTATTTATTATCTTCTCAGCAACATTTATTCTGTTTAGAATTATAAATTATTATTCTTTTTTAGCTCCTACACCTAAAACTTCAGAACAAAAAAAGTTCTTAAATTCTTATAATTGAAAATGATAACAAATTTATTTTCCGTATTTGATCCATCATCAAGTTTATTCAATTTATCATTAAATTGAATAAGTACATTTCTTGGTATTTTAACAATTCCGTCTATTTACTGATTTATACCCTCACGGTATCATATTATTTGAAATAAAATTTTAATTACTCTGCATAAGGAATTTAAAACTTTATTAGGGCCAACAGGCCATAATGGAAGAACTTTTATTTTTGTATCTCTATTTTCTCTGATTTTATTTAATAATTTTATAGGATTATTTCCATATATTTTTACAAGCACAAGCCACTTAACTTTAACTCTGACTTTAGCTCTTCCTCTGTGATTATGTTTCATAATTTATGGATGAATCAACCACACCCAACATATATTTGCTCATTTAGTTCCCCAAGGAACTCCTGCTGTACTAATACCTTTTATAGTATGTATTGAAACTATTAGAAATGTAATTCGGCAGCTAATATAATTGCAGGTCATTTACTACTAACTTTACTAGGAAATACTGGTCCCTCCCTTTCTTATGCCTTAGTCTCTTTACTACTAATTGCCCAAATTGCTCTTTTAGTTCTTGAATCTGCAGTTGCAATCATTCAATCTTATGTATTTGCTGTATTAAGAACTTTATACTCTAGAGAAGTAAATTAATGTCAACACACGCAAATCATCCATATCATTTAGTAGATTATAGTCCATGGCCTTTAACCGGAGCCATCGGAACAATAACAACTGTCGCCGGATTAGTTAAATGATTTCATCATTATGATATCTCTCTATTTACACTAGGAACAATTATTATTTTACTAACAATATATCAATGATGACGAGATATTTCCCGAGAAGGAACATTTCAAGGACTTCACACCTACCCCGTAACTATTGGTTTACGATGAGGTATAATTCTGTTTATTATTTCTGAAGTATTTGTCTTTGTATCATTTTTCTGAGCTTTCTTCCACAGTAGCTTATCCCCAACTATTGAACTTGGAGCTGCTTGACCGCCTGTGGGAATTATCCCCTTTAACCCATTCCAAATTCCCTTATTAAATACAGCTATAGCTTCAGGAGTAACTGTAACCTGAGCACATCATAGATTAATGGAAGGAAATCATTCTCAAACTACCCAAAGTTTATTCTTCACTATTTTACTAGGAATTTACTTTACAATACTGCAAGCATATGAATATGTAGAAGCCCCATTCACAATTGCTGATGCTGTTTATGGATCAACATTCTTCATGGCTACTGGATTTCATGGGCTCCACGTTTTAATTGGAACTACCTTTTTATTAGTTTGTTTATTACGACATTTAAATTATCTCTTTTCTAAAAGTCACCACTTTGGATTTGAAGCAGCTCCATGATACTGACATTTTGTAGATATTGTTTGGTTATTTTTATTCGTTTCAATTTACTGATGAGGAGGTTAATTTATTTATATAGTATATTAAGTATATATGACTTCCAATCATAAGGATTATAAAACTATAATATAAATAATTTTTTCTATCTTATTAATTGGTTGTATCTATTATTTTACTAATCTCAGTAGTTGTAATAATTCTGGCTTCACTACTTTCAAAAAAAAACAATTATTGACCGAGAAAAAAGTTCCCCCTTTGAATGCGGATTTGACCCAATATCTTCCTCTCGATTACCTTTTTCTTTACGATTCTTTTTAATTGCTATTATTTTCTTAATTTTTGATGTAGAAATTGCTCTAATTTTACCTATAATTTTAACTATTCAGTACACTAATATAATTTACTGGTCACTAACAAGAGCTGTATTTATTTTTATTCTATTAGCCGGACTTTATCACGAATGAAATCAAGGGATATTAAACTGATCTGATTAGGGTTGTAGTTAAATATAACATTTGATTTGCATTCAAAAAGTATTGATTATTCAATCTACCTTGAATATGAAGCGATAAATTGCAATTAGTTTCGACCTAATCTTAGATGTATTTCATCCTTATTCTTTTTAATTGAAGCCAAAAAGAGGCATATCATTGTTAATGATAAAATTGAGACTTTAGCTCCAATTAAGGAGATATGATTGATCAAGAAAAAGCTGCTAACTTGTTTCTTTAATGGTTAGATTCCATTAATATCTCTATTTATATAGTTTAACTAAAACTTTACATTTTCATTGTAATGATAAAGAATTTCTTTTATAAATTACTAAAATTAATTATAAAAGTTATTCAAAGATTAAATAATCTCCCTAACATCTTCAGTGTCATACTCTAAATATAAGCTTTTTGAATACATAAAAATTATTATACCTAATAAAAAAATAACTCAAAATAAATACTAATAAATAAATTTTTAAATTATTATTTTGAGTAACTTGATTTAATTGTGAATATTTAACTAAAAAATAATATAGCTTTTGGCCCCCAAAATATTCTGATCATCCCTGATCAAATGATTTAATTACTAAACCCCCTAAATGTAAAGGATACAAATTTTTTTCACAAGTTGATATAAAAGGTATAAATCATATAGATCCTAAAAAACTTCTTAAATTATAATTTTCTAAAGCCTTATTAATAAAATATAATTTAACATTACTAATTAAATAACCAACAAATCCCCCAAATAAACATACAAATAATGTTAATTGTTTTAAATATACAGGTAAACAAATTATATAAGGAGTAGGAAAAATTAATCAATTAAGTATACTGCCCCCAACAATTCTCATAACTATTAATCCTAATATACCCTTTAATATCACTCAACCTTTATCATTTAATACATTTAAAGAACTACAATTTAAATCCCCAGTTATTGAATAATAAACTAACCGTAAAGAATAACAAACTGTTAAACCCATAGAAAAAAAATATAAAAAAAATCTAAATATATTAATATAAGATAAAGAAACAATTTCTAAAATTATATCCTTAGAATAAAACCCAGCTAAAAAAGGCATTCCACATAAAGCTAAATTAGCTACATTAAAACATGAAGAAGTTAAAGGCATGCACACCGCTAATCCCCCTATCACTCGAATATCTTGACTATTATTTATATTATGAATAATAGCTCCCGCACATATAAATAATAATGCCTTAAATAATGCATGAGTTAATAAATGAAAAAAAGCTAATTTATAATAACCTATTGATAAAATTCTTATTATTAAACCAAGCTGACTAAGAGTAGATAAAGCAATAATTTTCTTTAAATCAAATTCAAAATTAGCTCCAATTCCTGCTATAAATATAGTTAATCCAGAAATTAAAAGTAAAAATTGACCTATTCAAATATCCACTAATAATATATTAAACCGAATTAAAAGATAAACTCCAGCAGTAACAAGTGTAGATGAATGAACAAGAGCCGAAACAGGGGTAGGGGCTGCTATAGCAGCAGGTAATCAAGAAGAAAAAGGAATTTGAGCTCTCTTAGTTATAGCTGCTAGCATAATTAAACTACCAATCAAAATTATTTTAAATTGATTCTTTATAACTTCTAAATAAAAAATATAATTTCATCTACCATAATTTAATATTCAAGCAATAGCTAATAATAAAGCTACATACCCAATACGATTAGATAGTGCTGTTAATATACCAGCATTATAAGATTTTACATTCTGAAAATA
Source organism: Thereva nobilitata (assembly GCA_963855945.1). Classification (NCBI taxonomy): domain Eukaryota; kingdom Metazoa; phylum Arthropoda; class Insecta; order Diptera; family Therevidae; genus Thereva; species Thereva nobilitata. The sequence continues at coordinate 61,429,629 of OY979697.1, forward strand.
AATAACTAATAAATAAGAAATTAAACCTAACCCATCCCAACCTAATAAAATTCTAATTAAATTAGGACTAATAATTAATAATATTATTGACAAAACAAATATCAAAACTAACATAATAAACCGATTAATATTAGTATCTCCTCTTATATACTCCTTTCTATAATAAATTACTAGAGAAGAAATTAACAAAACAAAAGATATAAATATTAATCTTATTCAATCAAATAAAAATGTTATAACAATTCTATTAGAATTTAAAGATACAACTTCCCATTCAATGAACACAACATAATCATTAATTAAATAATTAATTCCTAACAAAAATAAAATAAAACTAATAGAAATTAAATTAATAAATCTAATTGAACAAATTGAAATATATTTCACGATCTAAAGTAATAATTTTACATCATTGACACCACAAATCAATATTTTTTTTAAACTATTTAAATATAATCATAATATAACCATTTCTCTCTTCATAATAAGTAAATTTAAAGGAAATCAATGAAGAAATAATAATAAATATTCCCGTAAAACCCCTCTTCTAATAGCATATATACCAGAATATAACTTACCATGTTGACTATAAGCATATAAATATAAAGTATAAGCAGCACTAAAAAAAGATAAAAAAGCTAAGCTAATTATAGTAACTCGTGATCAACTAACAATTCTATTTAATAAACTAATTTCCCCTAATAAATTTAATGTAGGAGGAGCAGCTATATTAGCAGAACATAATAAAAACCACCAAAATGTTATACCATGTATAAAATTTAAAAGTCCTTTATTAATTAATAATCTACGGCTACCTAATCGTTCATATGAAATATTTGCTAAAAAAAATAAACCTGAAGAACAAAGCCCATGGGCAATCATTAAAGCATAAGAACCTGAAAATCCTCAATAAGTTAAAGTTATTAGCCCTAAATAAAGTAATTCATAATCAAAAGATCCACTAATTATTAAATAAAAATTTATAGTACTCAATTCATTATATACAAAAAAATCGCAACTAATATAGGTAAAGAAGCTAATAAAGTATAAAATAACAAATAAATACCCGCTTGTAAACGTTCTGGTTGATACCCTCAACCTAAAATTAAAAATAAAGTTGGAATTAAGCTTCTTTCAAAAAATAAATAAAATATAAATAATCTTATTCTACTAAAAGTTAAGTATAAAAAAATCAATAATATTAATAAATTAAAAATAAATAAATTTCTATAATTATTATATTTTTCCACTGATTCTCTAGCCATTAATATTAAAGTACAAATTCATAAACTCAATAAAATTATACCATAAGAAATTATATCACACCCAAAATAATAACTCAAACTTATTCAATAATTAGAATAATAATTCATAATAATAAATAAAAATCTAACCACAAACAATATATTTTGAACCATTCAGAATATATTATTCATTAAAGATAAAGGAATTAATAATATTAATATAAAGAAAAATTTTAACATAACAAACTAAAAGATTGAAAATAATCATTTCCATGAGTACGAATTATTGAAACTAAAATAGAAAGACCTAAAGCCCCCTCACATACACTAAAAGTTAAAAAAACTATACTAAAATAATTTTCATAATCAAAATGGTTTAAAGAAATTAATAATAATAAAAATAATCTCAAAACAATAAATTCCAATCTTAATAATATAGATAATAAATGTTTACGATTAGAAACAAAAACCATTACTCCTATATTAAATAATAAAATAGGTAGTCCATAATATAATATTAACATTAGTTTTAATAGTTTAATAAAACCATTGGTCTTGTAAATCAAAAATAAGAGTAATTCTTTTAAAACTTCAAGAGAAAAGAAATTCTTTATAATTAATCCCCAAAATTAATATTTTAATTAAACTACCTCTTGAAATTATTCAAATAATATTTTATCTATTAACTATAATTACAGGATTTATTTTTATACAAATAAATCACACTCTTGCCATAGGTTTAACATTATTAGTCCAAACATTTTTTATTGCTATAATTACTGGATTAATCTCGAAATCATTCTGATTTTCCTATATTCTATTTTTAATTTTCCTAGGAGGAATATTGGTTTTATTCATTTATGTAACCTCTTTAGCCTCTTCTTGGGGGGTAAAATCGAACCGCCACCTCCTCGTGGGGCCCCCTGGATAACCAACTAACGACGGTAGTCTACCAAGCCAAGATGTAAATGCATCGTGTCGAGGGCTGCATGGCAGTGGGTAGTTTTGCATTGTCATGAACGATCTCCTCTGGGCACCGGGCGCACCCAGTTGTACATAGCCTTGTCCTGATATGGGGGCTCTGTCAGGATGGACCTCCTCTTTCCCGCCACACTCGTGGGATCTATTTATGGACCAAATCAAAAAAAAATCAGACGGAGAAGGAGATTGTGGGTCTGATGCAATAAGCATCAGCTCAGAGCTGGAGAGGGAACTCCTTGGAGGTACCTCGCCCAGCACTGAAGCTTCGGCTTCTCAATCGTCAACAACAATGCCCCAGACAGCCGGTGACAATGTTGTTGACGATATAACTGCCAAGGTTGTCGGTATGACCGTTCAGCCTAGCAAACGAAAATCTGGCGCTGCCAAAAGAAAGAGGGCCAAAGCTAGGAAGGCCGCAAGGGAATCGGGGAACTCCACGGAGCACACCCGAGTACCACATTTTCAACTTCCTTTGCAACGAACTGAAGGCGGGACAGCGGTCAGGACACAGGGGGGCTCCAAGGAGCGGACCCAGACTGCCGCTGCGCTGCCAAAGGCTTCTGGACACTCTGGAAAATTGGCAGCACCAGAACATACATCTTCTGGGGGGCAATGCCACACGCCGGACCCAACTGGTCTACTGCCGAAACGGCAGCGATCGGAGGATTCTCCGGCTGGGCAGGGACCCCAGAGGAAAAAAAGGAGGGAGCCGCAGGAACCCTCATACCGGGATAAGTTGGCTGGGATCACCATGGCGGTGGTACTGGGCAACTATCCCGAGGGCAAATTGACGGAGGAGGAATCCTCCTCTATTTGCGATGCAATCTTGACAGAGGTGGACAAAAGTCCTAAAGGCGACTGCCCACCTCAGTTCTTGGGTGTAAGGGCGGCAGGGGGTCTAATCAAGATCACCTGCGCCAACGAAGCCACCAGCCTATGGCTGACGAATGCTGTCGCCAGGCTGCAGGTTTGGGAAGGGCGCAACCTCAAGGCAATTGAGGAGAAGGACCTTCCCAAATTTAAGCGGATCGCATTCTGGGTTCCTAACGATGTTAGGGAACCGGAACAGGTGCTCCGCAGAATGGAGATACAAAATCAGCCAATTGAGGTGACCTCTTGGCAAGTGATGGGTAGGAAGGTTGACCAGAACGGTCAAACCCTTGCCCTCAGCATTGACGAGAGGTCGCTCATGCAGCTGAAAGAGAAGGGCATGTCCCTATTTTACGGCTTCGGCCGTATTAAAGTCAAGGAGATTGGCTCAAAAAAGGAGGCTCCTGCTGACTCACAACAGCAGGTGCAACCACAAGATGCGGGTGGTACAGTGCAACCTGCAACATAGTAGGGCAGCCTCGGCAGTCCTTTGCAGGGTGCTGGCCACCCAAGGTGTTGACGTGGCTCTTGTACAAGAGCCATGGGTGAATAACGGTGCTATACAGGGCTTGCGGGCAGCTGGCTACAACATTGCATGCAGTGATGTGGACGGTGACCCTCGGACCTGTATAGTCGACAACAAAAACACTAACTGCTTTCCTCTCACAGACAAGTCGTCGAGAGACCTGGCAGTGGTGAAAATACCTATTAGAAGGGGGGGCAGCAAAAGCATAATCATATTATGCTCAGCATACCTACCCTACGACTCCAAGGACCCACCACCATCCAAAGAACTCAAGGATATTGTGGGTCACGCTAACAGGAGCGGTCTGCAGATCATCATAGGATGTGACGCGAAAGCCCATCATGATGCCTGGGGCAGTAGCGGAGTGAACAAAAGGGGCGAATACCTTTTTGATTACCTCTTAACTACTAACCTGGACATATTAAATCGCGGCACGGATCCTACCTTCGACAACGGTAGGAGACGTGAGGTTATAGACATTACGCTGGCCACTCAACACGTTGCCAATTACGTGAGTGACTGGCGGGTCTCAGATGAGCCATCGTGCTCAGACCACAGACACATTCACTTTATGGTGGGTGAGTCTTTGGAAAGAGTGAGTGCATATAGGAATCCCAGATATACAAACTGGGCAGGCTTTCGGGGCGAACTCAGTAGCGTACTGAAGGGTTCCATGCACTCAATCAAATCTACGATGGATGTGGAACTATCCGCGGACTTCCTTACGGAGGCGGTTACTGCTGCTTACAACAATAACTGCCCCCTTCTGATGAGGACGCGCAACAGGAAAACTCCATGGTGGAATAATGAGCTCTCTAAGTTGAGATCCGCCACTAGGAAGCTATTCAACGCAGCCAAGAAGAGCGGCAACTGGGAGAATTATAAAGGCTCGCTAACCACCTATAACAGGGCGATCAGACGAGCAAAAAGAAACAGCTGGAGGAATTTCTGCGAGAGTATCGAAGACATTCGAGACTCAGCAAAGATCCACAAGGCTTTATTAAAGGGCACATCGGGAGATCTCGGATCTATTAGGAGAACCGATGGCTCTTTCACACAGTCTAGGGAAGAAACCTTGATAATATTGGTCCAGGCACACTTCCCAGGCACAATCATTTATTCAAATGGGAATACAGCTACTGCTGGGCAACTAACAGGCTCACTTTCTAAAGCGACCAAAGCTGCCTGGACAGAAGCAAATGCCGTGTTTAATCACGAAGCAATTAGGGAGGCGATAGGATCGTTCAGCCCATACAAGTCCCCTGGAGCAGACCGGATCTATCCCATTATGTTACGGGAGGGCTGCGACCTGGTCACTCCCTTATTATGCAAAATATTCAGGGCTTCCTTCGTACATGGTTATATCCCATCTGTCTGGAGGAATGTCAATATAACATTTATACCCAAGCCAGGGCGTTCGGACTACACCTCGGCTAAAGCTTTCAGGCCGATAAGTCTCTCGTCTTTTGCCTTGAAGACAATGGAGAAAATTGTCGACAGGGTGATAAGGGAAACTTATCTTCAACGCCAACCACTAAGCTCCTATCAGCATGCGTACCAGGCGGGCAAGTCCACTGAGACGGCACTGCACAATCTGGTGCTCAAGCTCGAAGGCGCAGCACTAAACAAAGGAGTTGCGCTGGCGGCCTTCCTCGATATCGAAGGAGCCTTCGACAACACATCCTTTGATACTATAGCTAAGACTCTAAGTAGACGAAGCCTAAGTAGCACTTTCTGCGACTGGATCGACTCTATGCTGAGAACTCGCAAACTAATGGTTTCTCATGTTGAGGGGTCTCTGGAGGGCACTATAGCAAAAGGTTGTCCGCAGGGAGGAGTTTTATCCCCACTTCTGTGGTGCCTTGTTGTAGATGAACTCCTGGAACTACTCAACGGCCGCAACTTTTTCGCCCAAGGCTACGCAGACGATGTCGTCATCGTAGTAACGGACGAAACTGAAGGAGCCATGTCAAGACGTCTGCAGCAGGCACTAGATCTAGTATCTAGTTGGTGCGACAGCGTAGGACTAAAAGTCAATCCCGACAAGACGATTCTCGTTCCCTTTACCAGGAAACGATCACTACCGGGGCTTTCGGAGCCGACACTCGCAGGTAGAACTATAGGCTTTTCACAACAAGCCAAATATTTAGGAGTGACGCTAGATGCCAAGCTCAACTGGAACCAGCACATGGATACTCTGATGAGCAGAACGCGCAGATCCCTGTGGGCTTGCCGCAGAGCTTGTGGCTCCATATGGGGTTTGCAGCCGAAAACCATATACTGGATATACACCACCATCGTCAGGCCCATAGTAACTTATGGAGCTTTAGTTTGGTGGCACAGAACGGCGCTTAAGGGTTTCATAACCAATTTGTGCAAAATTCAAAGAATGGCCTGCCTTTCCATCACTGGAGCCATCTGCACTTCCCCGACGGCAGCATTGGAGACTCTCCTCAATCTGGTACCACTCCACCTTGAGGTAGAGAAATCTGCGATAAACGCGGCGCTGCGGCTGAAAGCGAATGGCTATCTGGGCGCTGGTCTCGAGCGAGGACATTCTACAATTATCAACATTATAGAAGGGATTTCTGAAGCGGGGATGCTCTCCGATTGCATGCCTTTCAAAATCTCAAAATTTAAGCAACCATCTGTGCACATACAAGATAGGCTAACCTGGACCTTTCCTAAGGTATCGCCGGGTGGACTAGTATGGTACACGGACGGCTCCAAAACAGAGACAGGTGTGGGCGCCGGAATCTGGAGCGAAAGCCCCAGATTCAGTAGAGCGATGAGCTTAGGCACCCTAGCAACTGTCTTCCAAGCAGAGGTGTACGCTATATTGGCATGCACTCATGAGAACTTAAGAAGGGCCTACCAAAACAAACGGATCTTTATCTTCTCTGACAGCCAACCGGCAATTAGGGCGATAAGGTCCCGTAGGACCAAGTCTAAATTAGTTTGGGACTGCCAACGTGCTCTTGGTGAGCTGGGTGTTCTCAATCAAGTTACCCTTGTCTGGGTCCCGGGACATCGGGGCTTCAAAGGCAATGAAAAAGCGGATGCCTTAGCTAAGCAGGGCTCTGACATTGCATTCATCGGTCCAGAGCGGGCTATCGGAGCACCTACCAGCTTGCTGCGAAGGGCCCTAGCCGATCGGACTTTAATGAAACATACTGAACGCTGGAGGTCCGCGCCTGGATTGGCTAACTCTAAGCGGTTCCTGCCTGGGCCGTCTCCTAACACGGCCAAGAAATTGTTAGGGCGCAGTAGAAACGATGTCAGGACACTTGTTGGCTTGATTACCGGACACTGCGCCCTAAATTACCACTTATGGAGGATAGCAAAAGCGGAGGACCCCACCTGCAGGCTTTGCCTGGAGGAAGATGAGTCTGCTCTCCACGTCCTCTGTGAATGTCCCGCAATAGCGAGGAGCAGGGTTTCTTTATTCGAAGAGTCCCTGCTCGATTATTCAAGTCTAAGCGACAAGCCACTAGGCAGACTGCTGAACTTGTTCAAGCGGTCTGGCTTAAAAATATGAGGTATAGGGGTGTAATACAATAGGCCAAATGAATGGCCGCAGTACCTATGGACCCAGTACCTCACACAAAAAAAAAAAAAAAAAACCTCTTTAGCCTCTAATGAAATATTCTCCTTTTCTATAAAACTCACAATTATTTCCACAATGTTTATTACCTCCCTTATAATAATAATTTTATTTTTAGATAAAACCTCTATTATAATATATATAATAAATACAGAAATAACTTCAATTAGTGACTTAAATACTTATATTCAAGAAAATTCATTAAATTTAAACAAATTATATAATTATCCAACAAATATAATCACCTTATTATTAATTAACTATCTATTAATTTGTTTAATTGTAATTGTTAAAATTACTAATGTATTTTATGGCCCTCTACGATTAATAAATTAACTAATGAACAAACCTTTACGATCAAGACACCCCTTATTTAAGATTGCTAACAACTACTTAGTAGATCTCCCAGCACCTGCAAATATTTCCGCATGATGAAATTTCGGATCATTACTAGGATTATGTTTAATTATTCAAATTTTAACTGGTCTATTTTTAGCTATACATTACACAGCTGATATTAGTTTAGCTTTTAACAGAGTTACTCATATTTGTCGGGATGTAAATTACGGATGATTATTACGAACCCTCCATGCTAACAGAGCATCATTCTTCTTTATTTGTATCTATCTTCATATTGGTCGAGGAATATATTATGGCTCTTATTTATATACTCCAACATGATTAGTGGGAGTATTAATTTTATTCTTAGTAATAGCTGCAGCCTTTATAGGTTATGTACTTCCATGAGGACAAATATCATTCTGAGGAGCAACAGTAATTACTAATTTATTATCTGCCATTCCCTATCTAGGAAATGAATTAGTACAATGAGTATGAGGAGGGTTTGCAGTAGATAATGCAACCCTTACACGATTTTTTACTTTTCACTTTGTATTACCATTTATTGTATTAGCAATAACTATAATTCACCTATTATTTTTACATCAAACAGGCTCTAATAACCCCTTAGGAATCAATTCTAATATTGATAAAATTTCATTCCATCCTTACTTTTCATTTAAAGATATTGTAGGATTCATCATTTTATTAATAAGATTAACTTTATTAACATTAACAAATCCTTATTTATTAGGAGATCCAGATAATTTCATTCCAGCCAACCCCCTAGTAACTCCTGTACACATTCAACCAGAATGATATTTTTTATTTGCATATGCAATTTTACGGTCAATTCCTAATAAGCTAGGAGGAGTTATTATATTAGTTTTATCTATTGCAATTCTAGCAGTTTTACCCTTTTATCATCTTAGTAAATTCCGAGGAATTCAATTTTACCCTATTAACCAAATTTTATTTTGAATTATAACTGTAACTGTTATCCCACTTACATGAATTGGAGCACGACCTGTAGAAGACCCTTATGTTGCTCTAGGACAAATTTTAACTGTTGTATACTTTATATACTTTATTATTAATCCATTAGTTACTAAATGATGAGATACTCTTCTTAATTAAGTTAATGAGCTTGAACTTAAGCATGTGTTTTGAAAACACAAGATAGAAATTAAAATTTTCTATTAACTTTACTAAATAAAATTCATAAAATTAAAGAGATTAATAAAATTTTAAGCCCAATAAAAAATATAATATAATTTAATGAAAAAGGTAAATAACACTTTCAAGCTAAATATATTGATTTGATGAATGTGAGTTAAAATTTGGTCTTGAATTACTTCTACTCTTCCATCCTGACCTTGTTTCATCGGCTGCATTATCTCTGTCGAACGAAGGAACAATATTTGAATTCCAGCTAGAATTATTTCCACGATTGTTGTTGTCTTTTCCTCTCGATCACGAATTTTGATTTGACCTATTTGAACTACAATATTTGTTTGTATTATTTGATGTATTCCTACTTTCAGTTCTAACACTAATCGATTCATTCCTACTTCCCCAGGATATATTTTCCGAAGTAGAATTTGATCTTAGATTATCTGGTAAGGGTTCATCCGCATCAAGCATAAGTTCATCAAACCCGTCATCTTCTAAAAAATCTTCTGGAATAGTTTCCATCATCTCATCAACATTTTCCTCTCTAGCCCCAACATTTTTAATATTATCAATATTGATGTTAAATAATTCTCGAAATGCTGTATCACAATCCAAACAAGTAACATACAGATTAGATGTGGCATTCAAAGGGGCTAAGTAGTTATTTGTTTTGAATTTTATTTCGAAGTTTTTATATGTTGGGCCGCATTTGCTGCAATGAGTATCCTTGTCAGTGATTTCTTTAATAGCATCTGATGGAAACCATATTGCATTTCGACATTCTGGAAAATTAAGGCAACCAATGTAGTAGCCATCCTTATCTTTCTTTTGACGGAGAGTCATAGATGCTTGAGAAGATTTTGGACATTTAAATAACTCTTGTAATCGATTTGTTGAAGTTTGTTCAGGTGCAGATTCTTGTGGTGTTTCAGCCAATCTGAAAAAAAATAAACGATATAATAGGGAAGGATCTGTTGATGGCTGATTTTTAATTAACTCTATTTAGTTTCGAGGGATTAAAAAAACGCATATTTTGTTGCAGGAACAGCTAGCAAAATTTCTGTTTTCCAATCGATTGACTCTGATCTTCAATTTTGTAGCAAAGCCTTAATTGTGGAGCTTTTTGCATGACCCAAAACTACAAGGGAAGGCATACGTTTTTCCATTCCCAGATATACCAATTCTATAAAAAATTAGCAAAAAACCAACCTTTGTCCAATTTTTTCATCAAATCTCCGTACACGGTCCATTATTATTCTATAAGGTTCTTTATATTTTTGAATTTGTTCTCGTAAAACTAATTTAGGATCTTTTTCTCCATCACAAATTTTTTTCAAATCAACTTCTAACTCAGCTTTAAGCATAGGCTGTGCCAATGGTAACCCATTGCATCATAGCCTTCGTAGAGACCCATACCTATTGATCCAGGAACTAATAAACCTTTATCAACTACTCCAATGTATCCTACAAAAATAGTATTTGGAAAACAAGGTTATACAGAATAAATTGTATTATTTACCTCTCTCTTTAATTTTATGTATATGTTCAGCATGTGTTGCATCAGTTTGAATACCATGCTTTTCCATAAGAGCAATTAGATCTGGTTCGGCAAGTAACGGAGGGGCTGTTGTTGAGCCTTCTTGCTTATTAATTTCTGTTGGCTCAAACTGTTGCCCTTTACAAAATAATAAATTGAAAAAAGATGTTTTTTACGGCAAATGTGCAAAGCCTTACCAATTTCATACCTATGAATCTGTTTCGCATTCCAATTCTCATAAGGCTATACATCTAAGTAGTTTCTCTCGAAAATGCAGACAATTCGCGGTAAACTTTTCACCAGCGATTGTAATTTTAACAATAGTTTCAGAACCAGTAGCATCTTTGCTTACGCATGCAAGAAAGTGTCGTGTGATAAGCTCAAAAACACGGTTTTCATCTCCAGACAAACCTTTGTTATTATATTAAATTAAAAAAAACACGAATTGCTTCAACAATTATAAGTTGAAGTACCTGTAGCTAACTTGAGAGGATGAATCGGAGGATGAGCTTGATCTGATTTATTTCGATTACGATGATTCGATCCCCAATCTAAAACTTTTGATGAAAACTCTCCCCATTGTGGGTGTGCGGTTTGTTGCTCTACGATATTTTCTGAACAAGGTTTTGCACCATTGGATCCTGCTAAACATCCGAAAACTGCTAGATGGATTAAGAGATTGGAACAATTACCTTATTATGATGAAATCAATGCCAAGCATGCAGCTACCGTGATAGAGATGTTTAATGCAAAACTTGCAGCATTAAGGGAGAAGAATTAGTATAAACGCTGCTCATAAATTTATTTTTTGATGCTTTAAATTGAGATTTATGTGAATTAAAACAATTTATAGTATTTTTTATCAACTGTTTTACTATTCTTAATAGCCATGAACTTAGTTTTAAGAATGTGAACTTGATAGAAAGCCAGTTTTAGCAGAATATGTGCACCATTACCTCTACACTTGATTGACATTTAGAAATGTCAAATTTCAAGTTTTCAGATTTGGCACTACCTGATTTTATTTCTGCCAATGATGCACTGAACTCTTAATATGAAATTGAACAAAATTTGAGTTCAGTGAAAAAGGGGTCTTATGGATGAGCGAGAGGACTATACTTTCTATACTTTTTGGTGCCATGAGTCCATTATTATATGTCAGTGGGTCCTACGCACACTCATATTTTTTTACTCGGTTATGCCCATATCCTTTGTTTTGCATTGGGAAGGCCATTCCAAAGTCTAATTGTATACACAAAGAAGCAGCGACTACCAATTAGGGAAAAGTGAGCAGGTATAAAGACCGGTCCACACATAACAAACATTTGTAAAAAAAACATTTGTCCAGGGAGATGACAAATGTTTGATAATGTTTGACAAATGTTTGACAAACATTCTTCAAATATTTGGTGAAATTTTTGGGAGAAAATTTTTTTCCGAAATGTTTGTTTTTTCCTGTGTGTTCCGTAGGAAAACTAGATTCTTCATTTGCCACAATTTCGATAGGATTTTCTTCCTGATATCTCACTTCAAAAGTCACTAGTATTGAATATCAGCCTTCGTTTAGATTTTTGTCAGTGTCATCTAGAGTTGAGCCGGACTTACACGAGGCAGTACACTTGGATCTTACACAATGGTAAATTGTACTGAGGCCTCAATTCTTTGAAATGTCCCGGTTCAAAAATAATGTCCTACTGGTATATGAGCGTGTATCGAGATAAACGAGGCGAGGTGTGATTGTAAATACGTAGTGGAGAGCCATGGGTTTCTTCTCTCTTACTTCTTTTGGGGCAGTAAAATTTCCGATTTGAAATGAGGCGAGGTTAGGTTGTAAAATATAAAAATACATCGTGGAAGCATAGGTTTCTTACTCTCTTACTCTTACCCTGGGGCAGTTTAATGCATATTAGAATAAAACTCGTGAAAAAAGCCCTTCATTGGTATTTATTTTCTTTCTTTCTTTAATTTGCTTACTTATGTCATTTTGGCATTACAATAGCATCTCGACTCATACTCAAGTATGACATTGTACTGGCTCAGAAGAAAAAGAGGCATCTCTTACAAACTCATTTTATAATCGTGTCCTACCCAACACTAGTTTCATCTTCATCTTCTTTCTCTGAATCCGCTTCAAAGTCTTTAGCAGCCATTCCGGAAGATTTTTTGCGTGCCTCTTTGTCATTGACCTCCTCGACGGACACTGATAAGCTCTTCGCAATTAATTTTAATGAATCAGAACGCTTTATTTTATTTTTATAGCCGTTACTTGACTTATCCCACAATTTTCAATGGGTAAAATACTATTGAAATATAATTATGATGGTTTTATCCCACTTCTCAATCGTGATGAATGTCCGTCTGCATAAAAGTGCATGATAGTACTGAAAAATGTTCAACAAACAAAAGATGTTTTCCACTTCATTTGGATTAAATCCAAACATTTTTAAAAATCCAGACTCCAAGACTCGCGTCCACACATAACAAACACTATTCAAATGTTTATCAAACGTTTGCCAAATGTTTGTCAAATGTTTTTCAAATGTTTGTGAAATGTTTGTTATGTGTGGACACGGCTTAAGGAATTTAATTTATCTCAGGGACTGTAAAGGACCTAGGAAGTCGGAGAGTTAGACAGTGTTTTTAGCATAAAATACTTTATGTAAGAGAACAAGTGCCATGATGTCAAGAAGACGAAAATGTCATGACCTAATAAAGAATTTTGCAAATCAGACACATAATCCGAACGTCTCAAGTGAAAAATATACCGCAAACAATAACTAAATGCTACCTTAAGACGTTGGCGGCAGGATGAGTCCAAAGGTATGTAAACAAGGCACCATATAGAAAATGTGGCAACACAAGAGTTTTAACCAGCTTGGCACGAACTCATCAGATACCTTTTCCTTTTTTGGAAAACTGGCTCCATACCAAATTTCATTACCATACAATTTTTTTGTCAGAAGAAATCTCTGGGAGCTGTACTATATTGTATATACATAGTTCGAGGTAAAAACAATTTTAATTAAAATTTTTCTTTTGTCTACAATAAAACTACTTTTTAGTGTTAACAATTTTTAGTATCACTTCATAACAAATTCGCCATATTAAATTGCGTGCATCGTAAACAATGAACGAAAAACACAATTTGTATGATATAAAAAATCATATTTGACATTAATAAAGTCTGGCTTTAATCTGGCCTAATTCAGTGTCACTAAGCGCTTAATTACGAACAGACTGACAATTTAATGCGAAGCGAATGGACTATAAACAGGACAACAGTCCCATAATTCAGAAACACATTTTTAGCTGGTCCTATTCTCCCTCTTTTTATATATGTATGTATATCCACCATCCTAATCCCTACTTCAAGGACATTAAAATTTTTATAGCTCGCGCGTCTGTTACAGTGGATCCGTTATCCTTTATATAGTGCGGCCATTGGACAGGAAACAAGGCCATTTAAAAAAGCAACTAAATAAACTCCAGTTATCGCGTTCAGTTATCTCTGCGGGCTTTCGGCGGAATGGGGTTTATCACATGTCCATAAAAATGCTGTAACGGTTATGTAGGAGCTACTTCTAGTGTTAGTAAAAACTGCCGCATTTGAACTTGCCATCGCCGCCTCATGGTATATTTTCCGTCCGTGAACTTATTCTGACCCAGTTTGGTAATGGGTTCTCCGTGACTGATATTGCGAACTCTGAAGTCGTTTGAGGTATCAGCAGGTCTCCAATGCCTTGGGGAATCCCAGATTAGTTCTGTCCTCTAAGCGCCGATACCAGCCAGCGGAGCCCTACGCTGTTGCATTCTAATTACTCTGAGACATGAAAGGGGCCTGACATTTGTGCATAAAACACGGAGTTAATTGCTCGATTTGAGGAAGTTATTAGCTGGGTAAGGATTTGTGCAAGCGAGAATGGGAGCAGAACTATTATCCTGATTTTATACTGATACTATAATAGCCTACAAAATTAACACGATTTTACTAACAAATGTCAAATGATACACGCCAAATGAACTCCGGATTTAGTATTTTCTGATGCTCGATAATCACAATTAAGTCATTGACACTCTTATGTCCGCCTTTTACGCTTTGTCAATATTTACACCTTCTCCTAATCCCCAGCCAGATAAATAACGCACGAAGGATGTCAAAGGTCAAAGAACTCATTGTAATTTAGCATCATTACATCGATTTTCTTGTTGGAATCATTTCTGGCAACGACTTCATGTGTCAACCAAAAAACAAATGCGAAGACGGAATTTCGTTTTGACTGACGAACTGTCACACATAAGCCGAAATTGGTCTAGGGATATACTTAGGCTCTCTTTTTGGCAAACCACAGTCTAATTCCTAATGTTTTGCTGGCGCGGCAGTGGAAATCAATTCGTTTTATTCCTTCCTGCATTCATTTTTGCGAAAAGTTCTGTCTTGAATAAGCGGAAATAAGTAACCTTTAATAGCCAGAAACTATCCAGGAATGCTTACCTTAGACTCCTGGTTTATGGTTCAGAATGATTGTCTCCAATGCTCAGCGTGGATTTATAAGGAGACCTTGTCAAGTGACAATCACCCTGAGAAGTCTTGGAGGTCAATATAGAATTTTATTGTGTGCTGTTTTCCGGAAATTCTTGTGAATAGAACGAAAGACTGTCTAGCTATGAACAACGAAAGACTGTTAGTTTGCGTAGTTAACTGCGGAGATATTCAGTTATGGTATAGATGCAGATTTGGTTTATGGTAATTTGAATGTACTTAACTTATTTTTTGTTTAAGACGGCAAAAAAAGGAGATTTAGTATTAGGATTTTTTTAGAGATTGAAAGCTTTGAACAGTACTTGAATTTGTAAAAAAAAATAAACTGTTAAATTTTTGACATAAATTGGTTTCACAGATAGAAAATGTAGTTTTAATACTGGTCAAATGGGATCTAAGAAATAGATCGCATTGACTCCAAAATGAGCAAAGTAGAGTATAAAAGTAATCCGAGCGACATAGACTTGACTTGCGGATTAAATATTGTCTTTAGGGCAGGAGGGCGAACATTTTGGTGAGTTGCTGTGATAATAGGGATAAAATTTTGCCAGAGCTTGAACAAAGCTTCGAAGTTTGAATGAGTCCAAGTTTCAAAAGGTGCAATCAATCAATTTTAATGTAGCCCTAATAAGGCATTCCACCGGCTTAACCGGTTAATAATAGGTTGCCAAAGTCCTGCTTGCTTCGGGTCTTCACCAAACGAACGGTACAACTCCTTTTTTACCTGCAGCAAATAACGAATGTTTGATGTTTGATGACTTATAAATTCAAAATAGCCGCGCCAATATGGCCGACGAATTTGCCAATTGTGTTCCGATTCCAATAAAAATTGCTACCTGGGGTTTTTTAAGATATCCATGGAGACTATGCAAGGAGTTAAAACTACGTGTTGTCAATTTTCGTTTGATTAATGGTGGCGCTGCAGTCAAATGTACCCCAAAAACATGGCCGATTGTATTTATCCAGTTCATGGCCAAGTTCGTTTATTACTAATATATTTTATGTTTACCAGCTTACAGCTGTTTACCAGCTTCTAAATTCAATTTATATCAACGCGATTATTCTTAATTAATAAATTTTTGATGTTTTCAATGAATTTTTAATAATTGCATGTGGGGTTCATCGGACAAAGTTGACATCTGTGGCCAAAAATGAATTAGAAGTTTAGTTTCTTCTACCCATCCATTTCCTGTCATTTTCCCCATAAGAGTTTTACCTCTTTGCACATTCTCCATGAAGATAACAAATAACGAATTTATGATCAGAACTTATAAATTCAAACTGGCCGCGCCAATATGGCGGACGAATTTTTCCAATTTTAATCCGATTCCAATGAAAGTGGATATCTAGGGGTTTTTAGGGTTGCAAATAACGAATTTATGATCAAAAGTTATAAATTCAAAATGGCCGCACCAATATGGCTGATGAGTTTGCCAATTGTATTCCGATTCCAATGAAAATCGGTATCTGAGGATTTTAAGATAACAAATAAAGAATTTATGATCAAAACTTATAAATTTTAAATGTCGGAGCTAATATGGGGGACGAATTTTGCCAAATAAGTGTCATTTCGCGGTAAGCTGTATGTAGGTTGTTGAAGAGCTGGGAAACCGAATCTTCACATCCTAGCTCTAAATGGAAGAACATTGACCATAGTTTATCCTGGCCATTTCCTCTATTGTCGTGAAGTTTGCCACATTCTTAAATGAAGGTAACTTCTTAAATACCCCCTAACCAGTATACCGGTGTTTGGCAGATGAACCGTCAAAATTTGTTGATGGGTTGGGGGCCATTTGCTTGTTTTCACCGGTAGCCGCTATTTATTTATTTATTTATTTATTTATTTATTTATTTATTTATTTATTTATTTATTTATTTATTTATTTATTTATTTATTTATTTATTTATTTATTTATTTATTTATTTATTTATTTATTTATTTATTTATTTATTTATTTATTTATTTATTTATTTATTTATTTATAACAACTACACAATTAAGTACAGAACTTATAGATTTGCGTAGGAAGAAAAAAAAACAAAACAAGAAAAAGAAGGAAATATGTCCTAAGAGCCACAGTAGCTGAGAAATGGGTTTTTCGTTTTTTAAGAAAATTACTCAAAATTTAACCTTAAAATCGTCATAACTTTTTTGTTTGTAGTTGTAATAGAACGAAATCTCGTTTGTTTTATTCTTCAATGTATTCTTACTCTAAATCAGCCAATACTTGATCCAACTGATATTAGGAAAAAGAGTTACGACATTTCATATTTGTAAAAAGGTTTAAATGTTATGAAAAGTATCAAATTCTAAATTCATTTTAAAACGAAATACAAGCTATTTTGAATTTAGCTTTATTTTGAAAACTTCCTCAGTTTATCCCCTTTCCAACGGTCTGCTACTTGATACAGAAATTGTTAATAATGTGGTCAAAACACGAGGTACTAGTTTGGTAGAGCCAAATTTAAGAAAAGACTTTTTTTATGTTATTATGTTTTCATTTATTTCTTTTTATAAAATTTTGTTCAAATTAACCGCCTAAACACATTATGCAGGCACAACACCTTCTTACTTCCGTTATAGTAGTTTCAAGCCACATTTCTTCTTTAATTTTTTAAATGCGGCATTAATTTGTTCCATTAAAATTTCTTTTGACGGCACCTCTGTCGTGTACACTAATTCTTTTACACGTCCCCAGATGTAGAAATCCAGGGCGTCAGGTCTGGGGACCATGCGGGCCAAGGAATAGGGACGTCTCTACCAATCCACAAGCGGGCAGGGGTGATATATTGGGTGATTCAAATTTAATTTAACATAATTTAGGGAGAGAGTTTCAAAGGTGTGGTGTGTACAAAGAAGAACGCTGACCAATTAACGTGCGGAACAGCGAAATTATTAAATTATTATCTGTGAAGGATTGCGAAAGCTGCACAAACTGGTTGAGGTATGTAAGTTTGCGCTCTGGTAGGATACAGTCGCGAAACCTTTACTCACGATAGCAGACCAAAACAGAGTTCTCGTAGGGTGAAATGTGGTCAAAACGGCGTAAATAAACAAAATGTACACAATCGTTAAACGCTACTTCAAGTTTATGGGCGCAAAAAGAATCGAGAAAGGGATAGATGGACAGCCCTTTTCAGCAAGCCACAAGCCACGAATCATGACTTCCTTCGTACTTATTGTAAAAATCAATTATATTTTTACATCAACTTTTATTTTTCCTTGAACAAAAAACAACAATATTTTATTTGAAGGCTTTTTGACATAGCCTCTTGGATTTATATAGAAAAAACCACTATACACTAACAAACCAAGTGTATACCTAAGATTCTCTACATCCTCCCACCTTTGAGTTATCATATCTCAAAATTTTTCCAATTTTTTTTTCTTTTTAACTATAAATCAAATAAACAAAATTAAATTAAACATCTACGAAAAAACTAAAACCTTTCTTTAACTAATTTAATTATCTACCCCAAATTTCTTCGTTGGTTTTATTTTTCGCCCATATCTTGTAACTACATTTGGCACTGATGTCTCGTGGTAGTTGTCATCTTCCGATAGGGTTATTGCCTTCACTATTTCCTTTTTTTCATATTCTCGTTTTGTGACTTCGCAAATAGTTTCACGTTCACTAGGTGAACTTATTTCTAATTGATAGAAGCGTTGAACTGGTCGTACGAGTCTTACTACTCTTACGCACCATCCCTTCCAGTGATAGTTTCAATTACTTTGGCTAAAGGCGCTTTTGATTGTCATTACCAACAAGAACGAGTTCTCCCACTTGTTCTGCAGGTTTATCACTTAATCGTGGTTGCTTTCGTGATAATTGTCCGAGGTATTCATTTCGGAAACGTCGGCGTAAACTTTCTCTTAAATGTAAACGGTATTTGATTCTTTTTCGTAGATTAACTGAATCAATATGATCTAAATCAGGCGTTCCATTACTCTTCGCTTCATGCAAAAACATTGCGGGAGTCAGTGGTCTAGCTAGGCTCATTAGCATCATCCGACAAATAGGTGATTGGTCGTGAGTTAATTACTGACTCACAATCACAAATTGTGGTGCTCATCTCTTCATATGTCAGACTTTATTTCTTGAGTACTTTCCGTAGCAATTCTTTCATAACACGAACTAATCTCTCCCACCATCCGCCCCACCATGCGACTGAAGGTGGATTGAAAGGCCAGTCAATTTTTTCACTGAACTATATTTCTCTATCTTGCTCCAATTAATTTTCTTCAAAGAATTACTTGCTCCAATAAAATTCGTACCATTGTCACTATATATCGTGATTGGTCTACCTCTGTGAGCAATAAAACGTCTCAGTGCTTCTAAGAAGGTTTCTGTAGATAGTGATGTTACTAGTTCTAAATGTACGGCTCGATATACTGCACATGTAAACAAGCATATCCAAGCCTTTTGATTTTCTTTCAGGAATACAGGCCCAGCAAAATCTACACCTGTAACTTCGAAAACGACAGCATCTCTAACACGATCTTCTGGTAGTGATGATGGTGCAGCGTCTGCAGGTGTGGACTTGTATCTCTTGCAAATAATACACTTGCCCAAAACCATTCGAATTGACTTCCTGCCTTGAAGAATCAAAAATCTCTCCCTCATTTCATTCAACACTGTTTGAACCCCTCCATGTTGTAGCTTGACATGATAATGACGTATTAATCGTGGAACGATAGGATGTTTTGGACTTAACACAATTGGCTCACGGAAATTGATGTCATCACATCGATTACATATCAAAGTCTTTATTATAATCAAATTATTTTTCTCAGTGGAAGCCCTGAGACCTTTAATACATTCATCCTGATCTCCATAAAAGGATTCTCTTTGTGAGAGGCGTAAAACCACTATCTCAGCGTCATAAAACTCGCTTGCCAAACAATTCGCCGTGTATTCTAGATTCGGCATTCTTCCAAGCATTATAAATAAATCTTTTAACCCAAGCAACCATTCGTATGAGTTTAGAATATTGAGATAAATAACGGCAATACCAATCATCACTTATCTCATCATTCGCTTGACAAATATTATTTAATGGCGTATCTTTTTCAATAATTTTCTCACTTACTGACTTTTTTAACTCCCTGTCAACTTCGTCATCGTCAATGTGATATTCACTTGAAGGCCACTCCTCAAGATCGTATTTGAGGCATTGCGGGCCCTCCCACAATTTTGATTCAACTAATTGTTTAGATGTATATCCTTGAGGGAATGTCAGCTGGATTCATCATAACTCCTGGAACATATCTCCAGGATGTGACTTTTGTTAACTTACGAATCTCTTGGATACGATTCCACACGAATATTGCCCACTGGCTTTGTCGATGTATTCACGTCAGCACCGTAGTTGAAACACACCAAAAATAAATTTTTTGATTATCAAATTCTAGAGCTTCGAGCACAGATTCCATGAGTCTGGCTCCTGTTGTTGCTGCGAGAAGTCCCAAGCGTGGAATCGTCACTTTTTTACTTGGAGCTACTCTAGTTTTGGCAGCAATTAGTTGAATCTTTATTCCAATTGAGGACTTTGTTCTTACATAAACGACTGCTGCGTAGGGTACTTGACTGGCGTCGACGAACACATGAAAAGATGATTTGGCTTCTTCATTACAGCAGCTGAAAGCCCATCGAGGAATTTTTACTTCTTTCAATAATTGGAATAAACAATGCCATTCGTTAAATCGTTCTTTAATCTTTTGAGGAACTTCTATATCCCATTCTAAGTCATTAATTGTTTGTAATAATAGTTTGGGATACAACAATACCGGACATGCGAAGCCAATTGGATCGAATACCTTATGACTTGCTGCTGGAATTACTCTTTTCGTTATCTTTTCTTTCATTTGTTCAGACAATGTTGTATGCTTCAACATTACACATCTTCCATCTTATCCCAGGTAAGTCCAAGAACTGAAGTTAATTTATGGGGCTCCTCACAATGAGAATACTCCTACCCTCTTAAACCAAAGCCACCAATTGCCATTAATCTCGTGGATTCTTCTATAAAATGTTGTAATTGAATAGGCATTTTCGAAAAGGTCTCATCTCGCATATTTTGACAAATACGTTTTTTGATAACAGTGTGTTGTAAATGCTTCCCTGTACCTATTATGTTCAAAAAAGACACATATCTAGTATTCGTTTTACTGTCGACGTCATGGCGTGGCACCAAATAATTTCGAAAAGGTCACAACTCTATATAAGAGATGTGCCCTTTTCGAATTTAATGCTTAACAAACGACCTTTAACCACCATAATAATTTTTTCTCTTTTTACTAAGCAAAAACTAGGTTTCCGTAAGGATTTTAGGTTGGAAATTGAGCGATTGCCAGATCAGTTGCACACTCTCCAATCTTAAACCGGAGTAGGTAGTCCGTCGGTTTAGACTGGGAACCAAAACCTGTTTTGTGAATGTAGGTCAGGGACCCGCCCCTTGGAATGTGGGTCAAACTGGTCCATTAATTTTTAGTACCAATTACAATGACATTTATTGTTTTTACGACTAATTAGGTGTGATTTATGAGTATTGGCATTACTGGACTTGTCACCTTGGCCAATGACCTTGCAGTCGTGGGGGCTTAGCCGGTGGGCCCGTCCTTGGAATCTAGGTCAAACCCATAAATCACGTATGTAGTTCAGTCTCGAGGTCAATCACCTGTCATCAATCAATCAATCACCTGTAATTGGCCTTGGGATGTAGGTCAAGGTGGTTGACATTGAGACTCTTAGACGGGTCGGTCAGGGCCAGTGGCTTGGGGCTCAGCGGGGTCGTCGGCCTCGGCGGGGCTGGGGCGGCGGACTCGGCGGGGTCCTCGGCGGGGACTCGGCAGGGCTCTGGCCTTTGCGGCTAGCACTCCTTGCTCCTCCCCCGCCCTTGTGAGAGTTGAACCGGTTATGACACCCAGTATTGCGAGCGAGTATTGCATGGTTGTTGTTGATGTTATAACCTGAACTTATGAAACTGAGTGAATTAATGAAAAATAATTTGTTACTTGCTGACTACTACATGGCACATGGCTGTAGCTATTGATATTGATCTTGCACTCTATACTAGTCATTGCCTATAAAAATCACAAACATGGTCGGGAATCGAACTCGCGCCAGCGAATCGCGAAATGAAAAACCAACGCCTTAGCCAACTTGACCAAGACGGCAGTTGAATGAAGTTGGGTTATTTGTGCACATATATGCATTTGTGGAATTCTATTTTTAGATCTTGCGAGGTTTACCTGTGCGACCCGACGAAAATAATGTGCACATGATCAGTGATGGCAGTTGCAAGAGCCTGCGAAATGAGAAAGAAGGAAAAAACAAAACAAAAACAAAAAAAAAAACTGCAGCAGCAGCAATTTGAGAAGCAAAATCTGCCGGTTTAAAATGAAAAAAAAAGGAAACGACGGTTCAAGACGTGGAAATAAAAAAACAACTTCTGCGTGAATGAAATTTTACGGAAATATTTATGCTTTATTTTTAAAAAATTAAAGATAATGTGTGTGAGAAAGGGAAACGCTGTGTGTATGTGATGTTCATATTACATCATGTTGTTGTTTCATTATAGAAAGAGACGATGTTAATTACTAACAGCAGTTAATAATATTATTTGTAATAAAGAAAATGTTATGCGAGAACAAATAAAAGCATTTATTAAATTCAAAAAGCTGTTTTGACTGTGTGGATCTAAAAGAAAAGTAACAGGAACAGAAGCAAAATCAGAATCACAACACACAATAGCATACGTATGATCGTAGTTGCAAAGACCCCGCAAAAGAAGAGGTAATAAAAAACAAAATAATCAGCCATCAGGTATTTCGACGGGATAAGAAAAGCAAAAGTAAAACTTGCAAGTTACTGCAGGCCGCCTTTAAGCGATGTTTGTTACTGTTTTTATTCAACGTTCCCCATACCCCTGATAAAAAAACAACATCACATCTTACCGTTGGAAACATGTGATAAAAGCGTTTATCGCCCGCAGGGCTCACGCGATACTTCCGATCTAAAATCGAAACAGCAGAATCGAAAAAAAAGTCTGAAAACACAGGTTTGTTGTTGCTTGATTCTTACCCTGGTAAATGTTTAAAGGGAAATAAAAAAGCCTCGGCTCAATGAGAAAGAATAAAAAAGATCTTCTGCCTTTACTCAGTTAATGAAAAAGTGATCAATATAACTGGATATAATTGACTCATGATGGCTTTTCAAAAAATTTCTGTAGAAAAAATGTCCAAGAAATAGTTGTTGAGAAAACTAACTACAAAAATGTAGAAGCATTAAAAAATTGTTCACTAATATAAAAAAAAAACGACATAGCATAATTTTAATATACATAATTTAGTATAATTTTTGTGCTAGTTCTTTAGAATACATTTGTATTTAAAACTAAAATTGTTTTGTATATTAAAATTCTGAAGAATAAGGTGTTATTGTTGGAGGAAAAATTTGTTTTTGGGTTTGAATACCTGTTATCAGGAAGGAAAAAGCATTTCTTGCGCTATGGAGTATTTGCAAGGTGAGCAAACCCATTGGCGACCATAACGTGAAATAAGAAAGAAAGGCAAAATGCCCGTGTGGATCTTGCACACTAAAACCAGGTAAATTCCCTGCGAAGCCAATTTTTCGCTGCTTAAGAGGAGTCACAACATATGAATAACAATGTTACGCGAGGTGCCCCTTTCCCCACAGGCAGACAGTGTGGATGATGAAAGCAAAAATGGATCTTGAGCACTACCTATGAAAGGAATTAAGAGACACTGAGCAAGGCAGGGCCAATGATTTATGATGGCCAGGATTTTACAAACAATATTATCCAAGCGTTAAGGCTGGTTGCTTTACACTTTGTTGTAGTGGAAACGGTTCTGATCGAGCAGAATCTTTGCAAAAAAAAACTCAAGCGAAGACTTGAAGTGCAGAATGTATGCTATGGTGAGGATGCTGCTGATCTTTCTGCGAACCTGTTATGACTGCAAGGTGCCATACAATTTCGATTATTACGTGCGTAGGGTATTTTGTTGTTGTTTTGTTTTGTTACGGTTGTTATTTACGTTGTGAATGAATGAATTTTCGAGGAAGCGAAGTCGCACGTAAAACCCACTGTATGATGAGCTATTAAAAATTGTATTAATATTTATTTGTACATAAATAAAAGTTTTAAATAAAACGATTTATATATATTTTTTATTTATTTATTTCTTTCAAAATTAACCGATCAAAAATATGATTATTAATACAATGCATATGTATTTCGTAAAAAAGACTCGAATAATTCAAATGTACATAGGAAGTTCTACTTGGAATAAAAAAATCTTCGTATGTTAGGGTTAAAACATTTTTTTTCCTTGCATTTGTCGCATACTTGTTGTAATATTCCTTTAGACAATGGGTAGCGTTGTTGTTGTGGAACATGATAATGTTGAAAAATTTCAATATCTCAAATAATTTGCATAGTTCCGTCGGCTTGAGTATGATATCCCTTGTCTCTTTCGTGATATCTCCATGTTGCTCAAATTAAACTTGTACTCTGAATACTAACACTTTATGTTCAGAATTTTATAGCGCTGATCTCAGGTCTGCATGATTGGTTACATAAATTCCCGCCACCCTGTGCAAAATCCTTCAAATAAAAATTAATTATTTTCCGGTCATTTACATCTACGTCACTTGAGGAAAACTGATTTAAAAAAGTTTTCAGACCTCGCCCCCTGCATCGGGAATATAGAAACACACAGCAATAATGCCCACAAGTTGATGAATGTTGTCCTTGCAATCGTTTTTTATTATTTAAAAAGGTGGTCGAATTATCTAATAAAAATTTTTTAAAGTGAAGATTGGTTGGGTATCTTCCAAACTAGTCAAAGTACTCCGCCGGTCCTTCTTTTGGAAAATAAAATGCTACCCAATGATTCCCGGCTTTATGTGCAGGATCCGTATTAGCTATTACGCATGCAGGTTTTTTTATTTTTAGCGGTAAATGGTTGCATGGAAAGACTCCTCTAAAAAACTTTTTTGTTATGCGATTATTCGTTAATACATTTGCTAGCTCAATCGTCTTCATGGGGTCGCATAAGTTTGAATTTCCCTCATCATCATATTTATCTTGAATATTTAATTGATGGTGTTTGTAGCGATATTGAGGAAAGTTTTCAGTATCATTATTCGCATCTTCAACCAACTTGTCTCGTTTTGTTGAGTCTTTGTTAATTGATTCTAAATCTGAACTTTGCAAGTTTTCATCATCTTCTCCTTCTTCAGAAGTATACAATTTTGACTCATCATCTTGGTTTTTACAGGGGTATTGGCGAATTTCACCATAGTTTTGACTATATTTATTTACATCTTCAACCAACTTTGCTCGTTTTGTAATTGGCTCTGAATCTGAGCTCTGATCTGTTCCAAGAATTGGATTTTTGTTATTATATGGTTCCACTTGACTCTCTTCATATTTATCCATCTGCACTTGCTTAGAGAAAATATTACTAGATCTGTTCTCGCTGTTAGCATGTTCGGAAACTGTTTTCGGTGTTTGAATTTGTAAATATTCCCGACCTCTTCTTAATTTAAACATTTTATTTCTAATGATTTCTGTGGGGCTATGTCTATTATCATCCTCATACTCCATAGCATTATAGATATCTTCATATTCTCTGTTTCTGAGTGTGTGCGTTGATCGTTTTTTATGTCTAACAAGACTCTCTCGACGAGTGAATGTCCTGTTACATTCCAAGCACTCAAACATAGTGATTGTAAGTTACTGCATTTTATCGAGCGAGGTAAGTATTTATATTCTGGTGTCGGTGCGCCGTGCCGGTGTTGGTGTGACGCCAGAGTTGGTGCATCGGTGTTGGTGCGCCGGTGTTGGCGCACCGGTGTTGGTGTGACGCCACCTACCAACATCAACGCCGGTGCACCACCGGGGTAGTTTTTTCTTTTGTATGTGATTACGCCTGCTGGAAGTTTTTTCTTTGTTGTGCCACACATGCTAGCTATTCTAATGGTCGCGTAATGACTGAGTTTTTTGGACTAAGACCAAAGATTTACGCGAATAGTATAGTGGATATATATTAATTTAAGATTAATTAAAGTACACAGTTAAGTTAGCGAACAAGAAAAATATTGTAAATAGTATTATAAGAAAATAAAAAATATTTATAATGTTTTAAACACTGCTTTATTCGAAAATCCCTAACACAATTTTTCGAGCACATCGGTCATAGTGTATATATGCACATTTAAATTTTTAATAGCAGATAAATGTTTAGAAAAAAAAATAAAAGCAGTTTTACACCATACATATTTCAAAATACAGTTTTTAAGTTAATTCATATTGTTCTACTAAAATTATTTTTGACATTATACGTTTGTAATAAATTTGGATTTTTATAAATAAAAATTATATTTCTTTTCATTCAATGCTTTTATTTACTAACATGTATAAAAAAATATTAACACAATTTTGAACAGCGCATCGTACAGCTTTTAAATTACCGTGTATTTGACAAAATGTGTGGAATTGTTTCAGGTTCTCTAATTTTGGTATTTCAGGTTGCTTTATTTTTGTTTCCGGAAAGTATTTTTCAATAAATTTAGCCTTTTCAAGTCCTTTTACAAAAATTGTTGACTGTGATAAATCCTTCAGTATGCTAGGCAATTTGTTGTAATTGATATTTCCGCTTTTCCATCTTAATCCATTTATTTTGCTAAAGTTGAAATCATCTTGCCATCTAGCCTTTGGTGACAATTCATTATAACGGTATGGAGGCTTAAAATAATATAAGCTTGGTGTAAGCGAGCCATAATGTAAGACCGACAGCTCCTTAGCAAACTGCTGGCCATTATTTCCACTGACAAACTGAATGTCTAAAATAATCCCGTCTGAGCTCATGACTTCAACTATATAAAAGAAAATACCAAATGAGCTTTAAATCTATATTCAAATCCTTTTATGGCGTTACACCAACACCGGTGCGCCAACACCGCCGCACCAACACCGATGCACCAACTCTGGCGTCACACCAACACCGGCACGGCGCACCGACACCAGAATATAAATACTTACCTCGCTCGATAAAATGCAGTAACTTACAATCACTATGTTTGAGTGCTTGGAATGTAACAGGACATTCACTCGTCGAGAGAGTCTTGTTAGACATAAAAAACGATCAACGCACACACTCAGAAACAGAGAATATGAAGATATCTATAATGCTATGGAGTATGAGGATGATAATAGACATAGCCCCACAGAAATCATTAGAAATAAAATGTTTAAATTAAGAAGAGGTCGGGAATATTTACAAATTCAAACACCGAAAACAGTTTCCGAACATGCTAACAGCGAGAACAGATCTAGTAATATTTTCTCTAAGCAAGTGCAGATGGATAAATATGAAGAGAGTCAAGTGGAACCATATAATAACAAAAATCCAATTCTTGGAACAGATCAGAGCTCAGATTCAGAGCCAATTACAAAACGAGCAAAGTTGGTTGAAGATGTAAATAAATATAGTCAAAACTATGGTGAAATTCGCCAATACCCCTGTAAAAACCAAGATGATGAGTCAAAATTGTATACTTCTGAAGAAGGAGAAGATGATGAAAACTTGCAAAGTTCAGATTTAGAATCAATTAACAAAGACTCAACAAAACGAGACAAGTTGGTTGAAGATGCGAATAATGATACTGAAAACTTTCCTCAATATCGCTACAAACACCATCAATTAAATATTCAAGATAAATATGATGATGAGGGAAATTCAAACTTATGCGACCCCATGAAGACGATTGAGCTAGCAAATGTATTAACGAATAATCGCATAACAAAAAAGTTTTTTAGAGGAGTCTTTCCATGCAACCATTTACCGCTAAAAATAAAAAAACCTGCATGCGTAATAGCTAATACGGATCCTGCACATAAAGCCGGGAATCATTGGGTAGCATTTTATTTTCCAAAAGAAGGACCGGCGGAGTACTTTGACTAGTTTGGAAGATACCCAACCAATCTTCACTTTAAAAAATTTTTATTAGATAATTCGACCACCTTTTTAAATAATAAAAAACGATTGCAAGGACAACATTCATCAACTTGTGGGCATTATTGCTGTGTGTTTCTATATTCCCGATGCAGGGGGCGAGGTCTGAAAACTTTTTTAAATCAGTTTTCCTCAAGTGACGTAGATGTAAATGACCGGAAAATAATTAATTTTTATTTGAAGGATTTTGCACAGGGTGGCGGGAATTTATGTAACCAATCATGCAGACCTGAGATCAGCGCTATAAAATTCTGAACATAAAGTGTTAGTATTCAGAGTACAAGTTTAATTTGAGCAACATGGAGATATCACGAAAGAGACAAGGGATATCATACTCAAGCCGACGGAACTATGCAAATTATTTGAGATATTGAAATTTTTCAACATTATCATGTTCCACAACAACAACGCTACCCATTGTCTAAAGGAATATTACAACAAGTATGCGACAAATGCAAGGAAAAAAAATGTTTTAACCCTAACATACGAAGATTTTTTTATTCCAAGTAGAACTTCCTATGTACATTTGAATTATTCGAGTCTTTTTTACGAAATACATATGCATTGTATTAATAATCATATTTTTGATCGGTTAATTTTGAAAGAAATAAATAAATAAAAAATATATATAAATCGTTTTATTTAAAACTTTTATTTATGTACAAATAAATATTAATACAATTTTTAATAGCTCATCATACAGTGGGTTTTACGTGCGACTTCGCTTCCTCGAAAATTCATTCATTCACAACGTAAATAACAACCGTAACAAAACAAAACAACAACAAAATACCCTACGCACGTAATAATCGAAATTGTATGGCACCTTGCAGTCATAACAGGTTCGCAGAAAGATCAGCAGCATCCTCACCATAGCATACATTCTGCACTTCAAGTCTTCGCTTGAGTTTTTTTTTGCAAAGATTCTGCTCGATCAGAACCGTTTCCACTACAACAAAGTGTAAAGCAACCAGCCTTAACGCTTGGATAATATTGTTTGTAAAATCCTGGCCATCATAAATCATTGGCCCTGCCTTGCTCAGTGTCTCTTAATTCCTTTCATAGGTAGTGCTCAAGATCCATTTTTGCTTTCATCATCCACACTGTCTGCCTGTGGGGAAAGGGGCACCTCGCGTAACATTGTTATTCATATGTTGTGACTCCTCTTAAGCAGCGAAAAATTGGCTTCGCAGGGAATTTACCTGGTTTTAGTGTGCAAGATCCACACGGGCATTTTGCCTTTCTTTCTTATTTCACGTTATGGTCGCCAATGGGTTTGCTCATCTTGCAAATACTCCATAGCGCAAGAAATGCTTTTTCCTTCCTGATAACAGGTATTCAAACCCAAAAACAAATTTTTCCTCCAACAATAACACCTTATTCTTCAGAATTTTAATATACAAAACAATTTTAGTTTTAAATACAAATGTATTCTAAAGAACTAGCACAAAAATTATACTAAATTATGTATATTAAAATTATGCTATGTCGTTTTTTTTTATATTAGTGAACAATTTTTTAATGCTTCTACATTTTTGTAGTTAGTTTTCTCAACAACTATTTCTTGGACATTTTTTCTACAGAAATTTTTTGAAAAGCCATCATGAGTCAATTATATCCAGTTATATTGATCACTTTTTCATTAACTGAGTAAAGGCAGAAGATCTTTTTTATTCTTTCTCATTGAGCCGAGGCTTTTTTATTTCCCTTTAAACATTTACCAGGGTAAGAATCAAGCAACAACAAACCTGTGTTTTCAGACTTTTTTTTCGATTCTGCTGTTTCGATTTTAGATCGGAAGTATCGCGTGAGCCCTGCGGGCGATAAACGCTTTTATCACATGTTTCCAACGGTAAGATGTGATGTTGTTTTTTTTTATCAGGGGTATGGGGAACGTTGAATAAAAACAGTAACAAACATGTGATCCTCTGGATGTTCTACCAAGCGATAATCTATGCGCAAGTATAAACTGGTTCTTATGGCGTAAGCTTATGCATATTACGAATAATCGCTTAAAGGCGGCCTGCAGTAACTTGCAAGTTTTACTTTTGCTTTTCTTATCCCGTCGAAATACCTGATGGCTGATTATTTTGTTTTTTATTACCTCTTCTTTTGCGGGGTCTTTGCAACTACGATCATACGTATGCTATTGTGTGTTGTGATTCTGATTTTGCTTCTGTTCCTGTTACTTTTCTTTTAGATCCACACAGTCAAAACAGCTTTTTAAATTTAATAAATGCTTTTGTTTGTTCTCGCATAACATTTTCTTTATTACAAATAATATTATTAACTGCTGTTAGTAATTAACATCGTCTCTTTCTATAATGAAACAACAACATGATGTAATATGAACATCACATACACACAGCCTTTCCCTTTCTCACACACATTATCTTTAATTTTTTAAAAATAAAGCATAAATATTTCCGTAAAATTTCATTCACGCAGAAGTTGTTTTTTTATTTCCACGTCTTGAACCGTCGTTTCCTTTTTTTTCTTTTTAAACCGACAGATTTTGCTTCTCAAATTGCTGCTGCTGCATTTTTTGTTTTTGTTTTGTTTTTTCTTTCTTTCTCTTTTCGCGGGCTCATCACGATCATGTGCACATTATTTTCGTCGGGTCGCACAGGTAAACCTCGCAAGATCTAAAAATAGAATTCCACAACTGCATATATGTGCACAAATTTTAGATCCACCCGGTCAAAACAGCTTTTTGAATTTAATAAATGCTTTTATTTGTTCTCGCATAACATTTTCTTTATTACAAATAATATTATTAACTGCTGTTAGTAATTAACATCGTCTCTTTCTATAATGAAACAACAACATGATGTAATATGAACATCACATACACACAGCCTTTCCCTTTCTCACACACATTATCTTTAATTTTTTAAAAATAAAGCATAAATATTTCCGTAAAATTTCATTCACGCAGAAGTTGTTTTTTTATTTCCACGTCTTGAACCGTCGTTTCCTTTTTTTTTCATTTTAAACCGGCAGATTTTGCTTCTCAAATTGCTGCTGCTGCAGTTTTTTTTTGTTTTTGTTTTGTTTTTTCCTTCTTTCTCATTTCGCAGGCTCTTGCAACTGCCATCACTGATCATGTGCACATTATTTTCGTCGGGTCGCACAGGTAAACCTCGCAAGATCTAAAAATAGAATTCCACAAATGCATATATGTGCACAAATAACCCAACTTCATTCAACTGCCGTCTTGGTCAAGTTGGCTAAGGCGTTGGTTTTTCATTTCGCGATTCGCTGGCGCGAGTTCGATTCCCGACCATGTTTGTGATTTTTATAGGCAATGACTAGTATAGAGTGCAAGATCAATATCAATAGCTACCGCCATGTGCCATGTAGTAGTCAGCAAGTAACAAATTATTTTTCATTAATTCACTCAGTTTCATAAGTTCAGGTTATAACATCAACAACAACCATGCAATACTCGCTCGCAATACTGGGTGTCATAACCGGTTCAACTCTCACAAGGGCGGGGGAGGAGCAAGGAGTGCTAGCCGCAAAGGCCAGAGCCCTGCCGAGTCCCCGCCGAGGACCCCGCCGAGTCCGCCGCCCCAGCCCCGCCGAGGCCGACGACCCCGCTGAGCCCCAAGCCACTGGCCCTGACCGACCCGTCTAAGAGTCTCAATGTCAACCACCTTGACCTACATCCCAAGGCCAATTACAGGTGATTGATTGATTGATGACAGGTGATTGACCTCGAGACTGAACTACATACGTGATTTATGGGTTTGACCTAGATTCCAAGGACGGGCCCACCGGCTAAGCCCCCACGACTGCAAGGTCATTGGCCAAGGTGACAAGTCCAGTAATGCCAATACTCATAAATCACACCTAATTAGTCGTAAAAACAATAAATGTCATTGTAATTGGTACTAAAAATTAATGGACCAGTTTGACCCACATTCCAAGGGGCGGGTCCCTGACCTACATTCACAAAACAGGTTTTGGTTCCCAGTCTAAACCGACGCCCTACCTACTAACCGGCATAGCAACCAGTAGCCTGCAGAAGAAGATATTTAATGAAAGTCTATTAATTATCTTTAATTTAAGTATTATGTTTAATTTTAGTTACCTAAAACAGAAGTTTCGCCAAATTTATATTGTTTTTTCTTTAAATTCTGTTTACTCAATGCCGTGAATTTCGAAAAGGGCATATCTCATAAATTTAAAATAACTAAATATACATATATAATAACGTTAACATCAAAATCTTTTTGTAACTTTCGATTGCTAATGGGCCCCAAAATGTAACGCAAAAGTAAATTCTCTAAATATTATACTTCTTTAGAAAATAATTAGTTTTTTTCATTTTCTGAAAAATTTAAATATTCAGACATGTGCCTTTTTCGAAATTGCATATTCAATTGTATTTTAGAGTCTAAACTAGTTACACAATTATCAACATAGAATGATTTTAATAATTTCTCAATGCTATATTTCATTTGTTGAAATTCACAATTCTGCGCTGCTTGTTCTAGATCAGTGGTCGGCAAACCGTCGATCGCGATCGACCGATCGATCTTTAAGGTTAACTTGGTCGATCGGGAAAAATTTTCCATAACATATATTTGTCTATTCTAGATAAAATTTTGACTGCATTTTGCAATTTTTATCATTCTATTCTATAAAAAAATTATACCCAAAAAACGCATGTTCTATCCTAAAAATGTTGCCTTTAAAATGCAGAATTTTCTACGGGCAAATAGTTTCGTCATAACTTTTTTGTTTGTAGTTGTAATAGAACGAAATCTCGTTTGTTTTATTCTTCAATGTATTCTTACTCTAAATCAGCCAATACTTGATCCAACTGATATTAGGAAAAAGAGTTACGACATTTCATATTTGTAAAAAGGTTTAAATGTTATGAAAAGTATCAAATTCTAAATTCATTTTAAAACGAAATACAAGCTATTTTGAATTTAGCTTTATTTTGAAAACTTCCTCAGTTTATCCCCTTTCCAACGGTCTGCTACTTGATACAGAAATTGTTAATAATGTGGTCAAAACACGAGGTACTAGTTTGGTAGAGCCAAATTTAAGAAAAGACTTTTTTTATGTTATTATGTTTTTATTTATTTCTTTTTATAAAATTTTGTTCAAATTAACCGCCTAAACACATTATGCAGGCACAACACCTTCTTACTTCCGTTATAGTAGTTTCAAGCTACATTTCTTCTTTAATTTTTTAAATGCGGCATTAATTTGTTCCATTAAAATTTCTTTTGACGGCACCTCTGTCGTGTACACTAATTCTTTTACACGTCCCCAGATGTAGAAATCCAGGGCGTCAGGTCTGGGGACCATGCGGGCCAAGGAATAGGGACGTCTCTACCAATCCACAAGCGGGCAGGGGTGATATATTGGGTGATTCAAATTTAATTTAACATAATTTAGGGAGAGAGTTTCAAAGGTGTGGTGTGTACAAAGAAGAACGCTGACCAATTAACGTGCGGAACAGCGAAATTATTAAATTATTATCTGTGAAGGATTGCGAAAGCTGCACAAACTGGTTGAGGTATGTAAGTTTGCGCTCTGGTAGGATACAGTCGCGAAACCTTTACTCACGATAGCAGACCAAAACAGAGTTCTCGTAGGGTGAAATGTGGTCAAAACGGCGTAAATAAACAAAATGTACACAATCGTTAAACGCTACTTCAAGTTTATGGGCGCAAAAAGAATCGAGAAAGGGATAGATGGACAGCCCTTTTCAGCAAGCCACAAGCCACGAATCATGACTTCCTTCGTACTTATTGTAAAAATCAAAACTCCCCAAAAATACTTTAAAAAAAAGTAAAAAATTGCACGACCAGAACCTTATAATAACGAATAAATAATTAAACAATAAATAAATAGATAAAATTTTCTTTAACCCTTTCAAATAAGGAACAAATTTTTAATTTTTAATTTCAGTTTAAAATATTTTTAATTAATTAATTAACTTCATAAAAATATATTTTTCTCGTATATGAAGAAAAGAAATTAATAATAAATAAACACAAAAAAAATATATATAAAAATTTTGTTATTAATAAATAAAAATTACAGATAAAAAATTAAACGAATTGAAACTATTGATTTCAAAGTTACATATTCTCAAGTAACTGAAATTAATTAGGGTACGACCAAATATATGTATATATAATCTTAAACACATTGTTTTCATCGGGATCTTGGAAATGTGTATATAATCTGCAATGAAATTTATGAAATTGAAATAACTAATTTTAAATTTGAATCTTATATCTTCTCAATTTAGTGAAATCAAGTAGTTCACGACCAAAATGAGGTATACATATAGATTACTCCAAAAATTAAAGTTTATATTCACATTTTGAACACATAGAGATTTGACCACCTGAGTATAACACAAATAATTTGGATCTATATTTTCTTGATAAAAATTTTTTCTACGCAACTTTTTCTTTACATTACAAATTGTTTATATGATCTTTTTTAATTGTTTACAAAAAGAATTTTTGAAATATATTAAACTACCATCTTTAATAACAATATCCAAAATTATTTTATATATTCTTTTTTAGTCTCGATATTTTCTTTCAATTCAATGTAATCAAATTATTATATTTAGTCATTTTTAAATTTTGTTTCAATTAAGTAATCAAAAACATATTATCAGTATTACAAATTCAGTAAAAACTGGTCGTCCCGGTGATGTTTATCTTTCTATTGAATATCCTCACGAAATATATTTTAGGTACTATAATCGCTAAATTTAAAAATAATACGTTTATATTAAATTATTAAGAATGTTAGGTAATTATCTAATAATCTACTACTGTTACTGTTTTTTATAATACATAATTATGTTTATGTATATAAAAATCAAAGTATTGTATTTTATCACTATTACATACTTAATTTTTACTAAAGTGGAGTAGGCCTACAGGGGACACCACATTAAAAAAAACGCACCTTCCTATTTACCTCTTGGGTGGTGTGGAAATAATAGGCAAGAAAATACGTTCATATATTCATAAATTTCTAGTCTAATTATTGTAAATTCATTTTCAGTAACAAAAAATAATACTATTCACAGCAGAGCATACTGATATTTTTTAATTGCATTTGTATTGTATTTGAGGAACTTCTTTAAAAGGAAAATAAGAAGAAGAACTGACGGACTGGTGGAAGTGCGATCATAACCTAATCGTGGTGGCCACTCGAAGCTGTCATGAAAGGGATGGGATAATATGATGGGGCCTGCCAAGCCAAGATGTGAAGTTATCGTGTCGAGGGCTGCATGAATAGCTTGAACAGTCAAGTGTAAGCGACTAGTGTTGGGTAGGACACCATTATAAAATGAGTTTGTAAGAGGTGCCTCTTTTTTCTTTTGAGCCAGTACAGTGTCATACTTGAAATGAGGTGAGGTGCTATTGTAATGCCAAAATGAAAAAACCAAGCAAATTAAAAAGAGAAAGAATATAAATACCAATGAAGGCATTTTTACAAGTTTAATTCTAAAATGCATTAAACTGCCTTAGAGCAAAAAATCTATGCCTCCAAAATATACAGCCACGGACAACTAATTAGAAACAGTTTCATAAAAAATGCATTTATACATTTTTTATGTTTTTATGTAGCAATCCGATTTCCTTCAATACGCCCACCATTATATATTTAAAAAAATAAAGAGGAGGTGGTGGAAATTCTTTAATTTGAATCCTCCATAAAAACGTAAAAACTGTATACATGCAATTTGTATGAAACTATTTCTAATTAGTTGTCCGTGGCCGTATATTTATATTTTGCAATCCCACCTCGACAAATTTCAAGTTGGAAATATTGCTACCGCAAAAAAAGTAAGAAATGTCTCTCCAGTACAAAATTTCACTCCCTCGATAAATGTAAGAATTTCACTCCCTCATTAAATGTAAGAAGTTCACTCCCTCGGTAAGAAATGTCTCTCCATCCAGTTCGTATTTACAATCTCACCACGGCTCAGTTTAAATTGGATTATTTTACTGCCGCAAAAGAAGTGAGAAGTGTCTCTCCAGTTCGTGCTTACAATCTCACCTCACCGCAGTTCAAATTGGAAATTTTACTGCCGCAAAAGAAGTAAGAAATGTTTTTTTTCTACGCCTCTGTTAGAATACAGGCAGTCTGATATTACTTTTAGTTACGGAATTAGCACCATTCCACACCCGTGTGGAATATTCATTCCATCACTTGTTATGGAATGACTACTATTGGCGACATCTGTTCGTCGTAATCCAAGAATATGATTTATTAATTAAAGAAAAAAAAGATTTATTAATTAAAGAAAGAAAAGGATTGTTTCAATCAATAATAAACAATCAATGATGTTCCGCTAGAAAATTTTTGCTTTAAATAAACTATTCAATTATTAAATTGCAGAAAATAATAGCATTTTTTTAATAAATTTTGCGGCGGCCATCTATTAACAAATTATTAAATTACAAAATTGTTATGAATGAACATTCCCTACTAATATGTTATTTAGCGTTAAATTATATTGCTGTGCCTTATACATTATATTTTTGACATTAGCTTTACATAAGGTAAGTTTTTCTTTACAAAATATTAATAAAAACTAATTAGAGGCGTAGAAAAAGTATAGTCTGCAACACGTTTTGAATGGCATATTCCGCACTCGTGGACCGCCAAACTTCCACTTGTGCGGAATATGCATCATTCCAAACTTGTTACAGAATATACTATTCCACTAGATAATTTACAATCACACCTCGCTTTATTTATCTCGATACACGCTACACGCTCATATACCAGTAGGACATTATTTGTGAACCGGGACATTTAAAAAAATTGAGGCCTCAGTACAATTTACATCGTGCAAGGAACAAATGTACTGCCTCATGTACGTCCAATTCAACACTATAAGCGACAAGCCCCTAGGGAAGCTGCTCTGACCCACAAATATGACCTAGAGGGGTATAGTACAATATGCCAAGCGAATGGCGGCGGTACTTTTGGACACAATAACTCACCACAAAAAAAAATCAATACTCTGATATTACATTGTATATCAATATAAAACGTACTTACTCATTAATTACTTCAAGGCTTAGGAGGCTTACAATGAATAATTTTAATCTAACTTTTGTTAATGATAAGTTAGCTGTCAATTGACATTAGAAAATTATATAACATTAAAAGTGACATTATTATTTCCTCCTAATAATATATTTCGTGAGGATATTCAATAGAAAGATAAACATCACCGGGACGACCAGTTTTTACTGAATTTGTAATACTGATAATATGTTTTTGATTACTTAATTGAAACAAAATTTAAAAATGACTAAATATAATAATTTGATTACATTGAATTGAAAGAAAATATCGAGACTAAAAAAGAATATATAAAATAATTTTGGATATTGTTATTAAAGATGGTAGTTTAATATATTTCAAAAATTCTTTTTGTAAACAATTAAAAAAGATCATATAAACAATTTGTAATGTAAAGAAAAAATTGCGTAGAAAAAATTTTTATCAAGAAAATATAGATCCAAATTATTTGTGTTATACTCAGGTGGTCAAATCTCTATGTGTTCAAAATGTGAATATAAACTTTAATTTTTGGAGTAATCTATATGTATACCTCATTTTGGTCGTGAACTACTTGATTTCACTAAATTGAGAAGATATAAGATTCAAATTTAAAATTAGTTATTTCAATTTCATAAATTTCATTCCCAAGCAGGAAAATACTACCGTTTTTTTACTGGCTCAGTACCACATTTCAGTAGTGACTACTGGATTGGTACTGATAATATGTACTGGATTGGTAGTCTATATTTACTGGCATGATAGAATTGGGCCAGTACTTATTTTCGGTACGTTTTGAGTACTTTAATGTAATTTTTGCTGTAGTAAGAAAAATAAAAAACCCCGATGGTACCGTTAAGTTTCGTACAAGTATTTCTTTCTAACGTTTTAAAATTTTCGATTACTCGTGCGGTGCTGTAACTTTACGATTACGGTACTGGTGTAATGTTTTTAAGCAGTACTGTAATGATTCCTATTTTAGTACTGGCTTCGTACTGTTTTTTAACCGTGTACGAGTACTGTATTGATACTTTTCTATGTACTGTTTGAGTACCGATAAATTCGATTTTTTCACTGGTGCAGTACTGGGTCAGTAATTAAATCGAGTACCTTATTTCAATACTAGACCGGTACAGCGCCATGAGTCAGTACCGGCCGAATAACATCGATTCCTGCTTGGGTTGCAGATTATATACACATTTCCAAGATCCCGATGAAAACAATGTGTTTAAGATTATATATACATATATTTGGTCGTACCCTAATTAATTTCAGTTACTTGAGAGGATCAAATATGTAACTTTGAAATCAATAGTTTCAATTCGTTTAATTTTTTATCTGTAATTTTTATTTATTAATAACAAAATTTTTATATATATTTTTTTTGTGTTTATTTATTATTAATTTCTTTTCTTCATATACGAGAAAAATATATTTTTATGAAGTTAATTAATTAATTAAAAATATTTTAAACTGAAATTAAAAATTAAAAATTTGTTCCTTATTTGAAAGGGTTAAAGAAAATTTTATCTATTTATTTATTGTTTAATTATTTATTCGTTATTATAAGGTTCTGGTCGTGCAATTTTTTACTTTTTTTAAAGTATTTTTGGGGAGTTTTATTTCATTTGTTTTTTTTTGAGATGCTCTTCCTCGGATCTACTAGCGATAAGTATATCGTCTAGGTAGACATAAATGAAGTCTAAGTCTCTTGTGACTCATTCATAAACATCTGGAATGATTAGGATGCATTTCTTAAACCAAATGGCGTGCGAGTAAACTTCACACTCTAGTAAAAAAATGATAGACTGACCGCTCCAGGGGCTCTGTTTATATTGGGAAATGCCCATTATTTCCAGGATTCCAGTGTGGAATCGGAAATATATTATATTAATAAATTTTAAATTTTGATTTTAAAATGAATCTTGGGTCCTGGGCATTCCCTTTCCACTTCCGGAAAAAATCTCGGGGCTCGGGCTCGCCTGAATTTTGGGTTGCAAGGACCGGCTTGACAACCCTCGGCCACATTTTCGGAATTTCCGGAGTGGATAATTATAATAAAATAATTAGCCGTTGGAGCACGCCCTGTGTTCTGGTCAGTCCCTCCCGTACCCTTTCAGATTTCTAAATATGAAGTTCGGGAAGAAATCCTCATCCGAATGTGAAGGAGGAGAAGTGTCCTACTAATTAACAACCTAGGTAAGTCTTAGTTTATTGTAATTGTCGTGTGATGTCGGGCCAGTTGTTCCCAGCGTACCCGCTACCAAATTGGGTTCTTATTAGTGGAGAAGGCTTCCTGAACCCTGCAAAGAAATGATACCAACGAAAAGAAAATGAGTTATATGCATAAACTACTTTTTCTTTTCCTGTAATAAAAATATGCATGCATTTTTAGAATTTCTTGGCCAAACTTTATTTAATATTTTATCGTT
This sequence comes from Thereva nobilitata, assembly GCA_963855945.1. Lineage (NCBI taxonomy): Eukaryota > Metazoa > Arthropoda > Insecta > Diptera > Therevidae > Thereva > Thereva nobilitata. The sequence continues at coordinate 61,468,992 of OY979697.1, forward strand.
TTGAATATAAGTCCAACCATTTTTTTCATTACGAGTCATGCAAACATACTGATTATTTTCTAGGAAAATGGCACTAATAATATGAAATACTACATCTAAAATAGTAATTTTAAAATTAGGTACTCCTTTTATATTAATCTTAGAAGTGTCATTTTGTTTTATTAGCTTTTCATTAAAAACATTAAGTTCAAAAATTAATAATTTATTGCACATTATAAATCTTTTTTTCATTATTCCATTAGTTATTGCATTATTACAATTTTTACACTCACTTTTAATTTTAATTGGATCAACAAAATTGAATTGAAAAATTGCATCCATAGAATATACTTTTAAAACAGGTACATCTATGGTAAGTATAATATCATTAATTTCTTTCACTGTACTTATATCACAAGAATCACATTTAGTTATTACAGCTATTTTATTTTGAAACAAATTTTTTAAAGGTTCAAAATTTATAATTAAAGAATTAAGGAAATTGAACAAGTTTCGTTTAGAACTCGGATCATATACTGGTCCTGCTGATTCTTTTAATTTTAATAAATCTTTTATTTGACCAGATCGGTATTCATTTAAAATAATTTTTAAAATGTTGTTTTTTGGTAAACTACTTATTTTATTTCTTATGATAGTACTATGAAAAAGTATTTGAACTGATACGTTAATATAACCATATACTTTCTCTCTATTCGGAAGTCCTTTTATAATCCAAGATTCGTAATTATCACTTTCTAAACAATTTTTTTGAGCTTCAAGTACTCTTTTAGGAACTGTCCAAATTCTATCTATTTGTTTACCACCACGATTTTCAGGCAGCTTATAAAGTTCAAGTTCTGGTTTGTAAGTTGTGCGAAGGCGATTGTATTCTACAATAGCATCTACATTAGCACAAATTTTATCTGGGTCATAATTTATCAAATGAAGTCCATCTAAAGTGGTAACTCTTGATAGGCTAACATAAATTTGACCACATGAAAAAATTTTCTCTTCAGCATCTACAAGAATGCTATCCAAACTTAAACCTTGGCTTTTATGAACAGTGATTGCATAACTTAAGATCAGTGGAAATTGTTCTCGAGTGACCGAAACACCTTTATTAATTTCAAATTTAACTTTAACACGATTGATAGCTGCAACAGTACCATTGTTGAGTTTAAGATTGATAGAATCTATCTCTCCATTAACTGACCTTGATACAGAATCTAATTTACATATTGTGCCATTTACAAGCCCTTTAGTAACATCAATATTCCTACGTATCATGACACTGGCACCAATTTTCACTTTTATAGCTTTTGCTAAACCAGCGGTTCGAGAAATTATTTCATCATTTTTTGACAATTTTTTTATAGCTTGATTTCTCAAATGATTGATTTGAGTGTCAACGACATCTTGGGCAAGCAAAAGTATTTCTTCATTATTATTTTTGCTTAACATTGCATTATTCAGAGAATTGCACATATCATTAGTTGGAAGTATGCAAACAGTATTAGCAGGTAGGTTATTTATTAAGTATTCAAAAAGTTCATTTCTCCGGTCGATAATATTTGAACTATTAAAGTTAATGCGTCTACTGTTTAAAATTGTAGTGTCTTTATTCAAAACTATTCCTAACCGAATATTTGCTAATATATCTTTAAAAGTATGATCATTTCTTTGGCGCATATTGATTCTTAATTCGTCGAACTTGAATAAAGACCATAGATTGAATGTTCCTATAGATGGCACATACTTTACGAGCTGTCGCTTATATATTTTTTCAAAAACCTGACCTTCATTAACAGGTGGTAATTGTAGAAGATCTCCAAAGACCAATATGTGCTTTTGCCCAAAATACCCATCTTCACCAAAAGTATTAAAAATTTCCACTAACCTCAAGTGAAGATATAGTAAAGTAATGTTGGAAACCATTGATATTTCATCGATTATAATAACGGAAACATTTCTCAATTGATTTCTTATAAATTTAAGTTCATCATCACTTAATTGATAGTAAGCAGGAGTTCGTTCGTGCTCGATTGGTAGACGAAATAATCGATGAATCGTGAAACCATTAATATTAAATGCTGCTATTCCAGTAGGTGCTGCTATAGCTACATCTTTATTGTAGAGATCCTTAATAGCATAAGATATTATTTTTATTAAAATGCTTTTTCCAGTACCTGCTTCTCCAGTTACAAAAAGTCGACACACTCTGTCAATACTAGCTACATCATTAATGAGTGTATTATATACTCTAGTTTGATCAATATTAGCTGATTCAAGTGCTTTTTTCCAATCAAAATTTTCCTGCTTTTCTATCATTTCTGTTGCATCTCTGAAATCATTCATTATATTTTCAGTTTCAGCGGGTATAGAGTTTACTACTTCATCAATATCTTTATTAGGATCATTACATTTTTTTTTATTATCATTTTGCAATTGCGTCAAATTTTCTTCTTCAATTAAATTTTTCATTGCCTGCAAATTTAATTCTCGGCCAATTATTTTATCATGGTATAACAATGCATCTGGAATATCATCTTTTAAAAATAAAAAAGCTTCTGTATAAGATTGAAAACCAGAATTTAATTCATCGGTATCTCTCCATGGCTTGAAAAGTAATAATAATGCATAAAAGTATTGCTCTGGTTGTGAATCAACTTTAAATTTAAAATGATTTATAAGATATTTCCTGTTTCTTTTTTTAAGAATTTTCCACCTCCAATTTTATAATATTCAACATTTTCCCGTTTAGGTTCATTATTTTGTACATCATACCAGCTAGCAAAGTCATATAAATTCATCGAATTCAACTCTTCAGGACGGTTAGCATAGTGTGTATCAATAAAAGATTCATAAAAAATATCAGTACTATTATCATTTATTGATTTCAAAGCTTTGATAGGTTTCATTTTCTTATTTCTTATCATAAATACATTCAACCATCTAATAACAGTGTATGTATCATTCCCGCATAAAGAAAATCCAAGACATGTATCTGCCGCCTCGATTGCTCCGCATTCTCTATGACTCAACATTCGCATACCTAGATTCCATAAACGACTGCATAACGAATCAGTCGATTGAATATTTTCAAAGATATTTTCGGGGCCAGTTTTTTCTGGTTTTAAAATGTATTTTGTTAAATATATAGTTAAAGCAGTAGATTTGTCACCAACATATTGCAAATCCATATTTCCATTCCACATTAGTAATATTGTACAATTGTAATCATTAATATTACACTCATTTTTATTTCTGGGTAGATAGTATAACCTACTATTCGATTTTAAATTTCGTCTTCCACATACCGATTTTTGAACATTGTTTAATTCAAATATACTCCTTTCTGGACGGGGAAATCCAAACCGACAAATTTTTCTAAAAGCAGTTTGTGTTTTTTTTGTTCGCATGCAATAATCGTTATGTACATGACGTTGACATTTCCATACTCGTTCATATAACAATGGAGAATTTGTTTTGTCTGGTAAGGCACAAGTAATGTACTTTTGGATAAACTCTGAAACTTGAAAATCAGAAGACTGTCCAAGTAATGGAGCATCTTTAATCCAAATTAAAAGATGAAAATGAACCATACCTCTTTGTTGGTATTCACGCCGCCAAAAATAATTAGTTACATTTCCTATAGGTCCATTTTTTGTACAAATTGCGGAGAGTAAAGCATGAAATTGAATGTCCATAAAACGTGCGACAGAGACAGGATCAAATGCGATCAATTCATTTATTGACATTTTAGAGGTATCCAAATCACTATTTACATCTTTAAGATATTGCACCAATTGTGAGTTTGTCCATTCACTCGGACTTATTGTCAAAAACCACGTAGCAGGTCCATAGTGAAATATCATTGCATTAAGATCACACATTGGCTTTTTCCAAAACTGCTGAGTATTTCGAAGTCGAGAGAAAACGTTATTTAAATTTGATTCTAAATTCCCACGATCTAAATTTTCTAAGAACTGTTTTTTGTATATTTTGATTTGGGGTTTACTATATTTAGAGATTGAAAAATTCCACCGTTTAACTGACGCATGTTACAATCATTTAATAAGTAAAAAAGATATTGTTTATTTCTCCGATAACGCGAGTCTTTCGACATTAATACATTTTTAATAAAATCACAATCACGAAGGCGTCTTGCTCTGCAACAATTTTGACCGTTTATTCCAAATGGAAAAAGATCGGGGAAACACATTAAATCTAATTCTTTTATGGTTTTATTTAGAGGCATTTCGTGGACTTTACATTGCTGGTATAAATTTGAAGCTGTTTCATTTTTTCGTGGTTCTTGAATTGGATAAATTGAATAATGCTCATAAAAAGGATTTGATTGCGATGCTAGCGTTAATAAAGCTTCACGATCATTATCGTTTACATTAATAATTTTCGTACTTTTATTTTTACTAGGTGTATTTAATTGATCATCTTGAAAATTAACCTTTATTTGTTCTTCTTTATTAACGAATTCTTCAAATTCTACTGGAGGAGCTTTATTTAAAATTTCCTGTAACTTTTCGGCAGAGCCTGGAAGAACTATTTTTGAATACAGAGGATTATTCTTTTTAAACCATTCTAAAGCACTCAAGACTTTATTCATGTTAGCTAAATATTCCCAAACAACTTTATTTTTATTTGGTACTGTACGCACTAATATATGAATTTCATGATTAACATTAATAGGTTCACATTCTTTGCAAATTTTTGTAATTGTTTGTTCTATTGGCAATGGTAAATGAACAACTCTACCAACAACTTTTTGAAACGTTTCTTTGTTAGGTAGATTTTTATTCATAACAGTACTCATTTTTTGAATAGTCTGAAAACACTTTCCTCTCTGAATTAACATTTTCTCAATTTCATTTACACAAACAATTTCTTTTGGTGTATCTTGAATTTTAAGGTTGTTGAGAAAGCAAACTGAAGGTACTTCATCTGAATGAATTTGAGAGTAGCAATAAGTACAAATATATTCTAGTTCATGATCAGACAATTCTTGAACTATTAATTTCCAGACAGCTTTATCTTGAAGGTTCTGTATCACATTAGAAACTGTATTAATGTTATGTTTAATTTTAAGTTTGTTGCACGAACAGCATGGATATATAGGGAGGTCCATTGATATTTCTTTGAATTTTTCTAAAGTAACTGAGTGTATTTGTCTCAAATTTCTTTCATTTAAATCATGATGATCATTACGTTTATTCGGATACGCTACAGATTTTATTTCAGCTTCTTCGGCAATTTTTTTTAATTGAAGAAAGTTGCAGTAGTTAATGCTTCATCAATGAATTCTATTTGCTCATATAGTCTTTTTATGTTATAAATTAATTTCTTTATTTTACGTAATGCTGGAAAATGACAGGAAAGAATCTGAAGTGGTAAGAATTTAGATTCACATGATGAAGGTTTTATATAGCATGCATGAGAATGACCAAGTTTATTTAATTGTAAATTTACCGAGCACTTCAAATTATTTAAAAAAATTTGTAAATTTTTAAATTTACATGAAGCTATATTCATAAAAACATCATGTAATTCGTGTATTATGTATATATCACTAGTTTTACAAAGCCTATTACACTTCCATACATTTTCCTTTCCAAAAATGTTAGTTGCTTGGCCAATCTCGTTTAATTCAATAGCTATATTAAAATTTTCCTGCATAGATTCATAAAGTAAATCTTTATTAATTGATTTAACAGCATGATAGGCACTATCGGTAAAATAAGGCTCTGTCAAAGCAGTATGCTTAGATAGTCCACAAAGGGCATCTCGAAAATTATCTTTGTCTTCTCTTGAAAATAATTCTGCCCGTGACAAACAAGCTTTCACTTGATTCTTACAATTAATATACTGTGAGTATAGTTTGTTATTAGTGTCTTTAATAGTGTAAATGCATCGTTCAACTATTCTTTCAGCATCAACTCTTATTGAAGCATCACTTTTATGTTTAAAATTATCCTCTGATTTCATGCATCTTTCAATATTACTTATAAACTTTTCTTTATGAGTTAGTAACCACTCATCATTAAACCATGAACTTACAAGTTCCTTTTTTTTTACATTTAAAGTATTTTTACCTCCTAGATCTACATTCAAGAAATCAGTATCGATTAATTTTATTTTACTTTGACTTATTTTATTAATTATACTATTTTCTGTAACATTTTCTTTAATGCTATTGTTATTCTTATTAATTTTAGTTGAAAATTTTATGGATTCATTTTTGTGGCTTAAACAATCAACAATGTTCAACAAATCAGCGGTATCAATAACATAATTTTCTTTGCTGGATTTCTTAACCTCTTTATTAATATTATTAATTGTTTTAAAATCAGTTAAATCAATGCAGTCAATAGCAACTTTGTCCATGAGCCGAAAACTTACATTAGTGTAATCATTAATTTTTATCTGATAAATTTTGTATTCATGTATCCTTGTATTTTGAACGATTGTTGCTGGAAACATTTCCAAAATGTTTTCATCAAATATTTTTAACAAATGAGATCGTAACACATTTTCGTGGAATTGTACATCTGCCGGGTCATATCCTAATAAAATCGAAACTGCAAAGGCGATAGTATAAACACCGCAATCATTAAAATTTGGCTGCATATGCACATTTGGGAAATATATAATGGGCATGTCAGTTTCAAAATAGTACGGATGTAATTTTAATAAAAAAATTTCATTTGCTGGTTTAAGATATTTCATATTTAATGAATCATAAATATAAATTGATTTAGTATCATAATAACTGCAAATCCAATGATTTTCAGCGTGTAATATTTGAATGTGCTTACAGTTATTAGATATTGTTGGTATTCTATCAGGATTTGAACTAAGAATTGTATCAACAGGCATAAAATAAGAATAATACTTCAATAAACGATTAAAATAAAACATGTGATAATCGTCCAACCATCGCAAATTTAAAATTTTATTCCTAGCAGAATGAAACAAACCTACCTCTGTATCCGATCTAAAATTTGAAAGATTAGAAATCTGATTACTAACAAGCGAAAAATGGCGAATCATTTTATATTTTAATATATCTAATAAAAGTGATTGGATTTCATCCACACTATACTTTATCGTGCTTGATCTTATGTTACACAGCAATGAAACTAAAATTGCAATATTAAAAACGCCCGAATAGCAAGTAGCTGCATCTGATTCGAAAAAAATATGTTGTACAGTTTTTTTAGCGGAAAAATAGTAAGGGTACAGTTTTAATAAAACATTATTAAGTTGTTGTAACATATCCATGCATTGACAAGAGTTGAAAATAATAATTGATTTAGTGTCATAATAAGAGCATATAAAATGATAATCTGATTCAAAATCATTTTCACTATTACGTGCATAATAAATTTTGAAATTCTTTTTATTTTCCGGCCAAGAGTTATCAGTACAAACACTTGAGTTTTCTATGAGTAAATTAGAACAAAAACTGAAGTTCAAATTTTTAAAATTCAAATTAATAAAATTTTGTTTCATGAAATTAAAAAAGGTATCAATATGATCGCTTCTAATTCTATTATTTGATATGTCATTCAATAAATCTAATTCCATTAACTGATCATTTATTTTGTTAGTACTATTATGATAATCGGTATCAGATTTTAAAGAATTTTCAAAAACCCCTCTCTTTATTTATCTTTGTTCAAGTATTTCAGTTTTATGAGCTTCATAGTATTTTCTATTTTTTTTATATATTTTATTTTTATGAGCTTCATAGTATTTTCTCTTTTTTTTATATATTTCATTTTTATGAGCTTCATAGTATTTTCTCTTTTTTTTATTTATTTCATTTTTATGAACTTCATGGTATTTTCTCTTTTTTTTATTTAGTTCATTTTTATGAGCTTCGAAGTATGTTTTATCATGTTTTTTTCTATTATGTTCAGCTAAAAGATTATTTTCTTGCTTTTTTTTGAGAACAGTTAATTTATCATCATTATAATATTTATTGTTGTCAAATTGTTTTCTACCTTGGAGAACAGTATTATTTATGACTTTTTTTGTCTGATCAAAAATATCCTGATAGTTACTAATTTTTGTAAACTTGTTTGACTGATTGTAAAAATTAAAGTTATTAACACGGTTATCGTATTCTCTTTTAGAAAGAGTACAAGAAGGAAATATTTCAATGAGATTTTTGAGATAAATATTTAATAAATGGTTTCTCATTAACGCAACATTGTATTCAATTATTTCAGGTCTAAGCCCATTTATTAACGAAATGGCAAATGCGATACTAAAAACGCCACAGTCAACAGAATTAGTTTGACATTGAACTGGAGGAAAATTTATATTTTTTCCTGCATTAAAATAAAATGGAAATAATGTTTTTAATATCTCATCAATTTGACAAGAATAATTTTTACAATTTAATGAGTCATATACAAAGATATTATTGGTGTCATAATAAATGCAAACAAAGTGACCAATTTGGTTATAAACATCTTGACCTTCGATGGTAAATAGAATTAAAACATATTTTTGATTTTCTGAACAAGAAAAATCAATGTACTCAGGGAACTGTAACTGAATTTCCGTTAAAAAAATATAACTAATTTCAGTTAAGATATTTGAATTCCTTAAGATAATTTCAAATTGCCGAATATGATCATTGCCTAAAGGTTCATTTTTAGTAATAATTTGAACAAATAAATCCCAACTAATAGTAAGTGATTCCATTTTTATCAAAAAATCGAAGGGTTTGATAATAAATAAATTAATTTATAATTTTTTTAAATTAATAACTCCATGCTGTAAATGCTCAATCAAAAAATCAAGTTGCAAGATTTGTTTACATAGAACATACACATACAACATATGCATACAGGGGAAGCTAATATAAAGCGTATAATAAACATGCATTTTAAGAATTTTTTTTAAAATAACAGGCCAAGAAATCTCGTACGACGACGATGAAATTTTTATGCGCAGGCGCCGATATTTGTAGGAGATTTTTGTGGATTTTAGTTTATAATATCCATATCTCAAGAATGGCTAAATATTAAGACCTGGAATATTTTTTAATCGAAAGAGGGTCATAAAATTAGCTTATAAACCAAAAATCATGCATCATAATTAAGCCATTAATTTTTAAAAAATTATTGAATTTTGTGATTCCGAATCTTAATGTATAGTAAAGCAGTCAGTAGTTTGAATTTGAACTGGTCGTTCAACAACTACCGCTGCTGTACAATTATATTTTTACATCAACTTTTATTTTTCCTTGAACAAAAAACAACAATATTTTATTTGAAGGCTTTTTGACATAGCCTCTTGGATTTATATAGAAAAAACCACTATACACTAACAAACCAAGTGTATACCTAAGATTCTCTACATCCTCCCACCTTTGAGTTATCATATCTCAAAATTTTTCCAATTTTTTTTTCTTTTTAACTATAAATCAAATAAACAAAATTAAATTAAACATCTACGAAAAAACTAAAACCTTTCTTTAACTAATTTAATTATCTACCCCAAATTTCTTCGTTGGTTTTATTTTTCGCCCATATCTTGTAACTACATTTGGCACTGATGTCTCGTGGTAGTTGTCATCTTCCGATAGGGTTATTGCCTTCACTATTTCCTTTTTTTCATATTCTCGTTTTGTGACTTCGCAAATAGTTTCACGTTCACTAGGTGAACTTATTTCTAATTGATAGAAGCGTTGAACTGGTCGTACGAGTCTTACTACTCTTACGCACCATCCCTTCCAGTGATAGTTTCAATTACTTTGGCTAAAGGCGCTTTTGATTGTCATTACCAACAAGAACGAGTTCTCCCACTTGTTCTGCAGGTTTATCACTTAATCGTGGTTGCTTTCGTGATAATTGTCCGAGGTATTCATTTCGGAAACGTCGGCGTAAACTTTCTCTTAAATGTAAACGGTATTTGATTCTTTTTCGTAGATTAACTGAATCAATATGATCTAAATCAGGCGTTCCATTACTCTTCGCTTCATGCAAAAACATTGCGGGAGTCAGTGGTCTAGCTAGGCTCATTAGCATCATCCGACAAATAGGTGATTGGTCGTGAGTTAATTACTGACTCACAATCACAAATTGTGGTGCTCATCTCTTCATATGTCAGACTTTATTTCTTGAGTACTTTCCGTAGCAATTCTTTCATAACACGAACTAATCTCTCCCACCATCCGCCCCACCATGCGACTGAAGGTGGATTGAAAGGCCAGTCAATTTTTTCACTGAACTATATTTCTCTATCTTGCTCCAATTAATTTTCTTCAAAGAATTACTTGCTCCAATAAAATTCGTACCATTGTCACTATATATCGTGATTGGTCTACCTCTGTGAGCAATAAAACGTCTCAGTGCTTCTAAGAAGGTTTCTGTAGATAGTGATGTTACTAGTTCTAAATGTACGGCTCGATATACTGCACATGTAAACAAGCATATCCAAGCCTTTTGATTTTCTTTCAGGAATACAGGCCCAGCAAAATCTACACCTGTAACTTCGAAAACGACAGCATCTCTAACACGATCTTCTGGTAGTGATGATGGTGCAGCGTCTGCAGGTGTGGACTTGTATCTCTTGCAAATAATACACTTGCCCAAAACCATTCGAATTGACTTCCTGCCTTGAAGAATCAAAAATCTCTCCCTCATTTCATTCAACACTGTTTGAACCCCTCCATGTTGTAGCTTGACATGATAATGACGTATTAATCGTGGAACGATAGGATGTTTTGGACTTAACACAATTGGCTCACGGAAATTGATGTCATCACATCGATTACATATCAAAGTCTTTATTATAATCAAATTATTTTTCTCAGTGGAAGCCCTGAGACCTTTAATACATTCATCCTGATCTCCATAAAAGGATTCTCTTTGTGAGAGGCGTAAAACCACTATCTCAGCGTCATAAAACTCGCTTGCCAAACAATTCGCCGTGTCTTCTAGATTCGGCATTCTTCCAAGCATTATAAATAAATCTTTTAACCCAAGCAACCATTCGTATGAGTTTAGAATATTGAGATAAATAACGGCAATACCAATCATCACTTATCTCATCATTCGCTTGACAAATATTATTTAATGGCGTATCTTTTTCAATAATTTTCTCACTTACTGACTTTTTTAACTCCCTGTCAACTTCGTCATCGTCAATGTGATATTCACTTGAAGGCCACTCCTCAAGATCGTATTTGAGGCATTGCGGGCCCTCCCACAATTTTGATTCAACTAATTGTTTAGATGTATATCCTTGAGGGAATGTCAGCTGGATTCATCATAACTCCTGGAACATATCTCCAGGATGTGACTTTTGTTAACTTACGAATCTCTTGGATACGATTCCACACGAATATTGCCCACTGGCTTTGTCGATGTATTCACGTCAGCACCGTAGTTGAAACACACCAAAAATAAATTTTTTGATTATCAAATTCTAGAGCTTCGAGCACAGATTCCATGAGTCTGGCTCCTGTTGTTGCTGCGAGAAGTCCCAAGCGTGGAATCGTCACTTTTTTACTTGGAGCTACTCTAGTTTTGGCAGCAATTAGTTGAATCTTTATTCCAATTGAGGACTTTGTTCTTACATAAACGACTGCTGCGTAGGGTACTTGACTAGCGTCGACGAACACATGAAAAGATGATTTGGCTTCTTCATTACAGCAGCTGAAAGCCCATCGAGGAATTTTTACTTCTTTCAATAATTGGAATAAACAATGCCATTCGTTAAATCGTTCTTTAATCTTTTGAGGAACTTCTATATCCCATTCTAAGTCATTAATTGTTTGTAATAATAGTTTGGGATACAACAATACCGGACATGCGAAGCCAATTGGATCGAATACCTTATGACTTGCTGCTGGAATTACTCTTTTCGTTATCTTTTCTTTCATTTGTTCAGACAATGTTGTATGCTTCAACATTACACATCTTCCATCTTATCCCAGGTAAGTCCAAGAACTGAAGTTAATTTATGGGGCTCCTCACAATGAGAATACTCCTACCCTCTTAAACCAAAGCCACCAATTGCCATTAATCTCGTGGATTCTTCTATAAAATGTTGTAATTGAATAGGCATTTTCGAAAAGGTCTCATCTCGCATATTTTGACAAATACGTTTTTTGATAACAGTGTGTTGTAAATGCTTCCCTGTACCTATTATGTTCAAAAAAGACACATATCTAGTATTCGTTTTACTGTCGACGTCATGGCGTGGCACCAAATAATTTCGAAAAGGTCACAACTCTATATAAGAGATGTGCCCTTTTCGAATTTAATGCTTAACAAACGACCTTTAACCACCATAATAATTTTGTCTCTTTTTACTAAGCAAAAACTAGGTTTCCGTAAGGATTTTAGGTTGGAAATTGAGCGATTGCCAGGTCAGTTGCACACTCTCCAATCTTAAACCGGCATAGCAACCAGTAGCCTGCAGAAGAAGATATTTAATGAAAGTCTATTAATTATCTTTAATTTAAGTATTATGTTTAATTTTAGTTACCTAAAACAGAAGTTTCGCCAAATTTATATTGTTTTTTCTTTAAATTCTGTTTACTCAATGCCGTGAATTTCGAAAAGGGCATATCTCATAAATTTAAAATAACTAAATATACATATATAATAACGTTAACATCAAAATCTTTTTGTTACTTTCGATTGCTAATGGGCCCCAAAATGTAACGCAAAAGTAAATTCTCTAAATATTATACTTCTTTAGAAAATAATTAGTTTTTTTCATTTTCTGAAAAATTTAAATATTCAGACATGTGCCATTTTCGAAATTGCATATTCAATTGTATTTTAGAGTCTAAACTAGTTACACAATTATCAACATAGAATGATTTTAATAATTTCTCAATGCTATATTCATTTGTTGAAATTCACAATTCTGCGCTGCTTGTTCTAGATCAGTGGTCGGCAGACCGTCGATCGCGATCGACCGATCGATCTTTAAGGTTAACTTGGTCGATCGGGAAAAATTTTCCATAACATATATTTGTCTATTCTAGATAAAATTTTGACTGCATTTTGCAATTTTTATCATTCTATTCTATAAAAAAATTATACCCAAAAAACGCATGTTCTATCCTAAAAATGTTGCCTTTAAAATGCAGAATTTTCTACGGGCAAATAGTTTTGACCTGTAAAGGGTTGAGAAAATAATAAGTAATATAGTTGAGACACAACCCATTCAATAAATAGTCGTTTTGAATATGTAAAATAAAGTGTAAAATAAAAATGTAGAATTTGATGTCAGTAAAATTCAAAATATATTTGAAATGACTTGTTGATACGTTAATCAGTAGGCTTTGCAAATTTTAGTTTTAAAAATAGTTGAGCTTCTGCAATCTCCATTAGTATTCATTTTATATTGAAGTAGGGCAGTGTAGTGTGTCAATTTAAAAGTATGGTTTGGTTTTAATCGTTAGAATAAATTAATTTATGATTTTAAAACGGTGGTCGATTTTAAGACTAACTAATTTTATCTCAGGTGATCTTACTACTGCTCTTATTACTGGTGGGCAGTCATCAGCGGAATAGGGGGAATAACATGTAGCATAACATGCACGTGCCGTAACTATTCCGGACTGATGGAAGTGCGATCATAACCTCCTAGCGGTGGCCACTGGTAACTATCCTATGAGAGAGGATAGGCTAACATGATCGGGCTAGTCCCTTCCAAGTAAGGTTGGCGTGAGGCTAATAACCTCACACGTAAAAAACAAACATTACGGAATGAGCAACATGCCTCGGATACTGGAAAAAACGACGACGACCACGGCAACAAAAAAGGCAAAATTATTTAAGAATTTTCTCATGGAACGTGCGAACTCTGTACAGAACTCGAGCTGCACAACATCTGGCCGATACCCTGTCAACATATAAAGCTGACATTACCGCCATTCAGGAGATGCGATGGACAGGGAATGGTGTTTTGCAAAAACCTGATTATGACGTATATCACAGCTGTCATACGAAACACCATGTGCTCGGGGTAGGTTTTATGGTCAGCAAAAGGATGAAGCCTACCATTATCGGCTTTAAAGCAATAAACGAAATGCTATGTACCCTTCGTGTGCGAGGCAAATTTAAGAACATCAGCCTCATAAACGTTCACGCACCTACAGAAGAGTCCCCGGACGATGAAAAAGAAGAATTCTTCGAAGTAGTTGAACGGGAACTTAATGCCTGTCCCAGATATGATGTAAAAATCATATTGGGAGACCTGAACGCCAAAGTAGGCCGGGAGCCCGTATACAGGCAATATGTCAGCACCCACAGCTTGCATGAGAACACTAATGACAATGGGCAGCGAGTTATAGAGATGGCAGCAAGTAAGAACTTGGTCGTTGCAAGTACCAGATTTGCGCGTAAAGATATCCATAAAGCCACCTGGATATCTCCTGATGGAGCGACTCGCAATCAAATAGACCATGTGTTGATAGACCGCCGCCACCTTTCGGGTCTGATGACGGTAGGAACTTACCGAGGTGCCAACTTCGACTCAGATCACTATCTTGTTGGTATAGTGCTCCGAGAGCGCATTACAACGCTGAAAAGCTTTGTATCCGCTGATCAGGCTCGAATCAACACAGCTGCACTACGCAACGAAATGGCCAGAAACAGCTACGGTCAGGCGTTAGAACTCGCGCTCATAACAGCAAGTCCTGGGGATGAGATGCCGGGCGTCGACGAGAGCTGGACCCGCCTTAAAAATACTGTCATTAGTACTGCTGATTCCATCTTAGGCAGAAGTCGTAGAGATCGGAACGACTGGTTCGATAATGAATGCAAGCTGGCAACTGAACGTAAGAATGCTGCGTATCGAGCAATGCAGCAGTCTCAGAGAACACGAGCACGCGAAGAGAAATATAAAGAGCTCAGAAAAGAAGAAAAAAGAATTCACAAACGAAAAAAGGAAGCCTGGGAGAAAAATCTCGTTTGTGAACTAGAACAGTACAGAGAGCGACGGCCGCACCAGGCGCGGGAGTTCTACCGAAGAGTACGCGGTATGACGCAATTCACGCCTCGTTGCACATACTGCAAGGACAAAGAAGGGAATCTGATCACCAATCCTCAAGGCATCTTGGAGCGATGGGAGGAGCACTTTCATGAATTGCTAAATGGCGAGCTAACTGAGGATTTGGAGGCTCCACCAATATCTGGCGATAATGCTATGCTGTCACCACCAAGCTTAGCAGAAGTTAGCAGTGCCATCACCCGGCTCAAAAACAACAAGGCCTCGGGTGCAGACGGCATCCCTGCGGGGCTGGTTAAATATGGAGGGCCTACATTACACCAAACGATTCATGAATTAATTGTGCAAGTATGGGAGAAGGAAGCGATGCCAGAAGACTGGAGAAAAGGCATCCTCTGCCGGGTACAAAAAGAAGGAGATATCACAAAGGTGCAGCAATTATCGTGGTATAACGTTGTTGAATACCGCGTATAAGATATTCTCCGCCATCCTACAAAACAGGATGGCCCCATACGCTAGAAATATCGTAGGCCAATACCAGTGTGGCTTCAGCCCAGGCAAATCAACAACCGAACAGATTTTCACTTTGAGGCAGGCTATGGAAAAATGTCTAGAGTTTCAAAACTCAATCCAACACCTCTTCATAGACTTTAAAGCCGCCTATGATAGCATAGCCAGAGTAGAACTCTACAAAGCCATGAGAGAATTCGGCATTCCCAACAAGCTGACAAGACTATGTAGGTTGACCATGACCAATGTGACAAGCCAAGTAAAGGTATCCGGAACACTGTCCAGACCAATCAACATCTATAATGGACTCCGACAAGGAGATGGTCTGGCCTGCCTCCTTTTCAACCTGGCGTTGGAGAAAGTGATCCGAGATTCGGGCGTGACATCAAGGGCACAATCCTCCACAAGTCCACCCAATTACTGGCTTTCGCAGACCACATTGACATCATTGGAAAAACATCAACAGCTGTACAAGAAGCTTTCATCCAGATTGAGCGGGCGCACAGTGGGCTAGATTCTAAAAAAAGTGGACAAAATTCAAAAAAAAATTGGTTTTTAAATGCCCTTTTCTAGGAACTATCTTAAAGAGGAGGATCCCCTTCATGTTTTACCGAAAGATGGGGCGAGTAGCTTTAAAGCCTGCGGCTCCAAGGCATTCCGAAGTTAGGTACTTTCGACATATCTGCATTTGCGTGTCTTCGCCGCGAAAAACATTTCTTAACTAAATTACCAATAAGTTTGTATTTAAGTCTGTAATATTAATTCCGTTCAATGGAGGGTGATATTGAAGGTATGTAGAATATTTCTATGTGTTTTGCCGTTATTAAATAATAATCCATGCTAATGTAAAAGAACGGTCAAAAACCACGAAAAAAAATTTTTTTTAAAAACTTCATTGACCTTAAACTGTAAAAATAGTTTAACCCCCACTAACCCCCGGGATAGTTTTAAGGTGGTTTCGTAGGAAATACTTTATGCAATGAGATTTGGGTGCCAAGACTTGCCAATTCATATTTTATACGATGTTAAAATTGGTGAAAACGTACTAAAAAAGTACCAAATAAGGCCAATTTTAACTTCATAATTGCTTATAACTTCAAAAGTAAAAGCCGTAGCATTAAAATTATCTGGACATTATTCATAGGAAATACTTCAAGCTTTCCAATTTTGGAAAAAAAAGTATAGGTTAACTACGTATTTTTTGGAGAAAAAGGTAGTTGAATTTGAAATTTTAGTTAAAAAAACCAAAATTTTGACTTTGACAACTCATAACTATGGAAGTTGGTAAGGTGGAACCGCCACTTTTACAGTTTTAGATAGGTAGGAGTATTCTGCGTATACTGATACCTTATTCATGAAAATAGGTTATACGGTTACACAAATACAGGGTGATATGTAAAACTCTAACAAAAAAAACTTCAAAACGCCCTAGCGGCTAAACCGTTACGGATTCGTGATCAGCGATGTGAAAAACCGCTGAAACCTAAATTTCGAATGTACGGGACAACTCATTATATTTTTGTCCACTTTTTTCCTTATCTAGCCCACTGTGGGGCGGCAGGAAATCTAGGACTGCACATCAACGAAAGCAAAACAAAGTACATGGTGGCCTCGTCTGCAAGAACACCTAACATTGGT
Source organism: Thereva nobilitata (assembly GCA_963855945.1). NCBI lineage: Eukaryota > Metazoa > Arthropoda > Insecta > Diptera > Therevidae > Thereva > Thereva nobilitata. The sequence goes on from OY979697.1 coordinate 61,486,122, forward strand.
CCCACAATCAAGGTAGAGGAACACGAGTTTGGTGTGGTGAAATCATCACGAGCGCTATCGCGAAATAAATGTTGTGAAGAAAATAAAGCTCGGTAGACTCCGGTGGGCAGGACATCTAGCTCGTATGAGTGAAGATGAGCCTGCTCGGAAAGTTCTCTGCGGTAAGACTTATGGGGTGCGACAGCGAGGGAGACCCAACCTCCGCTGGAAGGATGGCGTAGACCAGGACGCTCAGAGCATAGGGATGCCAAACTGGATGACATCGGCTCAGAATCGGGACCGGTGGAGAGAACAGTTGCGAGAGGCCAGGACCGGATCCCGGCTGTAGAGCCGTTATAGAAGAAGAAGATCTTACTACTGAAAAGCTTGCCGACCACTGTTCTAGATGTATTTCAATGACTGCCCCTAATAAGAATGGACTACTTGTCACTCCGAATACTACTCTCATATGACGATAAATCTCTATGGCATCTGGGTTAACTTTACTCCACCACAAAAATCTTAGAACATTGCGCTCTTTTGGTGTGATACTAATCTGTAAAAATGCTTTTCTAATATCTGAAATAACACCTAACTCTTTCTCTCGAAAACGTAAAAGCATTGTAGGTATTAGTTCTATTAAGTTCGGACCTGGTTCAAGGCACTGATTTAAAGACACCCCATATTTACTTCTCCCCGAAGCATCAAATACTGGTCTTAGCCTTGTTGTACTCTTTTCCTTCAACACGTAACGATGAGGAAGATAATGACCGCACGTATTATATACATACTTCGACTCGAACCTTCTCGATAATACCTTCTCTTAGCCACTCTTCAAATAGTTGTTCATATTCTTCATATAGATCTTGCTGTTTTAACCTTTCAGTTGTAACCTGAAATCTCTTCTGAGCAATTTCTTTATTTTCATGAGGAGAAGGATGATTTTCTTTCCAAGGAAGGCACACTTCATATCTTCTGTCCTCATTGACAGTTACTGTTTGACGGAAACGATTATAGGTTTCTTCTTGTGATTGTTCTTTGGATTTTGTTTCAACTGGATCAGTGATTCCCAGTATGTCCAATCTCCACAAATTAGATATATCAGCTTCTTGTACAAACATTGATGTGACTACATCATTTCTACTATTTCCTGTACCTGGTTTCTTGCCTATTAGTGTCTAACCCAATCTTGTCTCCATAGCTATCATTCCACACTCCAGATTATGTAATTTTCCGGTCATCAATTTGCCCATGACATCTGCTCCAATCAATATCGTTATGGGTTCAGTGCCTTGACCCATATCGGTAAGTTTTATATTCTTCTTTAGTAACTCTTGTACCCATGGACCACTGTTAATACTTGGAATTCCTTTGCAAACTGTCTCTTGGTCAAGCGCTATAAAGTTGCAAGCGTAACTATTATCCTAGTTTTTCAGATGTATTAAATAGCCCTTATGATCTTGTGGTTTCGTTTTGGCTCCACCAAATAAGAGATTTGAGTCTGGGCTAGGCTAGCACGGTGTGCGGACTTGCGGGCATGTGCTGTCGCCACCCACTAAATAAAACCCGATTTAAATCGCCCACATAAAATCACAATAATAAAAACCGAGATCAATTTCTTCCGTGAAAGTGGACCCAGAACACAAAATAATTTAATTATTAAAAATCTGTGCTCAATATTGTGAAGTGAAGGTGTCAACAACTTAACCGAAAAAGTGGATGTAACAGACAGACAATAAGTTTAGTTTTAGTTAGTTTGTAAGTTTATTTCCCCTTTCCCACACCCGTTCTCGGCACCGCTGGCGTCTGAGCCAGTATCGGGCAGCTGACGGGATTCTCCTTGCTTTAGGAGGCATAACACTCCAGCAAGGCGCATCCCGTTAACTCCGATGGTGATGACAATGGCACTGCCGGTTGCGACTGAGACTTGCAACCTTGTGTATACGAAGCCACGATACAATAATTTTTGTATAGATTTTACTAACATCCGTGGGCTTCTAACAAATTTCTACTCCGTGTTGTGCCACCTCAACACATTTTCTCCGCCAATCTTCGCACTAAGTGAAACCCAAATTTTACCCAACGACGACTTAGATCGTTATCAGGTTTCCGGGTACACTTTGGTGCACAATCTCTCCCACATAGGGGGATCGCCATTTATATTAGGGATGACATTGCCTTCCAGAAGGTGTACAGCAGTACAACATCTGATTTTAACCACCTCGGTATTAAAATTTTACTCTCTAAGTATGTCATTTTCTTCTGCTTTCTATACAGGAGTCCTAGTATCAGTAATGAAGCTTCCTCATTAGCGTTCGACGCTATCTCCGAACGTATCTCCGAATTTTTATCCTCCCATCCGGATTGCGAAATCATTGTTGCGGGTGATTTCAACGTTCACAACGTTCGTTTCTGGCAGGGATGCCGAGCTCTTTTCTGAGACCAATAATCTGCACCAAATGGTGAAACATCGCACGCGTGTTCCTGACTCTGCAGACCAAGGGGCCTACCTCGTTGATCTTTTTCTTACGTCGCACCCAACACGATACTCCGTTGAGGTCGACTCGCCTCTAGGCAACTCGGATCACTGTCTAGTCAGCGCTTACTTCCCATATCGATCTCCTACCCCAACCACGCCAGCTCCTCGGAGAACTGTTTGGCATTATGGGAAAGCTAACTGGTTGGGGCTGGTTCGTTTTTTTCAAGCTGCTGACTGGGATCTGTGTTTCCAGAACCGCGATGTCAACTTTGCGGCCCTCTGTACCACCAAAATTATATCGGCCGGAATGCGTTTATTTATCCCTCATTCCTCCAAATCCATAAAGCCTGGACCGCATGGATGGTTTAATCTGGAGTGTATGAACGCAATTAAAACCAAAGAAGCCGCCTACAGAGAGTACAGACATTCACCGAGCGAATCATCTCGTCGTGAGTACATCAGGTTGAGAAACTCCTGTAAATCCACCATCAGGAAAGTCAAAGAATCTTTCGATGACAGACTGAGAGGTAAACTCATTAACTCCACTGCCGGCAGTAAAAACTTCTGGTCCTTGGTAACTTCCATCAGGAAGAATTTTACTTCACAAACAACGCCTCCATTCATTTGCAATGAGCAGGTGCTAACGGAAAGCAAACCCAAGGCCGACCTACTTGCATCTCTGTTCGCCGCAAATTCTTCCTTACCCGATGCCGACATGCAACCCCCCACCATCGAGTATTCCACCCACTCAATGGATCGAGTTTTCTTCAGGACGCGTGAAGTGTATAGGTGTCTCAAAGAGCCGGACTCCAACAAATCCACTGGCCCCGACAATATTCCCCCTATGGTTCTTAAAAAATGTGCCTCACCTTTGGCTAAACCTCTGCGCAAACTTTTCGCCCTTTCATACTTCTCCGGAGTTTATCCTGACTCTTGGAAACTGGCTCATGTTCAGCCTATACCGAAAAAAGGTGACGCTAGTGATCCCTCTAACTACCGCCCAATAGCAATTACTTCTATTCTCTCCAAAGTCATGGAGACAATAATAAACAGAAACCTTGTTGAATATCTCGAATGCAACCAAATATTGGACGACAAACAGTACGGCTTTAGATCTAAAAGATCTACTGGCGACCTCCTTGTTTGCCTAACGGAACACCTTAACCAAAGTATTCACCGATTTGGTGAATCTGCCCTGGTTGCTCTAGATATCTCCAAGGCTTTTGACAGAGTATGGCATCCCGCTCTGCTGTCCAAACTCCAAGCTATTGGTATTGTCTTTGTTCTAAATAACTGGATTAAGAGCTTTCTTTCTGGCCGTTCAATCAAGGTAGTATTGGATGGCGTCGAATCCAATCCCCACACCATCTCCGCAGGTGTTCCCCAGGGCTCAATCCTATCACCAGCTCTCTTCTCAGTTTTCATCAACGACCTGCTCTCAATCCCCACCAACTCACTTCACAGTTTTGCAGACGACGGTACTCTACGTTACTCCTATGGCTTTGATAATGTAAGACAAGCACGCGCCAGACCTTGTCTGCATCATCGTGAGCTCATGTCCAATTCAATCAACAGGGACATTAAACTAATTCTTGATTGGGGCCGCAAAAACCGTGTTGAATTTAATGCATCAAAAACTAAGTACTGTCTCATCTCCAATAAAACTTGTACCGACCCTCCTTCTATTTCAGTGGGCAATAAGAACCTGACGGCTGAACCGTCTCTAAATATCCTAGGCATAACATTAGCCGAAGATCTGCGTTGGAATAACCACATATTCCAAATTGCTAAACAAGCATCGCAGTGGCTGGGATTCCTCAAAAGGTGCAAATTCCTCCTTCAGTCGTCCGCCAGGGCTATAATCTACAAGTCCTACATTCGTCCTCGCCTCGAATACAACTCGTATATCTGGGCCGGGGCGCCGAGAACCACCTTAGCTTGGCTGGACAAGGTGCAAAACCGCGCTCTCAAACTTATTGGTGATAGCGCCATTTGCTCCTCAATTGACTCATTAAGCCACCGTAGGAATGTAGCAGCTCTTGCAAAATATTACCGCTTTTACCACAATGACTGCTCCACTGAAATAAGTAACCTCATGCCTCCACGGCAACATTTCCCCCGCAACACAAGACTGGCCCGCTCGGCTCACCCCCACAGTTTACAGCCCTCATCTTCGCGCACACTTCGGTTTAGAAATTCATTTATAACAAGAACAACACGACTGTGGAACAGCCTTTCAAAGTCAGTATTTCCGAACTCATACAACACCCAAGAGTTTTAAACTCAAGGTTCATCGCCATCTCCTCCAACACCCCCTTGACTCCCCCTTCATGACTTGTACGACATGACGAACTGGTAGTACAAAGGTTGACACCTGAGCTTAGACTATCACATAAAAAAAAAAAGATGAACAACTTGGTGTTCACAAGATGGTTTATAACCCATATTTTAGCTGCTACTTTCAAAATATACGATCTCTGAGATCCACTGTCCATTATTGCTCTGACCACATGCTCTTTATTTCCATTTCGTAGTATGACTCTTATCGTTTGCAGAGAAATCTCTGGTGTTGTCGATATATTTGCTAAACTAGCTTCATTATTACATTTTTCATGATCTTCTGTAGCTAATTCTTTCGATAGGTTACTTTTACTAAGCATTTCTCGACACAATAATAGAGAGTGTTGCCTTCCGCACCATTGACATTTGGAGCTGTACCTACAAACATTAGTGTTGTGACCCGGCATCAAACAATTAAAACAACAGTTTTTCTCTTTAACTTTGTTCCATCTTTCATCCATTGACATCTTTTTAGCTCTCACATCTGGTGCTTCTGTGATTTTCTTTACAGAATACACATTGGTAGTTTCTATTGCTTTGGCTCGAATTTTTATCACTTCTTGTCGCCAGTAGCCCGGCTGCTGTTGAAATATCATAATTATTAGTTGACCTCATTTTGTTTTTCCCTTTTCTATCATGGTTAGCGTTGTTTGACGACTTTTCACTTTTCAAATTGAACCCACTAACCGCCATTTTTAATCTTGCTTCATTTTCTACTTCATCTTGTAAAAATGCTGTCAACTTTGTTAACCTTTCTTCTAGGGTTTTACTCTTACTCACCGCGGCTTGTCTTTGCCATGCTCGTATTACTTCTTCAGGTAGTGACGATTCAACCAACGGGTTTAGCATAGCTGCACATTTATCTTTTGCAACACCAAGCGACTCTAAAGCACGCAATTGAGCTTCCAATTTATAGTAGATGCTTGATAATGCTATTTTCTCATCGGATTTTATTGCATTATTAATTACCAATGATAATAATTCACGAACATAGACTTCCACTAATAGTTTTTCCTTACCGAAATGACTCTTCAAACTATTTATGGCTTTATCATAGTTACTGCTGGTTGGCAGGGATCGGAAACGCACGCTCACGTGCGCACGTATACGACTCAGGCACATTCTAATGACTCGCAGTTCACGAGTCCTTACCCTGCAAACAATTTCTCGGAGGCTCGCTTTCTCGGACCATTCTCGATTCGAAAAATGCTTGCGAAGGGTACGAGAAAAAGATTCAAAACGCAAAATGAAAGCTTTCCTGGTTGATTTGTTTCTCCCAAAGCCTTCATGCTGTAGAAAAATATTGAGAGCCGATATCCCCTGAATGGGACTTCAAATCTCCAAATTACACTAACAACATAACGTCATTTCACCGATTTGAAGTCCTATTGAGAGGAAATTTTGAGAGCCTTTGGTTTCTCTTCAACGATTTGTATGGAAAATTTGAGCTTTTGACTTGTTTTGCTCGGCGGAATGATTTTCGGCGCAGAAGCCATTTGCTATCGATACGAGCATGCGATTCCTTATCAGCACGAGAAATCGATTCGATCTCTTGCTCCGCTTTTATTGCCTTCGAATTCGTTTACGAGCCGTTAACGAGTCCGAGATCGAAGCAAGCTTTCGCTTTTGGCAAATCGTTCTTGAATCGTTTCCGAATCGAAATGTTTGCAGGGTAGGTAAAACACGTGTGCGCTTGCGTTTGCATGAGTGTGGTCGTATCGCACACTGCTCGCGAGACTTTAAGTTGAGTCAAGCCCTTCTCAAGTACAGGCCTGGAACTTGCCTACCTCACTAACACTAACGCAGCTGCTCGTAGTCCCAGAATCTGTCACTTTTGTTGGATTTATACGCCGTGATGTAAAGTTCGGAATATTTTTGCATTAGTTTGCCGTAAAAAGTCATAAAATAATATATTTAACCAGTTTTTATTGTAATAGGATTACCAGTGAATAGTGCTTCAGTGATTTAATTAAGAAAATTTAAAAAAATCGAGTGATTAAGTGTGTTTTAAGTGAGTTAATTGTGAAGGTGGCCAATTTTGTTTACATTCGCGGTGGTTTTTTCTTGTTTATTTAGGGGAAAAATGTTGAATTTGTGTAGTAATATAATAAAAAGTGCTTTTTAAGTGATTAAAGATTATTATAGAATAGTTATTAAAAACATAAGTGCAGAAAAATGTGAAGGAAAAGTGAAAAAGTTATTGTTATGTATGTTGTGTGGTGGTACTTGCACTTAATGTGTTTAATAACTATTCTATAATAATCTTTAATCACTCAAAAAGCACTTTTTATTATATTACTACACAAATTCAACATTTTTCCCCTAAATAAACAAGAAAAAACCACCGCGAATGTAAACAAAATTGGCCACCTTCACAATTAACTCACTTAAAACACACTTAATCACTCGATTTATTTAAATTTTCTTAATTAAATCACTGAAGCACTATTCACTGGTAATCCTATTACAATAAAAACTGGTTAAATATATTATTTTATGACTTTTTACGGCAAAATATCCCGAACTTTTACCTCCTCCATATAATATCTTCCGATTTGACAGATAATGGGTCTATTACCAACACAAACACAAACTCTGCTTCCAGGCCTGTACTTACGACCCTGCAAACATTTCGATTCGGAAACGATTCAAGAACGATTTGCCAAAAGCGAAAGCTTGCTTCGATCTCGGACTCGTTAACGACTCGTAAACGAATTCGAAGGCAATAAAAGCGGAGCAAGAGATCGAATCGCTTTCTCGTGCTGATAACGAATCGCATGCTCGTATCGATAGCAATTCGCTTCTGCGCCGAAAATCACCCCGCCGAGCAAAACAAGTCAAAAGCTCAAACCATCATTGAAGAGAAACCAAAGGCTTTCAAAATTTCCTCTCAATAGGACTTCAAATCGGTGAAATGACGTTATGTTGTTAGTGTAATTTGGAGATTTGAAGTCCCATTCAGGGGAAATCGGCTCTCAATATTTTTCTACAGCATGAAGGCTTTGGGAGAAACAAATCAACCAGGAAAGCTTTCATTTTGCGTTTTGAATCTTTTTCTCGTACCCTTCGCAAGCATTTTTCGAATCGAGAATAGTCGGAGAAAGCGAGCATCCGAGAAATTGTTTGCAGGGGAAGGTCTTGGTTGAGTACATGCCTATCGCACGTGTACACACGCGAGTTAATAGAAATGACTCGTGAGCTGTATAAAAGGGGAAAGTAGGAAAGGATGATTTTTCATTTTGAAAGCTTTAATTTTGGTGAAGCAAAACTGGTGAAAATGAAAATTAATTTTGGATTATTAAATAAAAATTAAAACTTTAAAATTGTGGGAATTTCAAGTTTTGACATTAACAAATATGTGTCTTATAATAGTGAGTTGGCGAAGTCAATGTGTTTGACTTGTGAAAAAATGTTATCGGGAAAGAGACGTGGTAATATTAAAAGACATTATTTGTCAATTCATAAGCGATTCGTCTATTGACAATTCTCTGTGTGGTTGATATGAGTATATTACTAAATTTGTTCCATGAACTAATTTATAACTGGAAGTATTCTCCATAGACGCTGACCGCTTAAGGCCCGTCCTCACTACGCGGACTTAGAATCCACGCGCTTTTGGTCGTACGGCCAGCCAAAAGCGCGCGTGATCTTTTAATTTTCTGAGTCATGAGTGAGAAAAAATCAATTCTCATTTGAAACGGCGTACGCGCTTTTGAAAAGCTCATAGTGTGTGGACGCACAATGTACCTTTTTAACCACAGCCTTTTGTCCGCGTTGTTTGGCCGCACGGCCTTTACCATGGACAAAGTCGTAAAAAAGTCGTAAAAAAGTCATAAAACTCTATATGAAAAAAAAAGGCAAAAGCGCGTACGACCCAAGACCGCGTAGTGTGGCCACACCATTACTTGAAAAAAATTAATCAATCTTAAGATATTTTGGAGTTTATCCCTGGTAATATGTATGGGGAAAAATTATTTAATCTGTGTTCATAGCGGTTAACCTTATTTTGCTTACCCGCTTAGAACTTTATTTTGTAGGGTGCTCCCGCTCCCGTTAGAATAAAAGAAGGCTTACTGGTTTCATTTCCTAAACAAGACTGATTTAATTGTTCTAATGGGACATAAATTTCTCTTTATGATGCGACCTTTAAACGGACAAGAATTTTCTCACCATCATAAATGCTTACTTCATATTAACAACATTAAATTTGATTCTTTGGAATTTTAAGTTGCAAACAATTGTCTGACTGAAAACTTACAGCATAGATAATTTTGACTCTTAGGAATTTAAAGATGCAGACAATTATTGTCTGACTGAAAACTGAAATAGTCAAAAGAAAATTTATAGTAAAATTTTTAAAGAATGAATAATACTAGCCGAATTGATTAAACAATCCGAACTAGCTTTTTTCTACCCGAGTAAAAATAAAAACCGGCCTTACAAAGGGCGAACACCGGCCGCTTGGGTTTTTAAGGGGCATATGATGGACGTAGAGTTTTTAACCATTTTCAATGGGAGCACATACGGCCTTACGACGGCCAAATTTGACCAAAAGATTTAAAGGGCCAAGTACTGAGCTGTAGAAACGGGCATTCGACGGGAAATTTGAGCCAAAAAGAGAATCTGCACCAAATGTATTGTTGAATGTGTTTTATGGGAACTTCATTTTCGTTATGTACAATGGTTCTTTCGATTTATCCTTCTTAAAGATATCGATGCACAAGAGAAACGAGCTCGCCAGCCGTCGGTTTGTTGTACGTGAAGTGTGTGGTGCGTGTTGATTTATATTTTAGTGGGAAGTTTTGTTATTTAACGGCTTGAAAAAAAACACAACAAAGAAAAATCAAACATTTAATTGCAGTGAAATATATTTTCTTATAGGAGGGCGAATATCCACGTTGCTGCCACTGTACCACCGTCATATACCCGTAATAGCAACCATATGGCCGCCGTACCACCGTCGTCTGGCCGTTATTGGAACTGTAAGGCCGTTGTTTCACCATCAATCGCCCCCTGTGTGGCCGTACTGTCCTGAAACGAGCCTTCTGTTAACCGCCATATGGCCGAGGACTCTGCTTCAATCAGAGTCGGCATTTGCCCGTTCTAAGGCCATCATTTATTTTTACTCGGGTATTCATTTCTGTTCTAGTAATGCAAAATTTACAAAATAATTATTTCCTAACTTTTATAAGTAAGCAGCTGTCTGTCTCACATGTCTGAAACTCTAAATATTACTATTTCATTCAAGTTAACAAAAATTACAAAAATGTATGGAATTTCCTCCAAATTTGTAATTGATTTTTATCCATTATCGTAAAAACTGTTCTAGCGAAATATAATATTTATTTATCGCATTCCTCCTGTGAAACCCACAAACCCTTAAAAATACGAAAATATATTAATCTATAATAATATTCTAGTTGTGCCACTTTCAACATTTTTCCAAGAAATCGGACGAGAATTTGTTTCAGAAGAGAATTTTTTTATTTTCTGTTGTTTTGTTTGATCGGAAGAGAATTTTATACAGAAGAGAATTTCGTTGTGTGTTTGATTTTGTTGCTATTTTACGTTTTGTGTTTAAACAGGGGCCCCACTAGTACAAAATAATGCACAAACGCAAAATGATAACATTTTAGCAAAACAACCATCAAAATCACTGCTAAGTTCGCGAGCGCGTGCGTTAGAAAATTTTTCAAACGAACGCTCGCGTGCGCACACGAAATTTTTCATACGTCCGCGCACAAAGTGCGCGTGCGTTTGAAATTCCTTAACGCACATCGCACAAGTGCGTTCGTATTAGATTTGCTCGTGGCCAAACGCACGTGGGCGCGTGCGCACGCGAGCGTGCGTTTCCGATCCCTGCTGGTTGGTGGAAAACTATTTACTAAATCTGCAGCTCTTGATTTTGGGACCATCACCTGGATCAAATATTGAAATTTATCTTCTTTTGTGATATTCGCCTCTTAGTGAATGTTTTTGAATTGACTCCAAAATTGTAGCCAATCTTTTAAATCCCCATTGAATTTCTTGAGTTCGATTTTGGGTAAATTAAACCTTCTTTGGGAATCTTTGTTCTCTACCTGTGAATTCAAAGATTTGGGTTTTATAATTAAAATATAAGACCCCTTTTCACCTTTACAAATTTATTTCAAATTTAACAAACTTAAATTCGCTACGCAATTTATAAAAACAACGATTGATTTCTTAGATTTCAAAATATTTCGCGGTTTCTTGATTTGATCTCTTTCGATTTCTTTCACGATGACGAATGACTTTTGCCCACAACGCCTTTTTTGATCGCCTTTGATATCTTCGTTCATCCCGTTGCGATAATTCCCGATTGAACTTAACGAAATCTATTTTTGCACGTAAATACTTGCCTGAATATTCGGTTGCATTATCATACTCATCACGCATTAGTTTTTCATGGTCATCTCTTTCAGCAGTTAATTCCACCAAATTTTAACAAATTTTCTTATTCAGCACGTCCAATTCTTGAGACATAGCTTCTAATATTTGAAAAGTTACCTGAACATCTTCACTTGACGAGTCTTCTCGTCTTATTTTTTCATAGAACCCTGTCAAATCCCTTGTAATCGCTCCTCGAGCTGCTTTTCTGCTCTTCTTCAATCTTTCCAGTAATACGGCTGCCATTTTTTTGGTTTTTTCCAGATCCTTGTCAAAATTCTTTAATCCCCAATATTTCTTGGTCCTGAAACAAGCTTCAAATTTGATGTTTCCCCGTTTTTATTGGATGCCAAAACCTTTTTGGAGACCTGGTTAGTCGTGGTTTCCTCTTCGTAATGTTGGCAGTCGTTGTTGTGTTGACAAGTGTCAAAAGTGGTATTCATCAACAAATAAAATAGGTCAATAGGTAAGTATGGTTATTTTATGTTTTTGGTTTTAATTTATGTTATTTATTATTGTGATTCGTAACTAAAATTCGCTTTCCTTTAGATGATCTGCTAAAAGCCCTTAGAAATGTAATTGGAAGAGGCTTGAATGCTTGGGAAGGACGGAGAATATTAGATAAGTCGTGCAATATAAAATTATGAGTTGATTCTTTGTTTTGGTCTTTCTTCTTTTTAGCTCTTGACGGAACATTCTCCCCGGCCTTGGCATCGTTGCAACATAGATGCCAACATCTTCCCCTTCATCTGTTGCACCTGGATAGGTGTTGTGATTCCATGATTGATCTACAAAAAAGAAGCAAATAGGGTAGGGTTATAGCGCCCTTACTCGGGAATTCAAGGTGAGGATTTATTTGCACTTTGTGATATGTTTATTCACTTATTTGGATGGTAATAGGAATTGGGTTATTGTGTTTGTGATTAATGCGCTTGACTAGTGTTTTGTAATGTTTGAACATTTTATGACATTTATGCTGTTATGACACTTACTTTTTTTCAGGGTCGACTTTTTAAGTATGAAAAGACAAGGACATCTTGATGTGAGCGAGAAGGCGGCTTTGCATTTTCGTGCAGTTTCGATTGTATAATTAGCTAATTTCAAATAATAAATACTTTTTCGTATCTAATAGCAACGTAATATTATCATACTCGCATATTTATTTAAATTTCACTGTATGCACACGATAATTAATCACTAACTTTCAATACTATCAACAATGAAATCTGAAATGTCAAAAATTAAGATTAAGATCCCGAAAAAGTATGAAAAGTTCATACTTTTTCTGGCACTTTTCGAGTTAGCTGAACTTTTTCGCGTAGATTAGCTTCAATTTTAAGCATATAGCTAATTCTTCGCACTCGTGCCAAATCTCCGTAAGGAATTTTCGTCCCTTTCTAAACTTGCTAAAAAGTGTAAGATTCGTCTGAAAAAAAAGTAAGTGTCATAACAGCATTATTGTTAGTTTTTTTTTGATTTTTTTTTTGTATTTACGTCGACATTTAACATTGTTTCGATTCGCGATCGCGCTCAGTTATTGGAAGTCGAAAAATTTTAGCGATAGGCCGTTTTAGTATCGTGTCTTTCGTTTTAACCGTCACTACGCGTACAAGTCCATCTGAACCTGGGCGCGTTTCTATTATTCGTGCCAATAACCAACGTATCGTTCGTGTAGATTTTCTTCCTTTATAATGACAAGATCTCCAATTTTGACGTTTTCCATTTTTCCTGCCCATTTAGGTCGCTGCTGCAGGCGACACAAATATTCTGCATTCCATCTCTTCCAGAAATCTTGGTAAATACGTTGTAAGAATTGCCATCTATCCAATCTGTTGAGGCGGACGTCTAACAGTGAAGGTTCTGGTGGTGTTAATAGTACGTCTCCTATTAGAAAGTGAGCGCGTGTCATCGGATTTAGGTCACGAGGATCGCTACTTAATTCACAGAGGGGCCTTGAATTCAAGCAAGCCTCGATCTGAGCAAGAATGGTGTTGAATTCTTCATAAGTCAAACTTGTATTTCCTATTACTCTTTTCAAATGGTATTTCGTGCTTCGTACACCTGACTCCCATAAGCCACCAAAGTGGGGAGATGCGGGAGGGATGAAGTTAAACTTAACGCCTTCGTTTTCTATCGCTTTTGCAAGTTGGATATTTAATTGACCCAGCATTTCCTTTTGTTGTTTTATTTATTTATTTATTTATAAGCCAAACAAGGCTAACTTAAATTACATTACATAGTGACTTATCTTACTATTCAGTCTTATAAACTATGAAACTGACGCTTGAAGAAAAAAATAATAATTGTAAGTAGGAAGGATTCATGCTATTAGTAGGGATCTAATTTTTTTTTAAAGGATATTTTATCAATTGAAGATAAAAAGCATGATTCATGGAAGACCATACAGCATCTGTTGACGGGCTCGTTCTTTGCATATTCAGTGCGATGCGGGTACTCCTTAAGTAGCTTCGTATGTCATCATTGAATTTGATCATACATGATAGAAATTGTACTTTAAGGTTATCATTTATAATGTCCAGGGTAAGGCATGAAATAAGCATTTTTCTTCTCCCCGACAATGACATGAGATCCATAATATTGAGCCGGTCCTCGTAAGGTGGAAGGCTTCGGAAGTCGCGTGGATCGTGCAGATGTCTCAGGGCGAAAAGGAGAAATTTCTTTTGAACAGATTCAATCCTGTTTCTGTTAACCTCAAATATGGGGTCCCAGATTGGTCAAGCATATTCCAGGATAGGGCGGACTAAGGAACAAAATAGTGTTTTTGTAACCCATACATTACCGAACTCTCTAGCCAGGGGTGGCCAACCCGCGGCCCTTCGCAGTAAAATTTGCGGCCCGCGAGATTCAACCCGATGTAACAATATATTTTGTACTAGAAGGTTCCAACACATGAAAAAGAAAAAATGTAGCTACATATGTAAGCTGTCTTTAAGGTTGCTTTTGATACAGTTCCAGAAAATCTGCAAATGGAACTATTAATTGATTTACAGGGCTATAATGAATTAGAAACCATTTTCAGGCCTCAGATTTAAAAATTGGTTTTCATAAGAAATATGTTACAAAAGAAGGGATTTGTAATTTGAGATGTCTGGAACAAAAAATTGGGAGCGCTTTTCCGGAGTAAAAATAAGACTCGTCCGTTCTTAGGCTGAAACAGTCACGCACAGCATTGAAACGCCTGTATGCAGTCCCGGATTTATTTGTTGTGGGGCCCCCGAGCATAGCATTGTGATGGGGCCCTAAACTAACTCCCCCCTGACCCCCCCCCCCCCCCCCAATTATATTTGAACATCTGCTACATTGACATTTTGAACAATTTGATATAAATAAAACAGTGCTTTTGGTATGGATTCCATCAGGTAATTTTCTGTCTGCTCTTCTCTGCAAAAAATTGGGCGATGATCTCCTGGAACTGAAGAGAGCGCATGTTCCATACTCCTAATACTCAAGTCAGCTAACATTTCCTGGGACATACATACATACTTGTTCGCAAATAATAGTTTTAAATGTTCGTAGTTACGTTTAGTTAATACATTTATGGCCCTTTTACATCCCAGGCGCAAAGTGGAAAGTGCTTTTCGCTCGGTCTGGAATTCACGTTCGTGCAACAGAGAGAAACCCATACAAATTTCTGTGCGATAAAAGAGTAAATTGTTGTTGAGATGTAAAAGGCCTTTATTGTTTTAGTCGCAAAGCTATCACGGTTGTATATTATGCAAACATTATGACCAAACAATTTTTTTACTTCCCTTTTATCTAAAGACCAGCCAAACAAAAAATAAAGTAGCGCGGGCCCCTGAGGGTGGGGGCCTACAAGCAATTGCTTGTTTTGCTTGTTTTACTTGTTGGTAAATCCGGCACTGCCTGTATGGTACCCAAAACAGGCACAGTACGCCTGAGTAAAAATTATATTTTTCAAATGCAGCGCTATCATTAAGGGACGTACGGAATAGTCCTTTTCTAGACTAAAGGGAGTAAAAATTCGAGCTGCAAGAAATTGTATAGGACGAAGGAAACGAGCAATTACCTGAGTGACCATAAAGTGTGCCATTAGCATACTCAATACAACGGTTCTCGTTCGATTACGTAGGTCAGGCAGCATTGGACGTGGTTAGTACTTAGTTAGGGGACCGCTTGGTAAAACGACACTCGAATGAATTCATATCCGCAGGGGCGGGCATACCTCTTAGCGGAAGCATGTTTAGATTTTCATGCCTGTAGGCGCATTTGTTCGCTATGCGTGCTTGTTGCGGGCGCTCATATGCTATTAAAACAATATAAACAACTAAATTATTTTTACTCGGGTTGGTTCAACTTACTTCTGCGAATCGCTCTTTTATAAAACGAAATTTACAAAAATAAATATCGCTCCATGTTCTCTGACGAATACCAGCTACGAAAAAGTGCTAAAAATGTACCAAATAAAGCCAATTTTAACATTAAAATTGCTTATAATTGCCGTAACATAGAAATAGTCTGGACATTATTCATAGAAAACATAGCAAGATTTCTAGTTTTGGAAAAAAATCATAGGTTAACTACGTATTCTTTGGAGAAAAATCTATCTGAAGTTGTAATTTGAAAAAAAAACCAAAATTTTGACTTTAGCAAGGTGGAAGCGTCACTTTCACACTAATAGATAGGTGGGAGGATTCTGCGTACACTGGTGCCTTATTCATGGAAATAGGTTATAGGGTTACAAAAATACAGGATGATGTGTAGCTCTCTGTTAAAAAAAAATTCAGAGGGCTCCAGTGGTTACACCTTTACGATTTCCCCCACCCCCACTCCTACAATTTATTGTTTGTCTGAGCAAAACCTATCAACAGCCGGCCGCTTTGTAAACTGAGTGCATGCACCCTGTATATCACCTCGGTCCGCGGGATCAAAATGCATTTTCAAAGTGGCCCGCGATACCATTTGGGTTGGCCACCCATGCTCTAGCCCTTCTCTTTATAAAGCCAAGAAGCTTATTGGCCCTTGCAGTAATATTATCGTAGTCCATATTGAAATTTAGGTTTTTGTCTAGGACAACACCTAAATCCACAATATGATCGACATGATCCAATATCTTGTCGTTGAGATAATAGTTCTGCAGCTGAGTGGTTTTCTTTCGAGAGAAGGTAATTGCATGGCATTTGCTGGTGTTGAGATGTAATTTATTGACTATGCAGCAATCCTGCAATACCTTGAGTTTCGACTGGAGAAAGGATACGTCGGTTTGGGACTTAATGGAGCTATATATTTTGAGGTCATCTGCGTAGAAGAGATGAGGAATGTTACCTAATTTTTCAGATAAATCAGAGATGAAGATATTGAAAAGTAGAGGGCCTAAATGGCTACCTTGAGGAACGCCGGAAGTTACGTCAATTTCCTTAGATAGAAATCCTTGGAATCTGATAACCTGTGATCTTCCGTCAAGATATGATTTTATCCATTCCAGCGGGAGTCCTAATATTCCAAATTTTGATAGCTTTGAAATTAGGGTATTGTGGTCAACTCGGTCAAAAGCTTTGCTGAAGTCGGTATAAACTGCATCAATTTGATAACCGTTCTCCATCCCACAAAGCACTTCGGAGATTAGAACCATAAGGTTAGAAGTGGTTGAGCGCCCTTTCTGAAACCGTGCTGTTGTTCGTTAAGTTGAGGATCGATTAAGGGGGCGATCTTGTCGTAGACAAGTTTTTCGAAAAGTTTAGGGATTGATGATAAGATGGCGATGCCTTTGTAGTTGTCCACCGATTGTTTATCACAAGCTTTATAAATTGGTGTGAGGTAGGATTTCTTCCATATTTTAGGAAACTTTCCTAGCGATAATGATTTATTAAAGATAAGATGGAGGGGAAACAAGACCTCCTTTGAGCAGCGCTGCAGGAAAGTTGCAGGTATATTGTCTGGGCCATGACCTTTATTAATGTCGAGATTATTTAAACCCGACATTATATCGTCAACAGACTAACTAACTAACTACTAATTGCTCCTTTAATCCCTCATGGGACATAGGGCGGAAACAGTTGCCCTCCAGCGGACTCTGTTTTGCGCGACAGCTCTCAGCTCTGACCAGGATCTCCCGGTTATTGCGGCCTCTGATAATAGGGTTCTCCTCCACGTTGTTCTAGGTCTTCCGACTCGACGGGATCCTTGCGGATTCCAGTCAAGGGCCTGTTTGGCTAGATTATCGTCTTCGCGTCGCAAGATGTGGCCAACCCAATTCCATTTCCTTCGCCTGATTTGGTCGTCTATTCTTTCTTGGCCGGCACGGCGCCATAGTTCTTCATTTGAAATTCTATCTTGCCAGCGGATTTTTAGGATACGACGTAGGCATCTGTTGATGAAAACTTGTAGGCGCCCTGTGATGAATTGGGTGACTTTCCATGTTTCGCAACCGTACAAAAGAACTGCCTTAACGTTGGAGTTGAACAGCCGCAATTTGGTGTTAATTGAGATCTCTGTTGATCTCCATATGTGAAACAGGCATGCATATGCGCTTCTTGCTTTATCAGACAGGGAGAGATTATTTATAAGAATTGAAGTGTCAGTGTGCGTATTTGTTTGAACATTGTGCAATGAAATGGAGTTGGGGCAATAAACTTTGCTGAACTTATCAGCAAACATGCTACAAATCTCTGGGGCACGAAGAGTGTTTACTAACGTTTGTCATTGTTGTAGGATAGCCTAAGGTCTTTCGTTTTGTATTAACGAAAGCGAAAAACTTCTTGGGGACATTTATGATGCTATTTCCGATGGAGTTGAGGTATGTTGTATAGGCCGCACGTGACCTAAGACTAAATTCAGAGGCTAATCTAGTGTATGCTAATTTCAGTTCCGCATTTACATTGGGGTTATTTCTAATCATATTATACAATTTATTTCTATGATTTCGAAGCGAACGAATATCCTTATCCAGCCATGGTTCCGATAATTTATCTCTTTTTTTAATTCTGGGCACATATTTGTCAATGATGTTAAAAAGAATAGTATAAAAGCATGATACTACCAGAGATAACGTAATGTATAAAGATGCGACAGCTAGAACAAAAAACCCAAACGCATTTCGCATCTGCAGACTTCTGAGATTGCCTCCACCTTAGCAACATGCAACAAATTAAAGTTTCCAGCTACACTACGATGCGAACGTATTCTTCTCAGCCATGGTCCGCAACACAAGAGATGCGGTGAGTTTGTGGATAGGGAAGCTGGCAGTTTAGGGGGGCAAGGAAAGGAACTGCCAACAGAATATTTTTCGCAACATTGTGATCTTTCGGACTTTTGCCTCTAGTGCTGCATTGAAGAATTGTGCTGGAGTTTTGTATTTTAATCATTTGTTAGAACATTCAGTGCATTTTTGGGGGCGTCTATTAATTACGCGAGGCGATTTTTAGACCCCCTTCACCTTGGTGAGATGTCTATACGCCGTCAGAATTAATGATTTTAGGTCGATTTTTGAGATAATTCTTGTCCATCAGATTTTTTTCGATAGAATGATAGTCTAGGCGTAAATACATAACTATACAATCATAGTGCGTAAGCACAGTTTTGGCTCTCGGATAGTTTTTCAAATAAAATCGTTTAAAAATAATTAATATTGACCAGCATTTTTTTATTTTACTATCACATAAACTTTATTGTGCATATAGAGTCGTTTTTGACCCTCCAGGTGCACTTTTAGCCCTTGATTGCATCCAAAAGTGAATTTTATGAATGCTAGACCATTCAGAACGCGGAGATGAGGGGGTCAAAACATAACTTCGTTTTCTATATGCTTTTTAGATCGCTGATTACGAAAATCGGGGTCCCGCAGTCCTAAAGTATAGGCATCAACTTAAAAAATGCAAAAAAAACAACCCTTTTTAAGAGTTTTTCGCGATAATTTCAATAACAATCAAAAATAATCCAATGAAATACACTTTTTTCAACATTTATTTGTGAAGGTGGTTGATTAATACCAAATCAAGCCAAATTTTATAATAAGGGATAATTCTAAAATTGTTTTTCCCACTATATGCTTCAAATTCGATTGAATGCCTTTTAACAGCCAAAAATAAATTATTTTCAACCCTTAAGGGGTTAAACTACCCCTAGATAAAATTAAATAAATATAACTAATATAAATAAAATTTAAATGCAAAAAAAAAAATATAAAATATAGTAATATAAAAAAAGTAAATAATTATAGGATGTCAAATAAGATGCAAAGTATGTAATAAACAAAAAAAATTAGTATTTTATAAATAAAAAAATGGAACAGAAATGTTTTATTATTTGTTACGGATAAAATTTATTATATTTACAATGCATGTGCATTAGGGTGGCCCTTATTTTTAAAAGTCGGAAATTCCTACATGCTAATCACTGAAATGGTTCTCTACTATGAAAAAATAATTCTCCAAAAAATTTCATCTCAATTGTTTGAAGTTAATTCGTCCCGAAAACGCGGTAAAGTTTGTTATTTTATGAGAAAACTTTTATTAATCAACATTTTTGATTTGATTCAAATTTTTTTACGGAGTCTCTATACAAAATAAGCGGACACGTATTTTTTCCTCTTTTTCGGTTAATATTTTCAAAAAAAGGGGGTGGGGGTAAAGTTTACGTCACTCGCCGATTATGCCCTTTTTCAAATCGCTATTACTCCGGTTCTATTTATCGTGTCGAGTTAAATGAGGTATAATTTTAAAGGTAATGAAGAGATCTTTATTTATATATTAATAGTTGTAGAAAAATTTTCAATTTATTATTTGGAAAAAAATTATTTTCTCCGCGATTTCGCCACGGGTAAGACTGTACCAATTCAGCTAAAGAGCCGGTTTAGACGGTGCGCTCCAGCGCATGTGCCTCACGAACTTTGTTGATAAAGGGAGAAGTGGGGTGGTACCTCTCTTCATTCCCACTCCTCCCTTGATCACCAAACGTTCGTGAGGCACATGCGCTGAAGCGCACCGTCTAAAACAGCTCAAAGTTTATAGTATTTTTTTGGTATAGTGAACCATTTTAGGGGTTAGCACCACCAAAAATGTAAACAAAAATCGCCCATATAAATAAGGGCCACTTTAAGTACATATTATTTATTAAAATTTATTTTTTTTGATGGACCTTCACCATCTGAAGACTCACTGCTGTCTTCACGTACAAAATTGTATAACGCTGCTCGCACACTGGATCAGACTTTGTACGAATTTGTGCCAATTCGGATGAAATCGATACAATTTCATCAGAATTCGCACAAATTCGTAAAAATTCTGATGCAGTGTGCGAGAAGGGCAGCCTAATAGGAAATTCTCGGATGCAATTTTCATGGTTTTCGGGGACATAGCACCTTCAAATTTCAATTTTTTTTTTGTTTTTTAATGTAAATTTTTAAATGAAAACATAGACATATCTTAATGAAACTTTGCACATATGTTTTACTAGTATTTAACTATACAAAAAAATATTTTTTTAATTTTTTTTGGTCCCGCGTCGTCAGCTGAAATTTTTTCAAAAAAACCCCAAAAAAACACGGTGGGCAGGATTTCCGCTCTTAGAAAAGTCGGACACAAAAACAAAAAAGCGGTTTTAATCAGCATCAAAGCCGCTATAAAATGAACTAAAAAGAAAAAAGTTGGTTGAAAAATAACAAAATGGCGGCATTTTTTCAAAAATCAAAATTTTTTGCCATCGAAAACATCCTGTAACTCAAAAAATTGTACGCCGATTTTTTCATCCGTAGTTCATTTTGTACATTAACATGTGTAGATTAACGTGTTAAAATTTTAGAACGATCGAATAAATATTTTTTTTTAATCTTGCCCACCAACTTGAAACACGTTGTTTTAAGAAAATCGCGTTCAAGTTAAAATACAACATTTTTTTTAAAAAAACATTACCAAAATTCAATCTACGATGCCTTTCACTTTTATTTATATTATTAAAAAATATTTCGTAAAGGTTTATTCTAACAAATTTTATCAAAACAAAATTTTAGATTTTTTGAAAATTTGTAGGTGCTATGTCCCCTTAAGTGAAAAAAAGAACCCGAAAAAAGCTCTTTTTTATTTAAATTTTGGGCCATTTACGGTGAGCCATTTTGAATGTTCCAATTTTCATGTCAGATTCGAAATCGGGGGGGGGGGTTGTGCGAACCCGGTCTACCGCCCTAGGGCGCCAGGTCCAAGAGGGCGCCGCCACTACCGTCGAGATCCAGTAATGTGTTCATTTATTTAGATATTAAATAATAACTCCTCTAGAATACAAGACACAATTCCGAACGTGCATACGAGATAAACAAAGCTTGTGTTTGAGAAACGTAACGTGTTTGAGACACTGTAAAAAAATGTAAATTCGCAGGGTAAATTCGCGCAGTAAAATTACAAATCGCGATATGAAATACTTTCTTTTCATATTTTCCATTGGAGTTTCGCGGCGAATCGACCAACAAAAATCTGAAAGCATTTCTTCTGACCATTTTCCGTTTTATCGTCTCTCTATGTGCAATATGTCTTGATGAAATCTTTCACCATGCTCATCTGATATTGCACCAAGATTTTGAATTTTAAAGTTTTTTTTTCATTTTTCACTAAAGACTCTTCAGATATATATTTGACTCCAGGAGTTCAACTCGCACTTCTTGGCCAGTTTTTACTACGTAGGGTTTATCTCTTGCGCGAATGTCCCATTCACACAGTGTCTCCATACGTAAATCGAGAGTTACCGTGTTGCAGAGGCAAAAGTACGGTGTTTCTAGACAAAATTACGGCGAATCTGCTAAAAGTGTACCGTGTAAATTACCGTGTAATTTTTCAAAGGAGAAAACAACACTATGAACCAAATATCTCAAAATATAACCAAAAATCCCTCTTTATAACTTTAAAATTACGATTATTCTAAGATAAAAGCTGGAACTTGGAACAGTTCTTAGATTTAAATGTTTACTACGTATTTGGAACGCGTCGTAACTAGAAGAAAGCACAACGTAATTTTACGTCATTCATCCACCACGCTTACAAATTTCACTCCTTCCGAAATACGGACGAGAATAGATTGCCAAGGCTTGTTGGTAGTTTTATTTATGTGTGAGTGGAGAAAGAGTGAGTCGGCTGGACCAGTGGAAAGGGATTCCCCTGGGATTCTCAGCAACCAGGAGCAGTGCTGCCATTACAAAATTTGTTAAGTTGACTGACTGAGATTTGTTTTACGCAGTACATGATGAAATATTTAAAACAACGTAATTTATAATGGTAATACGGTGATATCAGGAAGGAGAAGAGTAGGACGATCAAGAAATAGGTGGATGGATGACGTGCTAGCAGATATACGGAAACTTCATATAACAAATTGGAGAGAGCTAGCAAGACGTAGAGACGACAGGAAGAGGAGACTTCGAGAGGCCCGAGTCCTACAAGAACTGTAGCGCCATTTAAGAAGAAGAATACGGTGATACATGGCACGGTAATACATTATTACCTTGACGGTAGATAAAGACCAGATTACGGTTCATCTACGGTAATTACCGTGTACATGGAGACACTGCATTCACATAACAAACAACAAAACTTAGTATATCTGCAGCATTCTAGTCAACGAAACTTTTTAATCAGCACAAATGTTCCACGAATACCATGACTGTTGTCGGGATTGAAAGGACATATATTACCATTCTGAAGCAATGTAAGAACTAAAACCTTCGATTTTGAGAGACCAAAATTTCGAACAAGATCATTCAAATCAATGTCTAAGGAGATAAGGTTCTTTTCATAGGCTTGAAGCAGTGCTTACAAACCAGTTGTGCGAATGACTCTGTTGAGGAACTGGTCTTCATGAATCCTAGCGTCATAGTCATACAAAAGTAACAATAATTTCTATGGTTTTGTTATGGTCGTTGCATATGGCATGGTCTTATGATTTCCTGCGAGCCAACCCATTAAAGCACATACTTGAGCAACTTCTGCAACAGTTTTTCGGCAGCCAGTATTTGTCTTTTTCTATCATTAAGAACTCGTCCATGCTCACTATTTAAATAGATGAAAGTAGCGTAAACGCGAAATCGAAACACAAAATATTCTGAATTTTGAGAAATTTACAAAAAAAAACTAATTAACTAGGTATAAATCTAGACGTGCCAGCAAAAATGGAAACCAGATTTAGATTCAACCCGTTAAAACCTTCATATTCAATTTTATTTGATTGAAGGAGGATTGACCAGTGTAATCTACCTAAAAGAAATGTATGATTTTTTACAAATTTTTCTTATTTTCAGTCGAGTTTTAACCCTTTAGGATTATCGCTTATCATAAAATTTGGCTTGATTTGGTATTAATCAACCACCTTCACAAATAAATGTTGAAAAAAGTGTATTTCATTGAATTATTTTTGATTGTTATTGAAATTATCGCGAAAAACTCTTAAAAAGGGTTGTTTTTTGCATTTTTTAGGGTGATGCCCATACTTTAGGACTGCGGGACCCCGATTTTCGTAATCAGCGATCTAAAAAGCATATAGAAAACGAAGTTATGTTTTGACCTCCTCCTCTCCGCGTTCTGAATGGTCTAGCATTCATAAAATGCACTTTTGGATGCAATCAAGGGCTAAAAGTGCACCTGGAGGGTCAGAAACGACTCTATATGCACAATAAAGTTTATGTGATAGTAAAATAAAAAAATGCTGGTCAATATTAATTATTTTTAAACGATTTTATTTGAAAAACTATCCGAGAGCCAAAATTGTGCTTACGCACTATGATTTTATAGTTATGTACACTGATAAAAAAAAATTCTTGGCTTAAAGCACTTTTTCTTGAACCAAGCAACTCATGTTTTGGATATAACGAAAACAAAATTGTCTCGGGATGAGCAATACTCATAGTCTTGGTTTTATTGTCTTGGATGAAGACCAAAGTTGACTTGAAGTTAAAAAATTTACGAAACCGATGATATTATAATTGAAAAAAATTCAAGTTCTAAAATCGGTCTTAATAGTTTGTGATACATTTTTAGAGCGAGAAAGTCCGGTAAACGAAAAAAGTCCGATGAATTAAGAATTTAGTTTCTTGAGTAAAAAATTAAATAATCTTAGTTCGAGAAAGATATATCTTGGTCGAAAAATATAAGTATTGAGCGAAGAAATACTTTTGCTTGGCTCAAGAATTTCCAGTGTCTTCCTCTGAGACAGCATTCTCATGTTAAGACTGAAAAATTTTTCTACTCAAGACAACGAAACGAAGACTATCGAATTGCTGGAATCAAGACAATTTTTTTATCAGTGTATTTACGCCTAGACTATCATTCTATCGAAAAAAATCTGATGGACAAGAATTATCTCAAAAATCGACCTAAAATCATTAATTCTGACGGCGTATAGACATCTCACCAAGGTGAAGGGGGTCTAAAAATCGCCTCGCGTAATTAATAGACGCCCCCAAAAATGCACTGAATGTTCTAACAAATGATTAAAATACAAAACTCCAGCACAATTCTTCAATGCAGCACTAGAGGCAAAAGTCCGAAAGATCACAATGTTGCGAAAAATATTCTGTTGGCAGTTCCTTTCCTTGCACCCCTAAACTGCCAGCTTCCCTATCCACAAACTCACCGCATCTCTTGTGTTGCGGACCATGGCTGAGAAGAATACGTTCGCATCGTAGTGTAACTGGAAACTTTAATTTGTTGCATGTTGCTAAGGTGGAGGCAATCTCAGAAGTCTGCAGATGCGAAATGCGTTTGGGTTTTTTGTTCTAGCTGTCGCATCTTTATACATTACGTTATCTCTGATACTACTTCGTCAATATCATTTGCATTTCCTGGCAGCCTATGCTCCCAGTCAACCAGGGATAATTCGCAGCCAATACTGTTATAGTTTGCATTCTTGAAGTCGTAAATAAGTGAGTCATTGTAGGAATTACGATGATTAGAGATTGTGGAATTAAGCTCGAGAATCCATGCGGAGTGATGAATTGTATTGGCGAAAAGATTCTCCTCTTCGGAAGCGGGTAGGATCCTCAGCTCTTCGTGTTAGTTGGTGAAAATTAGATCTAACCATTTACCGCCAGAGTTAGGAGTCCTAATAATTTGGTGCAGACCATTGCCATAAAAAGTGTCGGTAAACTTTATATCGATGGAATTTATGACATTAATCGGAAGTAAGTTATTATCTTCCTCGTCAGGGATAAAAGATATATTGGGGCGATTGAAATCCCCTAAAATAAATATATCCTCGTTATCGAAAAGTGATTCATTGGCCTCATCTAATATATGAAGTAACTCATCATATTTAGATTCGTCAGAATTTGGGGGTATATAGAATGTACCGATAGATATGTGTTTCTTGCCCGATTTGACTCTAATGAAAACATGCTCAAAAGACAACGAACGAATAGTTGTGAGTAGTTCGCTATTTAGGGAGTCTTTCACTGCTATAAGAACCCCTCCTTCTCTTGAGAGACCGGTGGAGTTGTAGTCACGATGGCATCTATATATGGTCCAATTGCAGTCTAGGATCTCTTCATTACGGAATGTTTCATTTAGCCAAGTTTCGGTGATCACGAGTACATTAAAGTGACAGGATTTCGAGTCAATAAAAAAATTGTTAATTTTACCTCTCATACCACTGCAATTGTGGTAAAAGAGCTTTATGTTCTCAGGTGGGTTTGGTTTGGGGTGATTCGGAGAAGGGAGTTCTTTAGAGAAGTGACTTAGTTAGGGCCGATAATACCTGGTTATTTCATCACGGCTTTTCTGCAGCTGAGATACATGAAGTGACCTCACATGCGAGGCATAAGTGGAAAGGTCTTTTCCTAATTGCTGGGATGTTATTTGGCACTGCTCATGAAACTTAGTGTACAGTTCGAGCAGAGAATTGCGATCAGTAGGAAGACCTTCTTGCTCTATTAAGATGATTAGGCTGGTCTTGGTTTTACCGTTTATGCAAGTGGAGTCGGGTTTGTCATGCATGTAAGCGAGGAAAAGCCTTACATTATCGAAAATCCTTCTATTTCTTAGACGAGATAATAAGTAACGACCCTCCGTTGAATCCGCAGACATTAATGTGTTCTTTACAACCGGGGGCTGCAATGGGTCCAAGAAAAATGGTTTAGTTGTCGGGATGTTGTTAACATGGGTGTCAGAAGAAATCGCTCCTTTCGATGAGTTATTCGGAGCTGTAGGTTGTGCTTGTATCGTAGAAGACAGTGGTGGGTTGTTGGTGGGGATCTCGCTGACATTTGCATAGGAACGGCCGCCCACGACGATGTGGCTTCGGGAAAAATTTGAATATGAGGCCATTGGATTGCTTTTATTTGTTGGAATGACAGCAGAGGATGTGGAGGGGATGTTATCAATTCTAGTGTTAAGATTATTGTTGGGTTCTCTATATTTGGAGGGTGCTACATGCGCTGCTAGTGTGTTAGTTATTGGAGGAATGACAGCAGAGGATTTGGAGGGATGTTATTGCTATTAAGAACATTATTGGCTTGTCTATGTTTGGAGAATGCTACATGTGGTGTTAGTGTGTTAACAATTTTGGAGCTTATCCTAGTGTTAGAACTAACTCTAGATTTAGTCACACCACTTACTACTATTTTAGATATCTTATTCCTAGATGTAGCACTGGTTTTCCAACGGCAGAGGGTTAAGTTATTCCATCTGAAAATGTCGGATTCTGAAGTCAGGAACAGCCATTCATATCGAGTGGGTATTGTGACCTTGAAGTTATTGAATTTTTTCCTTCTGTTAGGCGAAACTGCTTCACAACTGTGGATTTCCACCGAAAAGTATTTTTGGAAAAATTTCCCTATCCAACGACGAATCAGCCTCTGGTGGTGCACCTCTGAGGAAGTAGGTTGAAACATCCATGTCAATTTTTGCAGTGTTCGGTGTGTTGTTATTTTTGACACGTCCCGGTGTTTTACTTGTTTGGAACTGTGTGTGGTTGTTAATCTTCTTATGATTTTTTGCAGACAGCTTGCTTATGGTACCAGTATGCTGTCGTTTCCTTCTATTGCTGCTCCCTGAATTTTTCGTTGATCCTTGCCAGTTTTGTTGATTCTTTCCAGCCGGGCATCCCATTCTGCCTGAGACCAAGTTGTGCCGAACTTACTTATCGTACGCTCAGGCAAATGAAGCGGTGGTAACTGAAGTTTTGAGAGGAGTCGGCTCGCTCCCACGAAATTAGTTCCGCAGTCACATTATAGTTCGCTGCAAAGTCCACGACGAGAACAAAACCTTCTAAAGGCAGCAATAAAACCTTCAGCGTTTAAGTCAGTAACGAGTTCTATATGAAGCGCCTTTGTTGACATACAAACGAATAATGCAATAAATGCTTTGTACATTTTAGGATTTCGTCCTTTATGTGTTTTCAAATGGTGCGGGCCGCAGTA
Source organism: Thereva nobilitata (assembly GCA_963855945.1). Classification (NCBI taxonomy): domain Eukaryota; kingdom Metazoa; phylum Arthropoda; class Insecta; order Diptera; family Therevidae; genus Thereva; species Thereva nobilitata. The sequence continues at coordinate 61,513,697 of OY979697.1, forward strand.
ATCGACTCCTGTATGTGCAAAAGGTCGACTGATTTGTACTCTGGGAGATGGCAGATCACCCATCAGCTGTGTTTGTACTGTAGCTCTTTGTCTGTAACATGGAATGCATTTGTGCAAAAGTTGTCTAATTGTATTTCGTGCATTCAGTAGCCAATAATGCTTTCCGATTACAGTCATTATCAGTTGAGGGCCGCCATGTAGTGTGTCTTTGTGGACCTTTTCTATGATTAGTTGTGTTAGATATGCTTTATCTGGTAATATTATCGGATGTCTCTCATTGTATGACAGATCAGAGTGCCGTAATCGGTCGCCTACTCTAAGCAGTCCTTGGTGATCAAGAAACGGAGTCATCTTTAAAAGTCTGCTCTTACGCTCGATACACTTATTGTTTTCCAGATTGCTGATTTCATTTTCAAAGTGTCTCCGTTGAATAGTTTTTAACCAAAAAATCTAAAGCTTTAAGGTAACCATTCTCTCTATTTTCTGAAGGTATTCGTAGGTTGTGTATGAAACGGTAGCAGTACGCAGTTACTCGTAGTAACTTCGTAAGGGACGAGTATCTTGATTCCATAATTTCTTCGACGATTCCGTGCTGTACGCAGATCTTCCTTTGCTCAAGGTTAGTACTTATGAGCTCTTGATGTTTCGGCCAGTGGTTTTGAGACTTACACAACCACTGTGGCCCTTTCCACCACAAATTGAGAATTTGAAGATCTGAAGGGTACGTGCCACGAGAGGCACAATCTGCTGGATTTCCTTTGAATCTTCCTTCCTTTCCTTCGTATCTTGAATCTGAGATACACGGTTAGCCATGAAAGTAGTCCATTTGGATGGATGCACTCTTAGCCACGCAAGCACAATTTCCGAATCCGTCCAAGCGAAGAGAGCGAGGCTTGTTGATGTCTAAGTGCCCGTCCACAACGCAGCCTGCCTAGCCTAGCACTGCACATTACACCATATAAGTTTAGTGTGCGATGGAAAAATTTTGTTCTTGCTAGGTGCAGTGCTAGGCTAGGCAGGCTGCGTTGTGGACGGGCACTAAGGCATTCATGACATAACGCAAAAGTTTCGACTAGCACTAACCGAGGTAGAGATACAATCTTAATTGGCGCGACCTTTGTTTTTGCAGAAATGAGAGCAACATGACGTTGACCTGTTTCATTAATCGTACATATATATATATGACTGCTGCATACGCCTTTATAGATGCATCAGAAAAGGCGTGTATCTCTATCGTAGAATTATTCTCTAAAAAATTGATTCATCTGCTCACTTGTATTTGATTAATGTCCTACATACGTTCTCTATATGTGTTCCATTGAGCTTAGATATCCGATGGGATTTCTTCGTCCCAACTTACACCTGCTAACCAAAGATTTTGTATGAAGATTTTCGCCAGTATTATGCACGGAGCCAACCAACCCAATGGATCAAAAAGTTTAGCTATTTCGGCGTAGTGGCGTAGATAGGGGGGGGGGGGGGTCAAGGGGATCAATCCCCCCATGAGCCTACGAAAATTATAATAGAATTGAATAAAAGTCTTCGTATCTACGTATTTAAGTATACATGAAATTTCTTAAGCACCAGCACCTCTTTTGGCATTATGTAATGTTTTGTTTTTGCGCAATTATATAAAAATCATCTAGATATGTTTTTGTGACGGCTGTGCATTTAAGTATTGTATAATTTCCGCGCTTCGAGCAGGCCGACCAATCAAGAGCCAGGAAAAGGACGCTCACTATAATTGTAGACCCATTGAGCACATGTAAAGTAAATACAATGTGACACCTCGGTTCCTAAATACTCAAAATTTTAACATTATAATAAATCAAGAAATTTAATCGTTTTTCCAATTTTGGGTGAAATAACTATTAGCTATGAGCATATTTTATTCAATATTTAATATTTCGAATATTTTTTAATGTAGTAGACTCTACTAGTCCTATTTTTTAGGAAGCTCATATTTTGATACTCTACTAAGTAGAGTATTAAAATATGAGCTTCCTAAAAAATAGGACTAACTTTTGGCAATTTAATTCCTCCTTAATATTTTGAAGTTTATAAAAATTGCCAAGTCAGTAAAAATGTTAAAGTTCAAGAAAAGATTTTACGTTATAAGTTCGGGAAGCTTTGCACTTTATAGATTGTTCTAACTCGATACAAATTTATCGAGCACAATATACACAGTACACTCATTGTCTCTGGCGAATCAACAATTCGAAGGCGTTCCTTCGAGCGTTAACATTAATTTACTCTAGTTTATAATTGAGGAGTGTCTGTTAAAAAGGGCGTATTTCCGTTTTCAACTTCTTTTTATTTTAAAATTATTTTGAAAATATGGCATAAAAGTCCATCGAATGAGCCTAAAAACTTATTCAAATGGAGCGTACTTTCCATAAAAAAAAATCCAAAAAATTAGGATTCCAATCAAAAGGGCGTATTTCTGCATCTTGTGAAGGAAACGATAATCCGCCATTTTTTTGCTGGTCATATTGTATCTATTAAGTATACTATATATGATATTGTCATCGAAACTGAAGCTGTGTGCAAAATTTCTATATGATCGGATAACCGGAACCCCCTAAGCAAAAAAAAGGTTTACTTCAAAATGCGATCTGAGTTTTCGTGTCATAAAATTGTGACTGTAAGCGAAAGGAAGGCTCAATTATAACACTGCTCAACAGCTGTTGCATGGAATATTTTACATCATTCTAAACTAATTTTTCACGCTGATTTCAAATATATTATCAGTTTTTTAATATCAGCTTTATTTAATGAATTATAAGGAAGTGTATTTTTTAGAAAAAATACTCTCACCGTACTAAAATATTTTATTTAAAAAAACTTTAAACTGCACTACAGGCAGAATACTTCCACCTATCTAAAAATGTAAAAGTGAAGGTTCTACCCTACCACCTTCCAGAGTAATGAGTCATCAAATTCAAAATTTTGTTTTTTTAAACAAAACTATCAACTTCAACTACCTTTTTCCCCAAAAATACGTAGTTAGTCAATATTTTTTTTCCAAAATTGGAAAGCACGGACAATTTCCTATAAATAATGTCCAACACTTTTTGTGTTACGGTCTTTGTTTTGAAGATATTACCAAATTTTGATGTTAATGTTGGCTTTTTTTGGTAGTTTGGTACTTTGGCACTTTGGTACTTTGGTAATAGAGCCCTAACACAATAGAAAATTTAATTTTAGCTTAAAGTTATTCTAGGAGTGGATAGGTGGACATAAAAATCTTGCTAAAAAGATTTTTGCTTTTGACAGAACCCCAAAAAACTTCACTGCAAGTATTTCCAAAAATTCTATTCAAAAAGGCTTATTTCTTGAAGTGACTAATCAAAAGGTCGGTTTTGAACAGACAATCCTCAATTGTCAAATTTATTCTAGTTTATAATTGCAAAAGTGTATTAATATTGTTTTGTTAATTATCTCGGAATGAAGAAATTTTTACTGCCAATAAAACCATTCGGCAAGTCTTGAGACGGTGAAAACCATAGAAATGTAGAATCATCTGCAGAAAAAACCGCGAAAACACCCCGTTCTGATGCATTAAGTTGTGAAAATCCGATCAATCAAAATATACTGTCATATCCCCCCCCCCCCCATCGCAAAAAGCTACCTACGCCACTGTTTCGGAGAGGATGCTTCTCTTGGACCAAGTTGATTGATTATTTTCCTTTTGAATGGAATATGTAAAGCAAACGCTTTGCGGATTCCAGAAGATGCCTAGCGCTCGAACGGTTTCTTCGCCATTCACATTAATTGGCAGGTTAGTTTCTCGATGTTCTATTGGTACACGTTCCAGTAGTTCATGATAATTAGATGTCCACTTCCGTAATGCAAATCCTCCGTCGTTCATAAGATTTGTAACTTCCCTTTGCACCTTCAAACTAGATCCATGATGTCTGCACCAGAGAGCAAATCATCTACGTAGAAATCTGTCAATGTAATTTTCGATCCTAAAGGGTATTTCGTGCTTTCATCCAATGCCAATTGCTTAACCCTCCAATGCGCACTGATTCATAAATGAATAGATCTAAAATTTCTTCCATATTTAAGCCTACAAACTTCAAATTTCTTTTATAAGAGTTTAATTCATATAAGAATCGCTCTGGCAATGAAAGCTTCTCATTGATCTTTTCGTTCTCTCTTTAATTTGCTTGTTTCTGTCATTCAGTAAGAGACTTTGCTTGGTTAGTACAGGTTGTGATTTTGTGCGAATTAAATTAAAATTTTAGTGATTTATAGACAAGCAGGTGAGTAAAAAAATATATTTTATTTAAATTTAAGCGTGGGGAGTATATTTCTACATATTTGAATTTGTTTGTTTATTAAGTAACTGAGTTTATTGATATTTTCTGTTTGGTTCATAAATGGTACATTGTGTGTTTCACTAGGGTAAATATGTATATTTTAGATAAATGATGGTTACTAAAAAACTAACTGAAGCTGACGTTGAAGCTATGCTTTTCAATCCATCGGAAAGCGAGGATGAAATGGATTTACCTGATAATAAATTATTAATATCAAGACATGAACTGGAAGAAATCTTGGGTGATGAAGAAATTAGAGAGTTTGTAGAAGAAAACACAGAAAACATTCCCCTAAATCTATTACCTACTGCTGATTCCGCTGATTCGACTAACTGTATTTGTAATCCTACTTTATTTGAAAAACCTCGTAAAATGGTATGCAAAAAAAATAATATTAGCATCAAAGAAGAAGAAATAAAATTTTTGGGTTCACTCAACCTGAATAATGAACTATTGAGCCTAGAAACTCCATTTGAATTTTTTAAATATTTTGTCAATGACGACATAATGAAAACAATAGTCCAGCAATCAAATTTATATAAAAATCAAAAAGACGTTTCAAATAACTTTGTAATGAATGAAGATGGTTTAAACAAATATTTAGGAATTTTAATACTTTCATCAATTGTTGATTATGCAAATTTTAGAGCATTTTGGGATGCTACTATCGGGATGCAAATTGTAAAAGAGGCTTTACCTCAAAAATTATTTGAAAAAATTCGTCAGTTTCTTCATTTTAACGACAACGAAAAATTTGTATCCGATAGAACAAACGAAAATTTTGATGCTTTACATAAACTTCGACCAATCATAAACCATTTTAATAAAAAATTTGCAAGCATTCCAGTAGAAGAAAGCCTATCTGTAGATGAACAGATCTGCAGCACTAAGTGCAGACATTATTTAAAACAATACATGCCTGCCAAACCCCACAAATGGGGTTTTAAATTATTTTTTTTGTGCGGAGTATCGGGTTTCGGATACAAAATTGAAATTTATTCAGGCCAAAATAATTTTGATACGAAGCGCTTAATGGAGGAACCAGATTTAGGGGCATCTGGAAACATAGTAATCAGACTCTTGAGAGAAGTTCCAACTGGTATCAACCATAAATTATATTTTGACAATTACTATACATCCGTTCAGCTTGTAACTTTCTTAGCTAAAAAAGGTAAATAAAGTCTTAGAATATAAATAATTTTGAAAATTCGGCAATATTTTTACAGGGATACACTCTTTAGGAACGGTGAGAAGAAATAGAATCCCGAACTGCAAATTGCCATCAGATAATGAGCTAAAAAATGCTGCAAGAGGCGAATGTTTTGAATATGTGACGTATAATCAAGATGTTCAACTTTCAAACCTCGTATGGAAGGACAACAACCCAGTTATGTTTTTATCTAATTTTATAGGAGAAAACCCTTCAACAGAAATAAGAAGATTTGACAGAAAAATGAAAAAACAAATTAACATAAAATGTCCAACAGTAGTGCAATATTATAATAAACTTATGGGTGGTGTTGATTTATTAGATAGTATGATTGGTAGATATAAAATATCAATGAGATCTCGGAAATGGTACATGAGGATGTTCTACCACCTTTTGGATGTTAGCATAGTCAATGCTTGGTTTTTATATAGAAGAGCGAACACAATGAAAAAACAACCAAACAATACGATGACTCTTTTCGATTTTCGCAAAGAAATTGCTATCATACTCCTCAAAATTAATTCAATTAATTATCCAAAAAGAGGACCCTCAAACCTACGTTAAATGCACTAAATGCACAACTGCATTGTGTTTCAGTCGAAACAAAAACTGTTTTCTGGAATTCCATTTTCGATAATATTAAAAATATATACAGGGATTGATATATATAAGTATTTTTCCTACCAAAAAGAATTTATTAATCTACATAGTTATACATATTTTTGCTTTTGTTCAAAAGACTGAAATGATTTTTTTGTTCTTAATTCTTTTTATCTCATAAGAAATGAATTGATTTGTGTTTTTTTCAACGAAGAACTTGTTTTAAGTAACTTACATTGTTTTTTATTTTATTCATTTGTTAATTATATATTTGGAATTAAATGAATTAAAGATTTCAAAATAAAAATTTGTTTCCTTCCATACGAAAACAACGCAAAAGTGCATAAATGCATCATACTGGTTTTTCCTCTTTTCCCCCCAAATTTCCTAAATATTTTCAAAATGCTAAAACAAAAAGTGTTTCTAAATATCCTTCAAAGCTAAAAAAAATTTCATTTAAATACAAATAATTGCGCATCGGAGGGTTAAGAACTCGAGTTGCCAGGTAAGGTGCACTCTTTGTCCCAAATGTCACCGTAAGCAGTTTGTAGTCTTCTGGAGGTAATTCTGGAGACTCTCGCCAAACTATTCTCTGATATTCAGTGTGCTTGTCCTTTACTCTCACCTGCCGATACATCTTTTCAAGTTCGGCTGTGAAGACGATCTTATGCTTTCTCCAACGTATTAACAGTGATGCCAATTCGCCTTGCACTGTCGGTCCCTTGAGAAGCACATCATTCAAAGAAGTTCTGATTCTTGTTGCTCTGGAAGCAGCAAAGACTACACGTAACTTGGTAGTGGTGCTGCTCTCCGTGATGACTCCATGATGAGGTAGATAGCTGCAGGCATACGAATTTCTATTTTCTACAATTTTGATGAAATCCTGGTCACTAGTATCAATCTTCACCATGTGCCCAAGTGTGATATAGGGTGAATTCAAAAACTCAACACTGCCGCAACACTGCAGAATTCAGCTACAGACTTCTAATTGCTGAATTCTGCAGTGTTGCGGCAGTGTTGAATTTTTGAATTCACCCATACTCCTTCAAACAGTTATTGTATTGTTGTTGTAAAGCAGAATCTTTCTTAAGCCGATTTTCGGTTTGATAAAGTCGTTGAAGAGCGATACTTCTGGATTCCCCAAGATAATTTGAATTCGTTTCTTTCTTCATATGTAACTCAACTTCATAGCGACCATCATCTAAGCGTCTATATGTGTTCATAAATAGTTTTTCACACAACTCATTTTCTTTGGTGTGGATTTTCTCGCATTGGATATCTTCTAATCCCAAAATTTGTTCATAGCCCTTTCCAGTTCGGCACATACATGGAGATTCGTTACACTGATCGAGTTATTATGAGGCTCTGCAAGTTCTCCTGAAAGAATCTAGCCTAGACAAGTACTGGTTGCCACTGGCCTACCCCATGATCCTTTGATAATTCCGTGCATTATAATCTGACCATGTCCATCTGCTCCCAAGAGTAGATCTATTTTTCCGCGTTTGTAAAAATGCGGATCTGCAAGCTCTAGTCCTTCTATGTGGTTCCAGTTTCGATGCACGATAGTTTCTGTTGGTAGTAATTTCGACAATTTTCGTAAAACTAATCCCGATATTTTTACTTCTGCTTCACCATGTAAAGGTTTGATAATTAATTTGACTCGATGATGAGCTTGGAGGCAATCGTCCGTAAGTCCATAAATATTACCAATAATATTTTCCCTTTTCAATTTTAGATTTTGAGCTATTGACTCTGTAATGAATGAAGCCTGTGAGCTTTGATCGATTAACGCTCGGACGATTTGCTCTTCTCCAGATGATGGAGATACTACTCTCACCAATGCTGTAGCCAACAAAACTTGTTCCATAGGAGTTTCACTCACCAGTAAGTAATTAAAGTTTTCATTGCTCGTTGCCTCGCAATTCGAAACAAATTCAGAAGCTATATCCGTTGAGACTTGAATTGACATCGTGGTGTGATTGGATCTGCCAGGTACCAATTCCTTGTTTTTGGAGTCAAACTCGTTGTTGTATCTATCTTGGATAGCCGAAAAATGAACTCTTCCACAGTAAGATGAATTTCATTATCAAAATATTCGAACTCCTTATCCGTTAACTTTTCAAGGCCGTATCTTTTAACAAGAATTTCTCTATGGCGAGAATTGAAGTCTGTCCAATGTGCATCGAACTCCTTTAACCTGTTCTCATAATAACTCTGGGTTCTTTTATCCTTCCCATCCTTTCTGTAGTTGACGATAATTTTTTCCATTATCCCCTTTTGCGCCATTTGAACATTTATTAAGGCTTCCATTTTTTGTATTCCTTATACCGACACCAATAAATAAAATGGATGGACTTACCAAAGCTTTTCAGGATATATTTCGATGATCAAGTTTAAAGTTTATCACGGATTTTTATTATTACTGTTTTTACAGATTTACTGTTTTTATTTCACTGTTTTTGAGATTCACTGTTTTCTCTGAATTCACTGTTTTTTCAGGTTCACTGTTTTCTTAAATTTCACTGTTTTTTCAGATTCACGAATATTTCAGATTACCTATCTTTCCAGATTTCACTACTATTAGTTTTCGCACGGGTTTCCGATTTCTATGAATCCGTAATTTTTATGATTTCCGAGATCCGGCTCGAAGGACCAAATGTGAATTCAAAGATTTGGGTTTAATAATTAAAATATAAGACCCTTTTTCACCTTTACAAATTTATTTCAAATTTAACAAACTTAAATTCGCTACGCAATTTATAAAAACAACGATTGATTTCTTAGATTTCAAAATAATTCGCGGTTTCTTGATTTGATCTCTTTCGATTTCTTTCACGATGACGAATGAATTTTGCCCACAACGCCTTTTTTGATCGCCCTTGATATCTTCGTTCATCCCGTTTTCTTTGTCGTTTTTCACCACGTGTTCATATACATACTTGGAATAGTGTAGCTTGAAATTTGATGTTTCCCCTTTTTTAGTGGATGTGTACCGGCACAATGCAGCTCCTTGCTGGTGACAGCAAGGCTACTGCCATCATACTTGGGTATACATAAAAAAATTTTGAGACTACATCCTCCCTATTTTCCTAAATATTTATAGGGGATGCTAAACCGGCCACACGGTTTACGCTAGCTCGCCGGAAGGGGTCGTGGGGTGTGTGACCGGAACTCTACACATATGATTCACCACTTACCCATTAGTCAAAAAGGAGCTTTCTTCATATCGTTCTTGTCCTAGGTTAGCCCATGGTATTCAGCGCTGGAAGTTCTCACCGACCTGGCGGACCTGTAAATATTCAACGCGACTTCGAGAGAACCCTGGAGAGAAAACACAACCCAACCATCCTGGATAAATTACCCCCTTAGGCTGTCATGCCTAGTAATACTCGTGGATTTAAAGAAATTGACAACAAATATATTATATAATAATTACAGCCCAAGACAATATAATTAATTAATAACAAAATGAAGGTAAGTTTGCATTAACTATTAGATACGTGTAAATCAAACAAAAATTAACCTTACAATATAGGTAATGTGGATGCAACCAACTATTACCACCAAATAAGAACTTCAATACAACAACGGAACGGAAAAAAACAAATCGTCGCGCTGGTACCAGTCGATGATTCCTTTGTTTCGTACAACACACAAAACCAAACCACCCGAATATGTAAGGAATATCAAAATAATTTAAGGCATTATTATTATAATTAAAGGTGTGTACTAACGTAAAAATGTAACCATATGATATTTTAAGAATTGGTAAATATATGATAAATATTATAATAATTTGTAAGAATTTGATAAATATTATAATAATTTGTAAGTATTTGATAAATATTATAAAAATTTGTAACTATTTGATCAATATTATAATAATTTGTAAATATTCGATACGTATTTTAAGAATTTGTAAACATATCATAAGAAGAGGTAAATATATATATAATGTAACTAGTAAAACAAATTAACGTTTTTCAATCAACATTTGTAACGCCAGGTTACCATCTATAGACAGCTCCTCTCTCTCTGCTTTTTTCTTCTTTCCTCAGGGAATTATTCGGGCCACCCGATAGTGCCCACCTTGCGTCACCTATGCCTGATAGGGCCCGCTTCTACCACGTCTCTTCTATATATTTAATAGTCAGCTAGCGGCTACGACAAGCACGCCCTTCCCCTGTCACCTTTAATACGGGATCTAACTAATTTAATAAAGTACTTACAGGAACCTCAACACACAATCCAGTCTACAGTCAACTCTAGCCACCAGCAACTCCAGCCAAAATATCCCCTCTGCTTGATACGGGCCTTACTGCCACTCCCTGCCTACAATACTAGTGTCCTTCAGACGCAGTATTTACTTCCACAGGAACAGATAGGGTCCTTTAGACGGCCGCATTTACATCCACCGAAACCGGTCCTTCAGACTTTCAACGAGTTCCTCAATTTTCGTCCACACAACCTAGATTAGTGATGCAATTGGTTCTCCAAAACCATTTTATTTTTAAAACAAAACTTTCTTTTTGCCTTAATTTGAACAGCCACAACTTTTTCTCAAAACTTAAATTTTTATTTTTCTTCTCGTTCAAAAAAAAATCCAAAAAAAACTAACTGCTTGTTAGGTTGTTTTTTTTCCCACCTCTTTCTTAATTGCCCAGCAAGAAAATCCTGACTCACTCCCAAAACTTTTCATTTTTTTCTCCAAAACTATTTTTTTTCCGACTACTTGAATTTTAAAAAAATTTCCCCAAATTTTTTTGTGAAGTAATTTTATTCATGAAACCTGAAATTCCCGATAGATGGGGGACCATCAACAAGGGAAACTTTCGGTAAATAACCGACCGTTACATACCCTCGGGTCCACAAGGCCGACTTGCGAGGCAGTGAGGAGCCGAAAAAAGGGAAGGTTTTTCCGTCGTAAAGTCCGGTATGTGGCGCCAATGTGGGGCTCGTCTCATACCCTGAGAACCAGAGTCTCATGCCACAGCTGCAGAGCTAGTCGGGTAGTTAGTATATAAAGCTTTGCAAAAAAAATCGGTGAGAATTTAATCGTGCTGTCAAAATTAAAATTTTGAGAGATGGACAGTCTGACGAGTCTCCCGGAGGGTAAGTCTGGAGTTTTAGGGATCCGGCGGCAGGCAATACCACATTGTCCCCCTCCGGGTCTCTACAATCATCCAGACCTCCACGCCGAAAATGTCTCCTTTCGGTCCATCGGGTCAGTCTCCAGCAATACCACATTGCCTTGGACATGCCCCGGTGGATCGCCAGGACAACCATTCGCCGAGAGTTGTTCTCCAGACTGACCGAAAGCAACGAGGTGTACCATCCGCTAGGGAAGCTACCTAAGCGGATTAGGGCACCCTATTAATAACCGGTGAAGCCGGCGAGATGCCTTCTTAGGGCTACTCCGAGGAGCGCTTGCTTCGAGGACAATCAGGGTCGTAGGTCTTTGGCGTGATAAACGCCTATGCTTTTACCAGCCAAATCCTCCAGCTCGTACAAGCTGGTTCCAATTCTTGTCCGTATCCGGGCTTTCACAAACCTCGGTGCCAATTTAGCACTGAAGCGACCAGCTCGGTTACTCGCCCAGAAGGTTCTTCGGTATACCTCATCCCCAGGTCGAAAACTGCCCACTCGGCAACGTAAGTTGTATCGAGCAGTATGCCTGGTATGCGCAGCGGCTAAATTTAGCGCTACTCGTTCACGCAGTATCTGCAATTTGTTCGTCAAGAGCACATTCAATGGACGAGAGATGTCTATCCTACTCACGCTTATCCTCCTTTAAATACGCTCTGATGGCGGCTAATACCGATCGATTCACCCGCTCGGAAGCGTTAGGGTGAGGCGAATATACGGCTGTACGCACATGTCGCACGCCATAATCGGTTAACAATTTAGAAAACTCTTTGGATGTGAATTGCCGACCATTGTCGGAGAAGATGGTTTCAGGAACTCCAAAGGTGTGAAAAATAGTTTGCTCGAGGAACTTGACGGCCACCGCCGTAGTCTCAGCGGACACGGGGTGCAAGAAGGCAAACTTGGTGAAGGCATCTAATACGACAAACACTGCCGTGTGACCTTTCTTCGACCGGGTGTAAGGACCTAAGAAGTCTACGTATAAAAATTGGAATGGCTTCGACGCATCCAGGGGGTTCCCCATAGGTGGTCGAAGTACTGAACTGGGGGCTTTAGTGGTCTTGCAGACCTCACAGTGGGCGATGATTTCCCGCACCTGTTTGGACATACCTGGCCAAAAGTATTTAACTCTCAGACGAGTTAAAGTCTTACCTACTCCACCATGCGATATTTGGGGAGGCAAGTGAGCCGACTCGATGAGAGGCGTGGTCAATTCCGTTGGGACCCACAACTTCCATGTTTGGTCGTCAGCAACGGAGTCTCCAGTACGTGGGGAGGTACGCTGGAATACGTACCCATCTTCAACTCGCAGGTCTGGTAACTGCGGTGAGGCTTGCCTGATTCGTTCAACCAGACGCAGATAATCAGGGGATTTGAAGGACGTGGCATTTAAGTCCACGTCGAAGCACAGGGACAGATCGTCAACGCAATCCATGCATGAAGAAGCCACGCTAGCATAATTGGGGATGAAACGCTGATACCATCCGGTCATACCCAAGAACCTCCTAGTCTGCTTATGAGACTTCGGAGTCGGGAATTCCGTAATGGCCGTCACCTTGTTAGGATCCGTTTTCAGTGTCCCATCACCAATTATGAAGCCGAGATACTTGACTTCAGTCACGCAAAATTTGCTTTTAGCCAGATTGAGTGTTAACCCCGCCCGACGGAGACAGCTGGCGACTTCGTCCAACAGCTTTAAGTGGGAGTCAAAGTCAGGTGAAACTATGAGCAGGTCGTCCAGATAGACAAAGACGTTCTCACGTAAATGTCCAGGAATGCTTTTGTCCATCAAGCGACACATGCGCTGTGGGGCATTACACAAGCCGAAAGACATAACTGTAAACTGGTACAGGGGATGACCGGGGACAGTGAACGCCTTCCGCTCTCGCGACTTCACCTCTAATGGAATTTGCCAGAAAGCATCCTTAAGGTCCAAACTCGTGATGAACTTGGTGTCTTGAAGACGACCAAGAAGACCATCGATGTGTGGAAGGGGATAGGCGTCTTTGACGTTGACACTGTTTTTCGCTTATTTATTTCTATTTCGTTTATTTAATGAATTGTACATCAAGACTACATAATCTTTTAACGCTAAAAAACGCATGTACATTATAATTTCAATACATTAATTAATAAAAAAGCGGAACGAGTGAGTGAATAATAAAAACAGAAAAAGTAGATAATGAAAAGGAACAAAAGCAAAACAAGTAAAAATTAAAAAGAATGTAGTTGAAGGAATATTACTGGTTATTCAAAAAATTGAAGACGCGATTCCTGAAAACATTTAACGACCCCGCATTGTGTACGTAAGAAGGCAGACTATTCCAAACTTGAAGCGAATGAACAAAAAAAGATGCCCAACTAAGAAAGAGACCCTTGGCAGTATAAATAACGTTCTTCTAGATGTACGTCCAATTTGAAGATATTCATGTAGATAAGATGGACGGTCGGAATGTAGAAGCTTATAAACAAATGTCAATGCCTTGAGGAGAAGGTAATCATCAATTGTGCATCCCAGAAGGGAAAAACGATATGGACTGATGTGATCGAATTGGCGAAGACCGTAGACAAACCTTACGCAGTCGTTGAAGGCCACATTAAGCTTACCACGGCATGCAGCATCAAGTGAAGGAAACACTAAGCTAGCGTAATTAAAGTATGGTAACACTAGAGATTTAATTATCTTTGAGCGAGACCCTAAGGGTAGGATGGAGGCGTATAGCCAGAGACGCCGCAAACTACCATATATTTTAGATAACGTGTGAGAAATATGATCGCAGCAGGTAAGTTGTGAATTCAGATGAACACCTAGGTTTATGACTCTCGTTTGATAAGGTAGGCATGTGTTCATAAGAACGATAGGTGGAAAGCGGTCGGTATCCAGTTTACTCCTATACATTGGAATGCAACAGGATTTAGAGGCATTCAGTTGTAGACGGTTGGATACAGACCATTGATAAATGCGCTTGAGATCTGCATTTATGACCGCAATACAGTTCACAACCAGTCCAAGGCGGCTGTTTAAGTAAATCTGAACATCATCTGCATACATGTGGAGTTTGCAGCTTGTCACGACACTGCTAAGACCATTTATGTACATAGAGAAGAGTAATGGGCCTAGTATGGAGCCCTGCGGAACGCCGCACGTTATCGGTAAGGGATCCGAAATCGGGTTATGCAACCATACTTTTTGGGAACGATTCTGCAGGTAACTCCGGATTAAGGAGGTAGCAGAAGATGTAAACCTCATGTGGGTTGCCAATTTGGTAAATAGGCGGATGTGGTCAACACTATCAAATGCCTTACTGAAATCAAGAAGAACGAGGAAAGCGACATTACCAGAGTCAAGAGCCATTCGGAGGTCAGTAGTAACCTTCAGAAGTGCAGTTTCGCAGCTATTGCCTTTGCGAAAGCCAGACTGTGCCCGACTCAATAGGGACCTCGTCTCACAGTGACTTTCAATTTGCCATGCCATTAGTTTTTCTAGTACCTTACCTAAAAAACATAAAATACTTATAGGACGATAGTCGGCAAGACTACTTGGGGATTTACATTTAGGTAGGGCAATTACTTTCGCTTTTTTCCACTGAAGCTGAAAATGTGATGGCATGAGGCAGCTATTAAAAATATGTGAGATGTAGGGGAGAATAACAGGAAAAATTAGCTTGAGAAAAATGGGTGGGAGGCTATCCTGTCCAGTGGCGTCGGATTTAATAGCATAGAAGGCTTTACGGACTTCTTCGTAGTCCACGTTGCGAAAACTAAATATACCAGTATTACTATTACCAGTAGACGTGGAGCAATTAGTATCACCAACTCTGCTCGTGGCAGCGGTAAAATGTGTATTTAACTCATTCGCGCTAAGATTGACTTGGGTTAAAGAGTCATTTCCATGAATTCCAAGTTGCTTTATGTTGGCCCAAAATTTCTTTGCAGGCAAATTAGGACTAAGCTTTGAGGAAAAGAATCGCAGTTTTTCTCTACGGATGGCAGATGTAACTAAGTTCCGAACATTTTTATACCTTTCTAAATTCGCAACAGTTTTATTTTTCTTGTATCTTCTGAATAAAAATTCCCTTTCAGTAATCAACCGGTTAATTTGGGAGGAAAACCAGGGGAAGACAGAAGAAAGCACGCGTTTAGTTTTGACCGGGGCAAAAGATTCATGCACATGGTTACAGATTGAATTGAAATATTCTACTTTTTCGTCAATGTCAATGATACTATATGTACCATTCCATGGAAGAGAGGCACATCCTTGTAATAGGGCTGGGATATCGATGGATTTGTAATCCCGATATGTGAACATTTTTTGCTGCGCGTTTTCAACCTTGAAATTTAAGCAAAGATAGAGGAGGTCATGATCGAGATAACTGGGTGCGCTGATCTGATTATGAAATAATACATTGTCCACATTCGGCACAAAAAATATATCCAGCAATGATGGATTATTAGTATCGCAATATGTCGGAAGTCTAATAACGGGTTCCAGGTCGAACATATTGAAAAAATTAAGGAAGTTTTTAGAACGGGCATTATTAGATAAAATATTAACATTGAAATCTCCCCCAATTACAATATTGTCGTAGTTATGGGTAACATCGGGGAGCCGCGCTTCCAATTCGCTAGCTTCAGAAATCGTGAAAATTCGAGGTGGACAGTAAACCACAGAGACAAGACATTTACTGTGGCCAATATTAATTTCAATGCTAAGGAACTCCAGAGCATTTGACACGGATTCTTTAACTTTCAGGGATCGAAAACTGTCCCTAACATAAATAGCTACTCCACCACCAGAGCGATTTTTTCTATCATTTCGGAATAGGTTATAACCATTTATAGAAACAAGTTTCGAAGGCACGTGATGGCGTAATGAGGCTTCGGATACCAGTATAACGTGAATATTTGATTCACGAAAAATTTCACGAAGTTCGTCCATTTTATTACATAAACTGCGCGCATTAATGTGACAAACATTTAGCCCTTGAGCTCTACTTTGAAAAATGTTAAGCAAAGTTCTGATTTTGTTCATATTAAAACCAACTACGACTACCCGAAGTCATCAACACGAGATAGTAAAATGAGCTCAGAATGCGACATAATTAAAAATTTTATACGTAACACCTTACAGTAATATCCCAACATTACAGAAAACAAAAGTGAGCGAGAAAAAAAAAGAAAATTATTTTCAGAAAATAAAAAGAAAAAAGTAAAACAAAAATAAAATTGGAATATAAAAGACAGAAAAAATAAAAGAAAAAAAAAACAATTAATAAAAATTAATATTCAGACGCATGCAAAACTCCTCGGCGCCGGCTGGTTGCTCCAAATTTCCTATGATGCTCCTGAAGTAGAGGCTGGGCTGACGGCGTCGTTCAGGTCAAGTGCTGACGTAAATAATTTAGGCGGCTCATTTTTCCGCAACTGCACATATACTTGGCCCCGACGAGTGAAAGCAGTAGAAACAAGATTCCTTCGTTGGAGCTGACGCGCAGTCTGGAGGATGTCGTTGTTTTTAGCCGTCAAGCTTTCATTTATATGAATCACGCTGTCAGAGACAAAGCCCATGTTTAGTTTTTTCAGAGTAAGAGGTCCGTGCTGGCGACTTTTTCGTAGGAACTCTAACTGCTCGTTGACTGACGGGAATTTAATAATCAGCAATGAGCTGGCCTTTCTTACATTGCCAACCTGGGATTCAAGCCGTCGGCGCTGTAGTGGTCGAAAAACATTAACATAAGGCGTCAGTTCATGTCCAATGGCGGAGGCGAGCTGATCTAAAATCTGCCTCGGCTTGTCGTTGTCGGTGGTAGGAACACCTCGAACGACCACATCTTTGAGCCTCGATTGCCGCCGTAGGTCCTCTAGCTCATTCGATAATACTGCCACATCATGTTGTACGGAGTCTACATCATCTTTCAATTCACTTACTTGCTTGTTGAAGGAATTGCAAACTTTTTCAATTTGTGCAGATATGCGGGCCTCAAAAGCTGCAAGTCGTTCGTCCAGCATGCGATACGAGTTGGACAAAAGCCTTTTCTCCAGAAGTTCGAGGCTGTTGTCCGGAGCTGCAATAGACGTAGATCGTGGTGTCCTGCTGCTGCTGCTGTCATTGCGTTTGCTGGATGAATGATCCGGAGTGTTAATTTTGGCGGGAACTGGGGTGTCTGAGTCAGCAACTTTTCTGGTAGTGGATCTCACTTGCGGTTTAGGCATTTTAAAAAATGGTTTTATAAACTTTAAAAACAGTTGCACGAAAAAAACCGCAGTGCACCGCAAAAGGTAAGATACCACGGCGGGAATTAAGTTTGAAAATATGAAGAAAATTTGGAAACTACGGAGAATTTTTATAATAATTAAGGAGCTTCGCGACACACGTCTACTCGATAAGCATCTCTCAGTATCCCAGGGTTGTCCCAGGTTGTGGAGGGGTATGCTGGGAATGCAGGGAGTCCACCAAAGGGGGCTCCGCAAAGATGCGGGCACGAGTGGAGATATACCTCTTCCAACGGGAAATAAATGAAAGTCTCACCTCCTCGGAGGGAAAAGGCGGAAGAGCATCAGTTGACGTGAAGTCGCTGATGGTAGACGTAGTAAGGGGGTTTGAAATGGTCGGGGAAATGACGGGCGAGCTTAGCTCGGGCGCGGACTCCCGTACGGTCTCGCACCCCGGCTCCGGTTTCCCTGGCAGGTGGGACATACAGGTGTCACGACTCCTGGCTTGCCACACTTGTAGCAAAACAGGCCACGAGTCTCAGATGGGCAGTCCATAAAAGGATGACCCTGTTGCTGGCAATTCCAACAACGGAAGGGTCGTGTGTTCGTCGGGAACTGACGCGGCGCGGTCATCTCCTCTACTCCTTGTGAGGATACGTCCGGTGTGACAAGGTTAGGCTGGTACATCGTTGAATATTCAACTTCGTGAACTTGTCGTTCGGGCCTACGTTCTAAGCGTTTTTGCTTCTGCCAGCGTTCAACTCGGATACAAGTCTCACGCAGTTGTGGCATGCTGGTAAAGCTGTGCCCTATCACTGCCGAACCTAAGGGTACATTCAGGTTGCGCACCACCATCCCTATCAACCGGGTTTCCGCCATGGGAACAGCCATCCGGTTGTGCAAGGACAAAAGCTGGGCGGTAAAGTCATCGAAGGTCTGGTGTTGTTGTTTGCAGTCCATCATTTGTTGAATGATTTCTTCATCCGATTCCCGGCTTCGGAAATATCTAATGAACTGGGCTTTGACGGTTTCCCAATCGGGGTCCGGGAGTTGGCGTCTAAACTGGGACCAGTACCAATCCGCAGCACGGCCAGACAACAATGCCGAGAGGTTACGACAGACTTCCGATCGCCTGATCCCCTCATCGTGAGCCCTTAGCTCCACCCGGAACAAAAATTCCTCCGCCGACAGCATATTGTCATCGCCGGAGAATTTAATGTTCCAGGACGTAACCGGAGACTTGCGATGATAGGTGCCGGACGACAAGTCTATCCTACCTTCGTTATGCATTGGCTCGACTGGGGAGAAGTAATGATCCGTAGCTGTTGCCACCGGACACTCAGCAGCTCGCTGTTGGCCCCGGAGCGCCTCGAGTTCCTGTCTAATTTGTTGTAATTGCTCCACGAGCTCCGGGGTAGTTGCCTCGGGAGGGGAAATCTCTTCCGAGATGGTTTGAGAACGGCCCGGAATATCGCTTCCATCAGAAGCGGGGGCGGTATTCTTTCCACTTCGAAGTTCCATTTATCCAACGTATTACCCAGAAATCCAAAAATAACTATGAATGGGGATTTCTTCTGGATGCTAACCGCTATATAAACAATACCCGTGCAAGATATGTGCACTACACTAGCGCAAAAAAAAATTGCAACCACCACTGATACCCAAAGTAGTATTTCTCAACCATATACACAACAATTAAAAAAGAGACACAAGTTAATTGGTCTTTACTAGCCGAGATCTAACCAATACCCGTTAAAAGTATACGCCCCAAGATCGGGACTAAACAACAAAAGAAACAACTTAATAAAACTGCTGCCAAAGTCAGTACTACTACCGTAACTGCAGCTATCCTAATCACAAAAAAATTCCGTGCGCAGACAATTCACAATACTTCTAATCCTATTTAGTCTCAAAGTTAACCAAAGTATATATACTAAATCGCAACAAGCAAAACCCATACACTAGGTTGTGTGATACTATAACCTACGTACTTCCTGAACACAATAAGTGGCACGAACAAGATTAATATGTAAAATAATTTGGTTTGTTTTTAAATGTTTGTTAATTTTCCAGGATGGCTGAAAAAAAACTCTCTCCCCACTATTCTCGGTGGCCGATGTCATCGGTGTCAGTCGGTGGTAGTTATGAGACATAGCCAACACCGAATGTCATCGACAACGCCGGAATCACCACACGTCCTCATCTACTCGAACGACATGAAAGGCCTACCTCAACATAAAAGACAAGGAAATCTTCTTCGCAAATAATAAAAATTTAGTTTGATTCCGCTGTCCAACCACAACTGAGCTACACTACGGAAAATCAATCAGCAGTGGGGACAGACTGGAGAGAAAAAATTAAAAGCACAAGGAAGGAGCCGGATGTCCCTCAACAAAAGTCCACAGGGCGCAGGTGATTAGCCAGACGGTTAAGCCTGTGCGGCCTCCTAGAGGTTCACCTGAAGTGACCCCATCGCTCACCACATTTCGACGAATTGTCTAAATTGAAAGAAAAGAAAAAAGAATTTGAGGGGACTGAATGGATTAAAGATGTCCACGGGGCGCAGTGGGCAGGCGATAGCACGCCTGTTACCTCAGACGGTTAAGCCCGAGTTACAACTCAAACGTCCATCAGTAAAAAGTAACAAGGATCCTGTCCACTGAACGAAGCACTGGCAGGCGGTATGACGCCTGATACTCAGGACGACGAGCAAAAAAACAGGACAAAAGAACTCCAGACTCAGCCTTCACCCATGGCCAAGCGGTCATACGCTTGTTAGCCAGCGGTGCCCGTAAGCCTAGTTCCAAGATGCCTAAAGCGAAGAAGATAACATGATACGGGATAACCTAAAAGTAAAAGCAACTCAAAATTCACACTGAATTTAGACAAATGAGATAAATCTGTAAAAAGAGGCATTGGTGGTGAACCATAGACAAAGATAATTTTAATAAGTTAACAGAATATGGGGCGTCATTTATGAAATAAATGGGCGCCGGAATTTAATATTGAAAACTTGTTTGCCAAAATCGTTGGCATGTAAGCATACGTTGGGCGCCATTTATGTAATAAATGGGCGCCGTAATTTAATATCGAAACTTGTTGGCCAGGAACGTTGGGCGCCATTTATGTACCGGCACAATGTAGATGGCTACTGCCATCATGCTTGGGTATACATAAAAAAATTTTGAGACTACATTCTCCCTATTTTCCTAAATATTTATAGGGGATGCTAAACCGGCCACACGGTTTACGCTAGCTCGCCGGAAGGGGTCGTGGGGTGTGTGACCGGAACTCTACACATATGATTCACCACTTACCCATTAGTCAAAAAGGAGCTTTCTTCATATCGTTCTTGTCCTAGGTTAGCCCATGGTATTCAGCGCTGGAAGTTCTCACCGACCTGGCGGACCTGTAAATGTTCAACGCGACTTCGAGAGAACCCTGGAGAGAAAACACAACCCAACCATCCTGGATAAATTACCCCCTTAGGCTGTCATGCCTAGTAATACTCGTGGATTTAAAGAAATTGACAACAAATATATTATATAATAATTACAGCCCAAGACAATATAATTAATTAATAACAAAATGAAGGTAAGTTTGCATTAACTATTAGATACGTGTAAATCAAACAAAAATTAACCTTACAATATAGGTAATGTGGATGCAACCAACTATTACCACCAAATAACAACTTCAATACAACAACGGAAGGGAAAAAAACAAATCGTCGCGCTGGTACCAGTCGTATTATAATAATTTGTAAGTATTTGATAAATATTATAATAATTTGTAAGTATTTGATAAATATTATAAAAATTTGTAACTATTTGATCAATATTATAATAATTTGTAAATATTCGATACGTATTTTAAGAATTTGTAAACATATCATAAGAAGAGGTAAATATATATATATATATATAATGTAACTAGTAAAACAAATTAACGTTTTTCAATCAACATTTGTAACGCCAGGTTACCATCTATAGACAGCTCCTCTCTCTCTGCCTTTTTCTTCTTTCCTCAGGGAATTATTCGGGCCACCCGATAGTGCCCACCTAGCGTCACCTATGCCTGATAGGGCCCGCTTCTACCACGTCTCTTCTATATATTTAATAGTCAGCTAGCGGCTACGACAAGCACGCCCTTCCCCTGTCACCTTTGGTACGGGATCTAACTAATTTAATAAAGTACTTACAGGAACCTCAACACACAATCCAGTCTACAGTCAACTCTAGCCACCAGCAACTCCAGCCAAAATATCCCCTCTGCTTGATACGGGCCTTACTGCCACTCCTTGCCTACAATACTAGTGTCCTTCAGACTTTCAACGAGTTCCGCAATTTTCGTCCACACAACCTGGATTAGTGATGCAATTGGTTCTCCAAAACCATTTTATTTTTAAAACAAAACTTTCTTTTTGCCTTAATTTGAACAGCCACAACTTTTTCTCAAAACTTAAATTTTTATTTTTCTTCTCGTTCAAAAAAAAATCCAAAAAAAACTAACTGCTTGTTAGTTTTTTTTTTTCCCACCTCTTTCTTAATTGCCCAGCAAGAAAATCCTGACTCACTCCCAAAATTTTTCATTTTTTCTTCTAAAACTATTTTTTTTCGGACTACTTGAATTTTAAAAAATTTTCCCCAAATTTTTTTGTGAAGTAATTTTATTCATGAAACCTGAAATTCCCGATAGATGGGGGACCATCAACAAGGGAAAGTTTCGGTAAATAGCCGACCGTTACAGATGCCAAAACCTTTTTGGAGACATGGTTAGTCGTGGTTTCCTCTTCGTAATGTTGGCAGTCGTTGTTGTGTTGACAAGTGTCAAAAGTGATATTCATCAACAAATAAAATAGGTCAATAGGTAAGTATGGTTATTTTATGTTTTTGGTTTTAATTTATGTTATTTATTATTGTGATTCGTAACTAAAATTCGCTTTCCTTTAGATGATCTGCTAAAAGCCCTTAGAAATGTAATTGGAAGAGGGTTGAATGCTTGGGAAGGGCGGAGAATATTAGATAAGTCGTGCAATATAAAATTATGAGTTGATTCTTTGTTTTGGTCTTTCTTCTTTTTAGCTCTTGACGGAACACTACCGTTACTATTTGATGCTGCGACGTTAGCTGCCCTTGTTGCGATAATTCCCGATTGAACTTAACGAAATCTATTTTTGCACGTAAATACTTGCCTGAATATTCGGTTGCATTATCATACTCATCCTGCATTAGTTTTTCATGGTCATCTCTTTCAGCAGTTAATTCCACCAAATTTTCACAAATTTTCTTATTCATCACGTCCAATTCTTGAGACATAGCTTCTAATATTTGAAAAGTTAGCTGAACATCTTTACTTGACGAGTCTTCTCGTCTTATTTGTTCATAGAACCCTGTCAAATCCCTTGTAAACGCGCCTCGAGCTGCTTTTCTGCTCTTCTTCAATCTTTCCAGTAATACGGCGGCCATTTTTTTTGGTTTTTTCCAGATTCTTGTCAAAATTCTTTAATCCCCAATATTTCTTGGTCCTGGAACGGTCGCCACAATGTTATTTTGAATCTTGACTTCCTTCGTACTTATTGTAAAAATCAATTATATTTTACTACTCAACTTTTATTATTCCTTGAACAAAAAACAACAATATTTTATTTGAAGGCTTTTTGACATAGCCTCTTGGATTTATATAGAAAAAACCACTATACACTAACAAACCAAGTGTATACCTAAGATTCTCTACAATAGCAAAAAAGTCAGGACCAACAGTATCAGAGTGAGAGAGATAAAAATGCAATGGGATTTCAAAGGAGCTGCAGTAAATTTAATGGCGACCATAAGGATACATAACTCAAGTCAACAGCAAGCTTCTCCACTCCACACACATGTATTTGATCTCTAGGCGCAGGGAAATAAAGCTGCACATCGTCTGCACATAGTCTGAATCTTAGAATATCGTTAATAAAAATAGTAAATAAAAGTGGCCCAAGAATGGAGCCTTGGGGACGCCAGCGTGGAGTAGGGCACTTGTGGTACTTTAACCACCTGTTTCAACCTTTTGAGAGCGGTTAGATAAGAAACTTTGCAAAACAGAAAAATGAATACCATGAGGCAGGAGTTAAGAATGTGAGTTAAAATAGGCAATAGACGAGGTATGAGCATTTTTAAGACACTAGGTGAAATGTAATTGGTGGTGCAGGTTTTCGTCAGACAAGGTGGCGCGGTATTCATTTTTCGTAAATTCCTTGCTTGCTTGTAAATATGCTTGTTTTCTCTGCTAGCTCCATGACACTGTTGCGGATGCGGTATTTATTTTGTTACCGGGAAGAGCAATTACTTGGATTTTTATCCATCAACCAGCTCACCCGGTGCACCCCGAGAGCCAATTCTCTGTGGCAGGCTGTAATTTTAGTCATTGCTCAGACCGTTCGTTGGTAATGCGCCGGACAGCCGTCATTTTGAAAAATAATAGGGACATCTTCTTCTAAGATTGGCAGTAGCAGTTCCGGTAAATCGCTTTGGAGGAATTCTAAATAATTTTCTCCGTTTATAACATTGCACCCAATAACACCTGACCAAACATTCACACTAAATTTCCTATTCCTTGGCCCGCACAGTCCCCAGATAGGCCAGTCATTAGAGCGAAAAAGACGGCCTATTACAAAAAATGGGATTTTTAAGCGTTTTTCCAACTTTTCGCGGGGGCATTTGAAATATTTTTTTGGTGGACTTAGTGAATTTCCTTCACTTGTTTACTACAAAGGGTACTGGGCGTACTAGCTGTTCAGCGTAGATCACCACCCCTTTTTAATTTATTGTCAAATAATTAACTTTCACTCACTTTAAAATAGTTTTGAAAGATATAATTCACTTTTAATTTAAAATAACTTTATTTGTTTGTTACAATTAAACAATTATTCTTTTAAACAATTAAAAATTTAGATTCACTGATCGGCTGACAACATTTAATACTTCTTTAAACAACTGATCGACTATTAAGATTGAATACTTCTTTTAAACCATTACTGTAAAATATTAGATTCTCTGATCGACTGACTGACCCTCCACCGAACCGATATTTATATTCATTGCCAATAATCCACACACATAGTATGCATAGTCTATAATTAGGGGGGAGCCTAGAGCGATCGCATTTGGTAATTTTGTGGAGTGTCATTGTTGCATTTTTGAAATGCATTGTAACGGTCGGTTATTTATTACAAAAGTCTTATGATTAATTATTCCTCCCATCTATCGGAAATTTAAGAAATTATTAGTGCAATCACTTCAGAAGCTTTTGGATGCGGAACTTTTTTTGAATCACGTAGGCCAAGAAAAACAAAATTTTTCCTGGAAGAAAAAAAAATTAAAAATTTTGGTCAGTCTGGATTGAATCGTGATCGAGGCAGGATATAACCGTGACCAGAGAAGCCGGTGCGGGAAAACGTTCCGTGAAAGTTCACGAGTTTAGCTTAGATCCTTGTTTTTTTTGTAATAAATAGCCCAAGTGTTAGTCATTGTGCCAAAGTTTATGGTGGCACTATATGGGTTTCAACCACCGCAGTTGAATTGAATTGAGTCTGGAATTATTCGTGGCAATAGACGGTCTGATTCTAGAATTTTCGTGGGCAAATTATAGTCTAGCGATTTAGTAAACGCGAACCTTCAACCATAAGGTGGAGTGATCCTTGTAAAACAATAAAAACCTGTCGAGTATTTCCTTGTGCTCATTGTTCGGGAATTAATAAAATAAATTACCATTGCGTTCTGGCGGAAGCCTGATATAAATGTGTGGAAGTTAATACCACTGAGTTAAGCAAGGAAGATCTTGAAGGAAAGGAGACCAGTACAAAAAAAAAACTTGCAGAGTATCCAGGTGGATCTAGATGTGTTTCTATAGGCCAATTTGGGGCATGCCCGAATTCTGACAGCTGCAGAAAGAAAGTTAAAATTTAGTGCGAATGTAAAAATCTTATAAATAAAATATCCTGCGAGAAAAATCGTAGGGAAACTACCTCGATTCCTTTGGGATAATGTTTGTTTAGAAGAAATAAGGAGCTAAACGGATCAAGAAGAGAAACAGTCAGTTTGAAAATAAATTTGGTAGAAGTGTCGTGAGAGGAAATTTTATGAAGAAAAAAACCAAAGAAAGATAATCGAGAAATGTTGTGGATTGCATGTAGACGATCTGTGACAGCGATTTCTGCTGCTTTTTTTTGATTTTAATTATTTAAACAGTCATATTCTTGTTATACACACATTGAGTTTATAGGGAGCTAGAAGGATCAAGAGGTTTCCTTCAAGGCCAGGGTGTCAGCATTGCAAACCGTTATCCCCGAAGGAGGATCTGAGGAATTACTAGAGAGGCAGGAGATTCTTCCAATCCTTGGGCCGAAGTGTTTGGCGGTGGAGTAATCCCGTGAACGCTTGGCCGCGGTGTTTAGTGTTAACCCCGCTAGCGGTAGTGGTGTACCGGATGCAAGGGGTACAATCAACAGATAAACTTTGGTGAAACATTGCATAATTTTCTCTTGACTTATGTTCAAGGTAAGTCGAAGTAAAGAGACTACAAATATCAAAAATCCTAAGATTTAGATTGGTGCGTATATAAATAAATAAAATAGAGTTTATTCCTATATTGATTTATTATCTATATTATTTAGTTTGATTATTGTGTTTCCTAGATTGATATATATATACAATTTTTATTATATTGCTTAACACTAAAACTATATTCACACCTTTTTAATTATATTGTTCTGCACTAGTTATATAATAAGTATATAAATACACTTTATCCGTTACCTGAGTTAAACCCTTCTACACTTAGCAAATATTGTTACACTGGTTTTTTTTGGTAGGGGTGCAAACAAACATTAGACGGTTCCAACTGAACCAATTGTCCGAATTATATTGCCCTGCAACTTCGTTTGGCCAAATCGACGTTGTTACTTCTCTTGTGTTTTGTTTTTTTGTTTTGGTTGGCCAAGGTTTATATTGGCTCAGAGTTTTTTTGTGTCCCTCCTTGCCCTCAGTACATCCCACAATACACCAGTTCAATTATCAAAATTTACAAGTGGTAAAAGTTGGTTGCATCCACATTACCTAGATTATAAGTATACTTTTGTTTTGATTTAATATTTAGGTAATATTTAATGCAAACTTACCTTCATTTTGTTGTTGAATAATTATATTGTTTTGGGCTGTATTTATTATAAAATATAATTGTTGTAAATTTCGTTAACTCCTCTAGTATTATTCGGAATGACCACTTAAGGGGATAAATTGTCCAGGATGGTTGGGTTGTGCTTTCTCTCCAGGGTCCTCTCAAAGTCGCGTTGAACATTTACAGGTCCACCAGGTCGATGGAAACGTCAAGCGATGAATCGCCTTGGCTAACCTAGGAAAATAATGACATGAAGAGATATCCCTTTTAAACAATAGGTAAGTGGTGAATCATAGGTGTAGTGTCCCGGTCACACAACCCCACGCCCCCACCGGCGAGCTAGCGTATACCGTGTGGCCGGCTTAGCATCCCCTATAACTTTAGGAACCTAGGGAGGATGTAGTTTCTCAAAATTTTTATGTTACCCAGAACACGATGGCAGTAACCTTGCTGACCCCAGCAAGGAGCTACATCGTGCCGGTGGTACATAATGGCGCCCAACGAATGCTTTCAGCCCAACGTTTTTGGCAAGCAAGTTTTCGATATTAAATTCCGGCGCCCCCTTATTTCATAAATGACGCCCCAACTTCTGTAACTTATTAAAATTATCTTTGACTATGGTTCACCACCAATGCCTCTTTTAACAGATTCATCTTTATCGTCTAAATTCAGTGTGAATTTTATTTTGCTTTCACTTTTAGATTGTCCCGTCTTATGTTATCTTCTTCGCTTTAGGCATCTTTGAACTAGGCTTACCGGCACCGCTGGCTAACAAGCGTATGACCGCTTGGCCATGGGTGAAGGCTGAGTCTGGAGTTCTTTTGTCCTGTGTTTTTGCTCGTCGTCCTGAGTATCAGGCGTCATACCGCCTGCCAGTGCTTCGTTCAGTGGACAGGATCCTTGTTACTTTTTGCTGATGGACGTTTGAGTTGTAACTCGGGCATAACCGGCTGAGGTAACAGGCGTGATATCGCCTGCCCACTGCGCCCCGTGGACTTCTTTAATCTATTCAGTCCCCTCAAATTTTGTTTTCTGTTCTTTCATTTTAGACAATTGGTCGAAATGTGGTAAGGGATGTGGTCACTTCAGGTGCACCTCTAGAATGCCGCACAGGCTTAACCGTCTGGCTAATCACCTGCGCCCTGTGGACTTTTGTTGAGGGACATCCGGCTACTTCCTTGTGCTTTTATTGTTTTCTCTCCCGTCTGTCCCCACTGCTGATTGATTTTCCGTAGTGTAGCTCAGTTGTGGATGGACAGCGGAATCCAACTAAATTTTTATGATTTTCGAAGAAGATTTCCTTGTTTTTATGTGGAGGTAGACTCTTCATGTCGTTCGAGTGGGTGAAGACGTGTGGTGCTTCCGGCGTCGTCGATGGCGTTCGGTGTTGGCTATGTCTCATAACTAACACCGACTGACACCGATGACCTCGGCCACCAACGAGACTCCTGGGGAGTGAGATTGCTTTTCTTCAACCATCCTGGAAATTCACCAAAACAGTTTAAATACAACCAACACTACTTTACACCTTGATTTTTTTTCAGGTATCAATTGGTTTTGTTTATTGCGATTTATATTATAACTATATGTTGGGTTAGTATTGATACTAAATAGGAGTATCACTATTGCGAATAATCGGTCAACGGAATTTTTTTTGACTAGGATAGCTGCGTGGCTGTATTAGTACTGACTTAGTCAGCAGTTTCATTAAGTTTTTGTTGGTTAGCCTATATTTTTTGCGTACCGTCTGTGCTGGTTAAGTACCTTGATTTTGTTAACGGTGAGTAACAACCAATTAACTTCTTTCTCTGTTAAATATAGTGTATATTGTTGAATTTTTGTACACCCATATATTATCATATACTATACTTTTTTTTGCACTGGTTATCCGGGTTAACGTCGCTGACACGATGGACGCGACTGGAGCATTAACTTTTTATGGACGTCCAGTGGTCCATAAAATATTGCGTAGACCACATCGATTATACTATTTATCCCCGCACGCCAGAGAATTTGTTCCGATCCATGCAGCCATCGAAGCCAGGAGGGTGTCCATAACGATGGAGGGTGCCGCTATACGTTACACCCTAAACGTTATTAAATGTTTGGAAGCACACCCAGGTGCGTTTGACACCATGGCCTCCAGGATATTGACAATGCTGGCTGATATTGTTAACAAGCCGCTTACCCTGATCCACGTTGTTGAGATTATTTTTCAACATTCATTGAGCGAACCAAGCTTCTGCCATACGGGATCTAAACTGTATGAGCTGGTTGATTCAATGAATCCTGTGGATGACAGCGTCTTTAGGAATTTGTTGCGACTGACCATGGCATATCAGCAAGAAAATTATAAAACGGTATATTCCACCGCTAGGAGACCAGGTACGCGGGAGATCGTTGCTCGTGGCAGAAACATACCGTCGTTTCCAGAAGGTTCGTTCACTGGGAAGCGAACTGGGACAGATGCTTGAGGGGCTGCTGAATCAGCTGCTCCAAGAGCCTACCCCGGACAATTTAGAATGTCTCTGCCAAGCGTGCAAGGCAGCAGGTTTGGAAATCCGGGAGGATTGTCCTTACCAAATTGGGCTTATCCTACGCGATTTACACCGAGAGTCACCCTGGTTGACCGTCCGGGGTTAAGTATTTTAAGCGGGGTTAAGTACCTCTTTGCTGTTACTACTTTTTTTTCGCATTCTTGACTTCGTTGTTCACGTTTAGTTAATGTTAGATATTGTTACGTTGATGTTAACCAACCAGTTGGCGATTTAGTTACCTTTATGTGTTCCAGCAGTTAGGGGTTCATGATATTCTTCATGGTATTTATATGGGTATATGTTTTATGCACTTGAATTTCTGAGAGATGTTCCTTGGATCGGTGTTTATGTTAAATCATCTCTAGTCCAGACCTTATGGTTAGTGGCGGGTTAGTTGTTTAGTTATAGTCAGTTAGTAACAAGCGACGTGCTTTTCGTATTATTGTTTTCATATCGCCTTAGACGATATTATTAATTTTCCTTCAAGACTATTCTTCTGGTCTACTGTTTCTTCGATTGATTCCTTCGATTCGTTAAAACACCGATGAGTTCACGAAGACCCTTATACATACGACTTCGTGCCCTGTTCCTACACACCTCTTCCTTCACTTTAATATCATCGTACTGCTGACGGGTGGTGATTGTAGAGGAAATTATTTCTAAATCGACAACCTTTGCGTAATGTGCCTCTTTTACTCCATGCTGTTCTTCCGATCTCTTGAACATTTCTACTGTTGCCTCAGCATCAGTTCCTTCTACAAGTGCTCATTGGAGTATCCCTACACCTCTTTGATTGTCGATCAGTCTAGGGAACAACGCTCGGCGAAGGACTCTCCTGGCGATCCACCGGGGAAGGTCAAAGGCAATGTGGTATTGCTGGAGACTGTCCCGATGGACCGAAAGGAGACCTTTTCGACATGGAGACCTGGATGATTGTAGAAACCTGGAGGGGGACAATGTGGTATTGCCTTCCCCAGATTTTTGGCAACTCCAGAGATTCCTCCGAGATACTCTCCAGACTGAACATTTTATCACCTTATTTGGAACACGTACTTCAAAAATTATCCAGGTTGTTTCTTTTTGTTTATCTCGCTCTCGGACCATAGCTGGGGCTTGAGACTCTGGATCTCAGGGAATGAGACGAGCCCCACATTGGCGCCACATACCGGACCTTACGACAGAAAAACCTTCCGTTTTTTTCGGCTCCTCACTGCCTCGCAAGTCGGCCTTGTGGACCCGAGGGTATGTAACGGTCGGTTATTTATTACAAAAGTCTTATGATTAATTATTCCTCCCATCTATCGGAAATTTAAGAAATTATTAGTGCAATCACTTCAGAAGCTTTTGGATGCGGAACTTTTTTTGAATCACGTAGGCCAAGAAAAACAAAATTTTTCCTGGAAGAAAAAAAAATTAAAAATTTTGGTCAGTCTGGATTGAATCGTGATCGAGGCAGGATATAACCGTGACCAGAGAAGCCGGTGCGGGAAAACGTTCCGTGAAAGTTCACGAGTTTAGCTTAGATCCTTGTTTTTTTTTTGTAATAAATAGCCCAAGTGTTAGTCATTGTGCCAAAGTTTATGGTGGCACTATATGGGTTTCAACCACCGCAGTTGAATTGAATTGAGTCTGGAATTATTCGTGGCAATAGACGGTCTGATTCTAGAATTTTCGTGGGCAAATTATAGTCTAGCGATTTAGTAAACGCGAACCTTCAACCATAAGGTGGAGTGATCCTTGTAAAACAATAAAAACCTGTCGAGTATTTCCTTGTGCTCATTGTTCGGGAATTAATAAAATAAATTACCATTGCGTTCTGGCGGAAGCCTGATATAAATGTGTGGAAGTTAATACCACTGAGTTAAGCAAGGAAGATCTTGAAGGAAAGGAGACCAGTACAAAAAAAAAACTTGCAGAGTATCCAGGTGGATCTAGATGTGTTTCTATAGGCCAATTTGGGGCATGCCCGAATTCTGACAGCTGCAGAAAGAAAGTTAAAATTTAGTGCGAATGTAAAAATCTTATAAATAAAATATCCTGCGAGAAAAATCGTAGGGAAACTACCTCGATTCCTTTGGGATAATGTTTGTTTAGAAGAAATAAGGAGCTAAACGGATCAAGAAGAGAAACAGTCAGTTTGAAAATAAATTTGGTAGAAGTGTCGTGAGAGGAAATTTTATGAAGAAAAAAACCAAAGAAAGATAATCGAGAAATGTTGTGGATTGCATGTAGACGATCTGTGACAGCGATTTCTGCTGCTTTTTTTTGATTTTAATTATTTAAACAGTCATATTCTTGTTATACACACATTGAGTTTATAGGGAGCTAGAAGGATCAAGAGGTTTCCTTCAAGGCCAGGGTGTCAGCATTGCAAACCGTTATCCCCGAAGGAGGATCTGAGGAATTACTAGAGAGGCAGGAGATTCTTCCAATCCTTGGGCCGAAGTGTTTGGCGGTGGAGTAATCCCGTGAACGCTTGGCCGCGGTGTTTAGTGTTAACCCCGCTAGCGGTAGTGGTGTACCGGATGCAAGGGGTACAATCAACAGATAAACTTTGGTGAAACATTGCATAATTTTCTCTTGACTTATGTTCAAGGTAAGTCGAAGTAAAGAGACTACAAATATCAAAAATCCTAAGATTTAGATTGGTGCGTATATAAATAAATAAAATAGAGTTTATTCCTATATTGATTTATTATCTATATTATTTAGTTTGATTATTGTGTTTCCTAGATTGATATATATATACAATTTTTATTATATTGCTTAACACTAAAACTATATTCACACCTTTTTAATTATATTGTTCTGCACTAGTTATATAATAAGTATATAAATACACTTTATCCGTTACCTGAGTTAAACCCTTCTACACTTAGCAAATATTGTTACACTGGTTTTTTTTGGTAGGGGTGCAAACAAACATTAGACGGTTCCAACTGAACCAATTGTCCGAATTATATTGCCCTGCAACTTCGTTTGGCCAAATCGACGTTGTTACTTCTCTTGTGTTTTGTTTTTTTGTTTTGGTTGGCCAAGGTTTATATTGGCTCAGAGTTTTTTTGTGTCCCTCCTTGCCCTCAGTACATCCCACAATACACCAGTTCAATTATCAAAATTTACAAGTGGTAAAAGTTGGTTGCATCCACATTACCTAGATTATAAGTATACTTTTGTTTTGATTTAATATTTAGGTAATATTTAATGCAAACTTACCTTCATTTTGTTGTTGAATAATTATATTGTTTTGGGCTGTATTTATTATAAAATATAATTGTTGTAAATTTCGTTAACTCCTCTAGTATTATTCGGAATGACCACTTAAGGGGATAAATTGTCCAGGATGGTTGGGTTGTGCTTTCTCTCCAGGGTCCTCTCAAAGTCGCGTTGAACATTTACAGGTCCACCAGGTCGATGGAAACGTCAAGCGATGAATCGCCTTGGCTAACCTAGGAAAATAATGACATGAAGAGATATCCCTTTTAAACAATAGGTAAGTGGTGAATCATAGGTGTAGTGTCCCGGTCACACAACCCCACGCCCCCACCGGCGAGCTAGCGTATACCGTGTGGCCGGCTTAGCATCCCCTATAACTTTAGGAACCTAGGGAGGATGTAGTTTCTCAAAATTTTTATGTTACCCAGAACACGATGGCAGTAACCTTGCTGACCCCAGCAAGGAGCTACATCGTGCCGGTGGTACAGCATACCTCTAGGGAGCTAGAGCGAGCAAGTGCATAATTAACTGTTATACACATAGCAAAAAAACCCAGGTGCATTGCACTTACTTCATTTAAGTATAACGGTGGCCCTCAAGGCCAAGGTGAATGCAGTACACATGGCAAAGGTTATTGATTTGAAAGAAAACTGGTGCTTGCAATTATTATTGTGAAATGGTAATTGTACCTATCGAATTTCTCGCATGCGTTTCCTTTGGACTTTAAATGTTTGCAATTTGGGAAAATGATCATGGAGGAAAATTTATTGGTGGTTAAAGGAAACGCGTGCACATTAAATGGTTGTGCTAGCATGTTACTTTCTTTCAGGGTAAGATATGGTAAGTTTGATGACTTTCGATGAGATGCGATGCTGTATGGCTTACGTGATGAATGGTTTACCCATTCATAACACCTATCGCCATAGAGAAGAAAGTTGCAAGACTCTTAAGGATTGTGACTTTCGTCTAAAGTTTTACGTATTCGTATAGATAAGGGGTGGGAGAATTGGTTCATGGTTCGCATTCGGTGGCTTGGGTAATTAGTCGGTTATCGTGGTAGTAGTATGTATTACAATTTATGATTATAGTTGAAGACTTATAAATGAAAGTTTTGTTATTAATATTTGATTTATGCAATTAAATTGGTTGAAATGTTAAAAAAAATGTCCTATTAGGAATTTATTATTATTAGGTTATATTAAAAAATTTATACAAATTGTTATTTCTACTGAACAACCAACATTTTTAAGACCTGTTACTATTTATTTATTTGACTTATTAGAAAATTATGGATTCTTATTATATAGTTAAAAAAATTATAGAAATTCTCTCTTTTTTTTATTGATAAATGTATATGAAAGAAATGGGGAAAAAATGTTAAATTAATTTAAAAAAAAAAAACTTATTACTAGATATCTGGTTGTTACATCACGGTGGGCTTGAACATGATTTAAATGCGAAGTTTTAGCACCACCGATTTTCTTTCGGCATTCGATTCCCGGAGTCATAAGAAGGCTAGAAAAAAAATCCACCGTAAACCTTAGAGCCGTTTTTGAAAAAATCGACTTTTTTCAATGGATAATACAAAGATAGAAAAATAGGCATTTTCTACGCGTCACCTCTAAGAGGACTCCTCTTGGACTTGGAACACGCTCAATTTGGAAAAATGTGATATCCGGAAACTCCCCAGCGGTTTTATAGATGAGAGAGGGAAGGGAGCGGAAGAACTTAACGAAATATTTTTCACGCAAAAGCAAACGCGTGAAAACTAGCACACATATAAAAAGTTACTTCTATCTCTTGCATTCTTTAGCTCTGTTTTTCTCTAACAAGTAAATTTCATCTGCAATACATTTAAACGTTCCTGTATAGCATTCAAATTTGCTAAACATAATTACGCCTCATGTGAATTCCGAGGAGCTGAGTTTTACTCAACACACTTATGGCATCGTGTGAGCAGGCTCATTGTTATTCGTCCAATTAGTTAGAACTTCAGATAGTCTTCGACCCTTTGAGGTGAAGTTGTAATTGTTCTCTTCGAAATTTCAATTTCTTGTGAAAGTATGGACAGAAGATCAAAGGATCATCATGCAGGGACCCATCAAGAAAATCGGGCGCGCATATGTTTTCTCTGTCTGCAGAAGAAGAAACAAATGGTCAAAATCAGTGGTGCTTTATGTGTTAATATAAAAAAATGTGTGAATTATGCTGAACATGATGAACGTTTTCCCAATGTTTTATGTAGCGCTTGCAAAATTATCGTATATCGGTCAGTGAAGTGTGAAACTATCGAGAAAATAGCTCTGCCGGACTATACAAAGTTCAAAATTTTGGAGAAGAATACTCGGGCAAAAACTCAAACGTTGTGCAGTTGCACATTGTGTGAATTGGTACGAGATCCAGGGCCATATAACTTCACTAAAAAAACGACAAGCACAAAAAGAAGAGGAGCAACAAGTGCAAAAAATGTGGTGAAACTTATTCGGTAGGGAAAAAACATTTTTGTACCCCAGAACAACACTTCCCCAGTTTCAAAGAACATGTAAGTAACTCGCTTCCCCTGAAACAGAGAGAACATTTGGCGTGTTCTTTAATAAAGGACATAGTCTTAAATGAAGACACAAATTCTCGCAGCTCGAGCAATAAAACCGCTACATTATCTCAGATCCACGGAAAGGCACTCAACGTTGAAATCACCCCGAAACGAACAAATCAAACTATAGGCCCGCAACAGATTTCCGCGGGAGATGTTTGTAAAATAGCCACAAATTACGGTCTCTACAGCAACGTAGTTCAGGGCATAGCGAGAGACTTACGCGTTGGCTCCCAAAAAAGAAACCTATTTGAACCACATCTGAAGACGAAACTATCTATACCGCCACAGGCTAGATGAATTTTTTGATTTCAAAAGTTGCCCCATAATAACATCCAAAGCTGGCGAGAAAAGGACCTCTACAGAAATATTGGCATTTTGTACAGATGTTCCGGCCTTAATCGATTGTATAAAAGCAACTCTAAACAATGATAATCCCCATTTGAAGTTTGGCATTGATGGTGGGGGAGGTTTTCTCAAGATTTGCCTTTCAGTGCAAGAACCTGATTCTGCTGTAATGGACGGTCGACAAAAATATATAGAGGGCGTAGGGGCAAAAATATTCAAGGATTCCGGAGTCAAAAAATTATTCGTTCTGGCAATAATTGCAGGTACACAAGAAAACCACGAAAATGTGAGAATGTTATGGTCTCTCTTACAGATTTTGCCGGCACAATTGCGACCGATTTGAAACTCGCCAACATATTGGTAGGAATCATGTCTCATGCCAGTAGCTTTCCATGTACTTGGTGTTTCGCCTCGAAAGAAAGTTTGGACACTTGTGGCGAGAGGAGGACTATACAAAACTGCCAAGAAAATTATTTAGAATGGGGAAAAGCCAACTTCAAAAAGTCCCTTGCAAAAAATTAAAACAATTGCTCGAATTTGCCGGTTCTTTCTAGAGGCACGGATGACTTCAGACAGATTCTTGACATCATTGCGCCCCCTGAATTGCATTTAATTCTCGGAGTAGTGAACACGCTTTATAATCGGATGAAAATGGAGTTCGAATTTGAATCTTTTGAGTGGGCCAAAAGGTGCAATGTCAGCCAGGAATTTGTGCATGGGGCCCCTGCATTCGCGGGTAATTCATGCAAATTGCTTTTGGATAAAACTGATGTTTTGCAAAATTTATGCAGGCTGGGTTGTCTGAATTATGTTAAATGTTTCCGAGAATTTCAAGCAGTGGTGGAATCTTGTTTTTCAATAACTCTGGAACCTGACTACAGAGAAGCAATAAACAGATTTAAAAGAAGTTATCTAGATCTACAGATCAGTGTTACTCCAAAGGTCCATGCTGTGTTTTTCCATGTACCAGAGTTTTGCGCTAAAACAAAAAAAGGGTTGGGGTTTTTTAGCGAGCAGGCCATGGAATCTGTCCACCATGACTTTGGGATAACGTGGGACAAATATAAAGTAAAAAAATGTCATCCAGATTATGGAAGTAAATTACTGACCGCACTCCGAGAATATAATAGTGTTCATTTATAACTTGTGGCTCAATAGTAGACTTGTTGAAAAAACCATGAATTTCGTTTTCCATATTACTGTTCTTTACTTCAGACATTAATTCACAATTATCAAACTATTCATTCTTGTACAATAATTATTTAAACATTATTTTTCATTAAAATTATCGGTTCAAGGATCAAAATTTCAATTTTTCTTATTTTATTTATTTTATTTATTTATTTATTAACAAATTATGTACAAAGACTTAAAGTCTTAAATTCATGTACATTAATTATACAGAAGGAAATAATAAAATTCAAATACAAAAAATAAATTTTTAAAAACCGACTTCAGAAAAACCGAAAATAATGCACAAAAAACCAAAAATAATGCACAAAAAAGGATAAAATAATTGTTTGAAATTCTTTACAACATTAATCCAATCAGAATGGATTTAATAAGAAGAATCACTGAAGACGGTGCCAGGTAGTAGTTGACTTTCATTGCATTAAGGGGTCTTTCTGGTTACAAATTTTCAAAAAATTGAAAATTTTTTTTTTACGCATTTTGCTAATAAATATATTCAAAAACATGATACAAAAGGTTTTAGAGCGATATCGTAATTCTAAAATTATTTTTGAACGTATACAGTGAGACGCTGTGAGAAAGAATTTTCGACGCTCGGCTGTGTTTCGATAATCTCGACTCCCCCCTTTTTAACATCTGCTTCGATCTGATTCACTCTATACTATGAAGTATTATATTATACCCTGCAAACGTTTCGATTTATGCTGCAAGAGAAGTATGAGCAGGAGGAAGGACTTATTTACGGCCCGGGCATGGCAGATTAAAAAGGTATATAGTTTTTCTTTAAAATTTTTTTTAACAAAACTTCAAACGCGATTATCTAGAAACTATGTTTTTTAAGGTGGCGGGCACGATTTAAGAAAAACTACTTGACCAATTGTTCTGATTTTTGAATATGTTATTGTACACATTTATGGCTATCGCATGAACCAGAATCGTTTTAATTGGTAAAAAATTGTCCGATTTTCAGCCGATTTTCCACCCTAAAAAATTGGTTTTTTCGAAAAATGGCCGCCATTTTTTTATATTTTGACAAAAACAAATTATTCTGGTTCATGCCATAGCCACTTCAACAAGGAATAATTTGCCTTTTTTTTGTTTTTTTCAGATCATCCATTCGCCCAAAATCATGCCCGCCATCATTTTTTGATGTTTTTTTAAAAAAATCCGTATGTCAACAAAAAAAATTTTTAAAATCAAAAAAAATCTTTTTTGTAATACTGTTTTGTCAATAAACATACCTACAAATTTTCAAAACGATATCTCTCTTCTTTCTATGAAAAAAAAAATGTTTAAAAAAATTTTTTTTTTGAAAATGTAACCAGAAAGACCCCTTAACTATTGCTGCGAAAATTGTATTCATTTCTTTGTTAGGCTTATGCCCTTAATACATCACCCCGAAAACAGGTGTTGGCACCGTCTTCAAAAGTGATTCTTCTTATTAAATCCATTCTGATTGGATTAATGTTGTAAAGAATTTCAAACAATTATTTTATCCTTTTTTGTGCATTATTTTCGGTTTTTCTGAAGTCGGTTTTTAAAAATTTATTTTATTTCGTACTTTTTAGTCCGTTAATTTTTTTCGGGGGCCATATAAAAAAAATTATTTATTACGAGAAGTATGACACTCAGCCGCGCGCCGTCGAAAAGAATTGAGGCAGTAGCTAAATAGTTTTTGCAGTAATCTATTTGCGTATTTTCGGAACAATTTAAAAAAAAACTTATTTAATATGAAACAAAATTCCCCAAAGGAAATTAAAAAGAAATATTTATTGTGTCGATTGAAAAAAGAATTGCTCCAGGTCAAACAATCGAACTCGCAACCTCCAGGACGAGAGGCAAGCCTCTCAGTCGTTGTGCTACGGGAGATTGTTACAACAAGATGGCTAAATACGTAAATGAAGCTTTTCAGAAACTGCTTTAAATAGAATTTCATTCCAAAGGAATACTCTCTTCTCTACAGTCTGCATGAGTAGAGTATGCATGAAATTGCTCACCGAAGAGTTTGTAATTCTTTACAACATTAATCCAATCAGAATGGATTTTAGAAAGAGAAAAAAAGAAAAAAAGTCGAACTACCCTCCGGGGTTTGAACCCGCAATTTTTATTTGCAGGTCAACGCCTTTGCCGATTCATCCACCGGCCCCTTCTCGAGCACGCGACAATAAAGTAATTTGTTCGCTGCCTTTGAAAATACTTCTATCCGTTCAAGGTGTACTAATTTTACCAGTTTTTTACGCCTACCTTCGAACTCCTTTATCAGAATTTAAAAAAAATTGTACGGGACCACCGTGGGAAACTACCCTTTCAAACAAAAAAGAAAAAAAGCAAAAAAGTCATTGCGTTACAAAGTTATGCGTGAACAGGACCAAAAAATACCTACGCGTCGAATTGATAACCTCCTCCTTTTTTGAAGTCGGTTAAAAAAAGAAAATTACATATAAAAAGGAGATAAATTATTTAAATTTAAAGAACAAAAAAAAAATTAAAAAAATTAATAAGAGAAAGACAGAAATAAAAAAAAAGAGAATACACAAGCTAAATTTTCTTTATTTTCCTGTATTCATGCTCTTGCAGCTCTATTAACTAAAAGTTCGAAAAGACGCCTCCTGAAAATGCCCGCTGAATCGATACGTTGCAATTCAACCGGGAGAGAGTTCCATAGTAGAGCAACGAAGACGAAGAAAGAGCGCTGTCCAATTAAAGTGCGAAAACGCGGAATAATCAAATTATTATTTCTAAGTGAATGTGAGAGCTGCACGAACTGATTGAGGTATGCGGGTTTGCGCTGGTTCAAGATATCGTGAAGGACACGCAAAAGCCTATACTCACGGTAAAGGCTCATGGAGCAACCTAAAACGGAATTCAGATAGGGTGAGACATGGTCAAAACGACGTAACTTATATACAAAGCGTATGCAGTCGTTAAAGGCTACTTCAAGCTTTCTCGCACAAGACGAGTCTAAAGAAGGACTACCGTCAGAAACTACCGTGCAGAGTTTTTTTTTTGGTGTGGATCCAGGAAAAGGTTTGTCTGTCTTTGTTCTTCCATTGGGGAGTTCCGGATATCACATTTCTCCAAATTGAGCGTGTTCCAAGTCCAAGAAGAGTCCTCTTAGAGGTGACGCGTAGAAAATGCCTTTTTTTCTATCTTTGCATTATCCATTGAAAAAAGTCGATTTTTTCAAAATCGGCTCTAAGGTTTACAGTGGATTTTTTTTCTAGCCTTCTTATGACTCCGGGAACGAATGCCGAAAGAAAATCGCATCGCAAATCGTATTTAAATCATGTTCAAGCCCACCGTGACATTCTAGTTAAGAATCCTTCTCTCTTTTCTTTTTCCTTGTTCTTATTATCTAGGATTTATTTTAAAAAAAATAAGTATTTAATTCCTTCATGCTGGCAAATTCTGTTGGATACTTTATTGTTTTTTTTTGGGTTTGAAGAATATCTCTTTGTGAAATTTGGGCGTTTTAACCTAAGAATGTGACCGTGTAATTAGTTCCTTCATTCTCGTGCCCTTCCGGCGTAACATTTGGTTTTTTTAATTTATATTTTAATACTATAGCTAGCGCGATAAAGAATATTGTCAGAAAGCTGTAATTGAATACGTAATGGTGTATTGTATGGTTATTCATTTCGGAGCGTTCTTGAATTTTCCTCGTTCTATTGTTTTTCAATTGCGAGACCTAGTTCCTTCAAATTGTGGTCATCAAAATATTTTATCAAATGGGTTTTGGCTATATTACTTTCTATCTTAAGTGCATAATTATACGGTATTTTATGTGTAAGATTTAATGAAGGCAGGTAATAGCTGTTTATTTGGGATGTTTTTGAACTATGCGATTTAATAAAAATTTCCTCGGATCTGAGGTAGCAATTAGGTTTAATCTCAAGGATACCGGTATCATTTAGTTTGTATGGGAATAATTTTGAATTGCACACTGCATCTATTGTTGTGGAGTTAGCTAAAGAATACAACCATTTATTGGGTTGAGATAGTTGGATCCAGAAGTTTGCTGGAGGAGTAGTTTGTTTTCTACAGTTGGACGCCAGTATATTGGTATTGTGTTTCAACAGTTGCATTTCACAAACGCTGTTTCCACCTATGGCACTACATATTGGATGGATTATTCTACATAGGTACGTGTCTAGGTCAGTTGTATGACAATTTTTCAAGTCGAAGTTATTCATTGGGAAATAATGTTCTCTATTAAGATTGACGGCTAGGTAGTTTAATGACGGCTGGATGTATATAAAACTGTTTTTGTGAGCAGATGGAAGGGGTATTACCTTGAAGAGTTGGAAGGGTTCTCTGTATGGTAATGGAAGCTTTAGCTCGAAGAGGATTTTGTTTTTGTGAATTGCCGTTCGTACCTCACCCAACTGATATAACTGTAGTATATTATTTGTTTTTGTTGTATAGGTAGGGTTAAGGAGTCCGGTAGTTCCCTTCTGATTTTAGTTAGCAACTCTTGAGCCTGTTTCGAACACATTTTTCTAGACAAGTCGTTCTTATTTAATTATTACGTTCAAGGTTTTTATGCGCCCCATGTTTTTATTTTAGTCTGTAAAAAGTCCCAGATTTTTACTTAATCCGCTGACGCAGCTACACAAAGTGCCCCTTGGCATACGACATGAGAAGACAGCACTGTGTAATGCACACAAATCCTAACGTCACATCAAAATAATAACATTAACGCAACATCAACCAGGTCAGTTACAAAAGCGCAAGCACCTAAAAAGAATTGCAAGACGGTCATATTACATAACAATAAATGAGGTGACAAAAGTTCATAACACCAGGCGTGAACACGGAACTCCGACCGACCGGCGCAATTGACCAGCAAGGTGACATAATTTAGCAACAGGTGCATGAAATATGAATGAGGGCAGAATTAATTAAGTAATAAATGAAATTGACGATTCGCGCACTTTGATATGTTGGTAAGTGAATCAGATGTAATGATTGATAATTAAAATTGAGTATAGAGGGGATGATTAGGTAGTATAAATAGAGTGAGTAAGATTAAGAATGCATCCACTACTTTGTAAACATTTTACTAACATTGACCAAGCCAAAGAGCTGCATCAAGGAGCCCGTTGCTCT
The DNA here is from genome assembly GCA_963855945.1 of Thereva nobilitata. Classification (NCBI taxonomy): domain Eukaryota; kingdom Metazoa; phylum Arthropoda; class Insecta; order Diptera; family Therevidae; genus Thereva; species Thereva nobilitata. The sequence goes on from OY979697.1 coordinate 61,555,343, forward strand.
AATCGCGCTCACGGTGGAAGTCATGTCATAAGATTCATACAAAAAAAGAATAATAAATGAGATATTTAAAGTAAAAGAAAACAAAATTTGTTTCAATATCGAAGCATATTACAACTGCTACTATTGTACGTTTTCTTACCAGACGTCAGAATCACAAGAAGGTCCAGGTTTGTATTCTAATTATTTTCTAGTTTTTGGTACAGTTTATGATTTAAAATAAAACCATTTATCTTAAAAGATTTTTTATCTATTTTTATTGTTTTCTTTTTAGTCTTAATTCAGTCATTTTTGGATTTTACTTTTTACAAAATTGTGGTGAAGTGATTTGTAATGCATACAATATTGCCAGCGCCATTTTTCATTTTCTAATTTTGACACCAAATTCATTATTTACGACCTTAACCCTAGAAAGGTACTGTAAATAATTTTTACTCACATGTGAAATATTTTTTTTCGGAAATTGGCGGATGGCAACCCTGAACGTTGAAGCGTTGAGGAGTGCTTCCCCTACTCTGTGCTTAGTCTGCTGCCTCATTTTATAGGTTGTCCATCTTCAATTTGGCTTAGTTTTAGTAAGTTTACAACAACTGTGTAATTAATTTTTACGTAGAAGTAGCTTTCACGGATTGTTTTGGGGTGAGTAATATTTACGTATAAATACCTTTTAACACCATTTTTTAATGTCAATCTAATTTTATATTATAAGAAATTAGACCTTCGAAGGTTATTTGATTTCAAATAAATGTTTATTTTTTTATGAATAAGATTGATTGTGCTCATTTATATTACTAATGGAAGTTAATTATTAGGTATCTTAAAGAAAAATATGAGCGAAAAAAGGCTAAAAACAGATGAAGAAATTTTGGAGGCATTTTATGATTTGGATCCAGAAGTGGAAGATAATCTAGAGTGCGACTTCGATGAAGATGACAGTGATGCTGATTCGGATTATCTACCGGAACCGGAGGAGTCACAAAATATTGAGGATACGATATTGGACGAAATAATTCAAAATATAGAAGAAGCTGAAAAGGAAGAGAGTGTGGAGTGTTATGAAACCCCTGGATGTAGCAAACAAGACAAGAAACGAAAAGCTCGAGACATCAGCAAAAAACCGAAGAAGAAAAGAACAAAGTTAGTATCACCAGCTGAATCATATGTAAATGATGAAATTTCGCCACTTATCACAACTAGTGCAAAAACTATAATAGGAAAAGATAAAAAGTTTATTTGGAATAAAGAACCAATTGTTAGAGAAGGTAAAACTCTTTCAAAAACTATCGTACACGTTTGACCAGGTCCAACAGTAAATGTTCGAAATTCGTCGTTTCCTGTCGGGTTTTTACCAAAGACATATTAGAAGAGATTTTGATTTGCACAAATAAAGAAATTAATAATCAACGAGAAAACTATGCCGACAAATCTCACGCTCTCACGTGTTGTCCGCTGCTCTCAAAGATACCCACTTGTCAACCAAACTCATGTTTGACAATACCTACTGTGGGGAAAGGTACAAAGCAACTATGTCTGAGCGAAGATTAAAATTTATTCAAAATTGCCTAAGGTTTGATGACAAAGACTCTAGAAATGCTAGAAGAGAAATAACCAAACTAGCTCCTATTTCTTCTATTTGGGAAAAACTTCTGAGAAATTGTAGGGCCAACTACAAACCTGGAAGCTACATAACCATTGACGAACAGCTAGTTGGGTTTAGGGGGAGATGTCCATTTAGGATGTATATTCCCTCTAAACCCAACAGGTATGGGATGAAAATTATCATGTCTTGTGATAGTGGGACAAAGTACATGTTGGATGCCATTGTTTACCTGGGAAAAGGAAGTGTACCCCCTAATGTGGCTGCAGAAGAATATTATGTTCTTGAACTTCTGAAAAATGTAAAGGGTACCAATCGAAATGTCACGATAGACAATTGGTTTACCAGTGTGCCTCTAGTGTCTCCTTCATGAATACAAAATAACTACAGTTGGCACAATAAAGAAAAATAAGCCACAGTTACCTGCTGAAGCTACGGATATAAAGTTTAAAAACCGAGCCGCATCTACTTCATTCTTTATATTTCATGAAGATATGACCGTTGTATCATACACACCAACGCAAAAAAACTTTTATTATTGGCGTCTAGTATGCACAGTACCTGTAGTATGGATGAGACTACAAGGAAACCAGAGATTGTACTTGTATACAACAAAACAAAAGAAGGAGTGGATAGTTTCGACCAAATGTTCCACAATATGAACCACGGTAGAAAAACCAAAACGTGGCCTCTTTGTTTTTTCCTGAACATGATGAACATAGCTGCAATAAATGTATATGTGATTTGCACACATAACTTGTGCAGTAGGAAACAAAAGCCTCAATTAAGAGTTGATTTCATGCTTTCTTTACACAAAGATTTAACGGAAGCATTTCAAAAAAAAGGTTAACACAAAATATAAACATGCCTCGTTCATTGAACCAATCCATTCTAAGAGTTGTAGGTGCAACCATAGAGGCAAATGAAGCCAGAGAGAACCAACAGTGACGAAGAAAGTATTGCAACTTGTGCCATTACTCGAAACGAAGATACACCACCAGTTACTGCAAATGTGGGGTACCAATTGGCGCAGAACATACAGTGAAAAGGTGTCCTGACTATGCTTGAAAGCTAATTTGTGAATGAATATTATTTTACATGTAAAAAATTCGAATATACTAAATAATCTTTTCAAAATAAATAATAATGTTCTTAATACTATACTAATGTTTTTATTTAAAAAAATTACATGAAAAAATAAAAATATCAGTCCAAAACACGAAAATCCACAAGTGAGTAAAATTTACTCCTATGTACCTATAAGCATCTACAAATTCACGGTACCTTTCTAGGGTTAAACAACCCCAAATAACGATTTTCAGTGAAATCGAATCCTAATTGCCAAAATCGTATCGCCATTTTGAATTTTCGAATTATGACCACAGACTCGTCATTTGCGATTGTGACCTTAAAAACTTCCCGATAGCGATTTTCAATGGAATCAGAACACATTTGCAAAATTCTTCCGCCATTTTGGATTTTCAAATTTTGACCACAGAATGATCATTTGTGGCCGTAAAACCCCCCGATACCGATTTTCAATGGAATCAGAACACAATTGCAAATTCGTCCGCCACCTTGGAACCGCCATATTTTTACAAAATTGTCAGATTGTATTGTCACGGGAACTCAATGTGTGTGTGCAAAGTTTCATAAGAATCGGTTAAGTAGAAGTAGGGGAGGGTTGGACAATACCGCGCGGTTGATAATACCGCGCCCAACCTATCTACAAATTTGCCTATAGAAAACTATGTCTGTATGCGCATCAAATCATGTCCAATGCGGCTGAGAAACCGCCCCCCGCGTTTCAGTGGCCCACGAACAGTGATGCGAGTAGTACGTGTGTTGAGAGCTTTCGCGCGCATTTCTTGTAATTTTGCTGTGACTAACGAATCCAGGCATGTCCTTCTTTTTATAGGATAAAATATGTTGTAGTAATTCATTTTGTAGTGTAATTTAGTGTTACTTAAAGTAGATATCAGTTTTTATGGCTATAACGTTGTTTGTAAATACTGTTGTGGCGGCAAAACAAAATGGCGTAGTCTGCCAATACCGCGCTCAGAGCGCGGTATTGTCAAACGGGGCGCGGTATTATCAATTGAATATTGTAATTCATTTTCCTTTTACAGATGGCTGAAAGTGCACCAAAGAGAAAAAAGGGGGCTTGGGACCCACTTCAAATGCAAGCTGCTTTAGAAGCTGTACATAATGGAAGGAAAATAAAGGAAGTAGCAAGATCATTTATGCTTCCAGAATCTTCAATAAGGGACAGATTAAAGAAAGGAGAGTACTATGACCCTCGGCTTGGCCGGAAGGCCACATTTTCAGAAGAAGATGAAAAGGAGTTAGCTGACCATGTTATTACGTTGGCTACATTTTTTGGAATCACACAGCAACAGCTACGCAAACTGGCTTATGAGTTCGCGGCTGCAAAGAATATTAAAAACATTTTTTCCAAAGAGAAAGGCATGGCATGTAAATGCTGGGTGTATGCGTTCTTAAAAAGAAATCCTGGGATCTCTTTACGACTTCCGGAGCCAACGAGCATGAATAGAATCTTGGGGTTTAATAAAACTGAAATTGCATTGTTTTTTCGCAATTTAGAACAAATGACAGAGAAAAATGCCTATCCAGTCAAAAGAATCTTTAATGTTGACGAAACAGGCGTTACAACTGTTCAAAGGCCTGGAAAAATTTATGCGCCTAAAGGAGTTAAGCAAGTTGGTAAAATTACAAGCGGAGAGCCTGGGCAAAATGTCACAGTTGTCTGTGCCATGAATGCATCAGGATGTTCATACATCCCACCCATGTTTATATATCCACGCCAAAGGATCAAGCCAAGTCTTAAGACTGGAGGGCCCATTGGAGCAGAATATGAGTGCTCAAAATCAGGCTGGATCATATATCTACATAATATCTACAAAAAAAATTGATCTTATATTTTTTAATAACGCACGGTATTATCAAACCCGGGGCACGGTATTCTCAAACCATTTTGATAATGCCGCGCTTTCAAAGATTTTCTTAATCTTCCCATATTCTTACATAGGTGCTGTAAAAAAATTAAAATTTATTTATAGTTGGTTGCTAGGTAAACCCTATTAATAAAAATCTAGCTCGAGTCGATCTAATCCGCACCAGTCGAATATTATAGCTATATCCCCTTAAGGGCGCGGTATTACCCAACCCTCCCCTAGTGGAAAAAGCTGTCGCAAGATTTGAACCAAACAAACAAATAAATATACGAGGTCAAGCTAAATAAAACCATTAAAAATAAAGGCCGCATTTAAAAAATTAAACAAGAAATGTGGCGTAAGAGTAATAATACATTAAAGAATATAGCAGATTCGTTGCTATAACAAAAAAGTTATGACGATTTTAAGGTTAAATTTTGAGTAATTTTGTAAAAACGAAAAAAATCATTTCTCAGTTGTCCAGTGGATAGCGGTCAGCACCGATTCACGTGAAAGGACCCCGGTACAATGTATATGGAAATTGGCTTTCGATGAAAAAAAATTAAAGTGGATATTCTGATGGGGAAAACAATTCTGAACAAATTTCTTGCTGGGAACTTTTTCAAAAAACCTCACTGGAAAAAAATACAGAGGCTTAAGACAACCCGCACGATACAGCCTTTCTATCTGCCGACAGATACTTAACTGTAGCTAACGCTAAAGGCCGCTGGTCAAATGGTCAAATTGGATGTACATCCATGCTGTACCATGGTTTTTATCAAACCTCCGCGCGCATCGAGTTTTAATCGGCCAACCGGCTCACAATAGATTGTTTTGGTTGTACATCCGCACTCGATGTACATACAATTTGACCGTGTTTGGGGTCCTAAAAACTCCCAGAATAACGCAACAAAAACAATAAAAATATTTTATTGAAAAAACAAATAAAATAAAAATAAAAACATGAATAAAGCACCCCAATGGAACCAGTGTCAAGCCACGTCCACGTCGTTGGTTCTGGGTAATACAGAGAGCAGGATAGCATAATCGCACCTATATAGAATTACAGATTAAAACACGCGCGCGCGGTTAAAAATAATAATAAATAGGTTACAAAACTCACGGACGCGCGAGTTACGGCATTACACCGCAACAAGATTTCTCATCATATTTTGACTATTCTGCAATTCTCACGAATCGCAGAAGATAACGACATAACATCGTCTGGGACATTTCCGTTCCCATGTAACATGAGGAGCAAAACATTTTTCTCCTAGCACCTAGCATCTAGTAATAAGAAAAGTAACAATTATTCTTGTTCAGATCAGAAGTAGAGTCGGTCTTAAATGTAATAAATACTAAATATCTTTCGTTTAATGAATAAATAATTTCAAAATCTTATAAAATAATAAGAAGAGTGTTTTTATTGAAGTTAAAACTAAAACTGGCGCAGTCGAGTGGGATTCCAAAAAGGAATTCAGTACGTGAGTGTATTAATTAACAGTGGTTTCCTGATAAATACATTCGTTCGTCAATCCAATATCGGCACAATCGAAGGAATATCGATTGTTGGATTTTTATTCTTCAGCCGGAACCTAGGCAACATACCAAGCAGCCATCGACATCAGTGGATTCTAACCGAGGGATGCAGATACTAAATTTTATTGTTTTGGCATGGTAAGTCTATTTATTGGTATTTAAAACTCATTTTTCCCTATGCCCAAATCCTCCAAATCTAAACCTTTCAAATTTCCATTTAAAAATACTTTTTATAATAATCAAAGCGATAAAGAATTGGAATTAAATAAATTAGAGAATAGTACCGCGGATTACGGTAATTTTTCTAAAGATAACTCTACTTTTAAAGAAAGAACAGACTCAATTGATTTTAATAACACCGCGGCTTACGGTGATTTTTCAAATTATAAATTATTGAAAATCAAAATATAGCTGGTGAAAAAACCATTGATTCCGATTTAAGTGAATTAAATTTACTAGAAATTGAAGATAAAAACGAAATCGGGGCTAACAAAAAATTAATTGGTTCGGATATTGATTTAAGTGAAATAAAACCAGTGAATTTTAAAGTAGGAAACGCCGAATATAGTTCGCCGATAATGACAAATCCAAGTTCAGTTGATGTAAAGGGATTTTTGATAGCCTCAGGATCCCGGACGCGGTGAAAGATTTGCCGACCTTTGATGGGAATCCTAGAACACTTTACGATTTTATAAGCAATGTAGAAGAGATTTTAAGTGCTATGATTAACATTTCCGGAAGTAGTTACGCGAAATTAATTTTTAGGGCTATAAGAAACAAAATCGTAGGCGATGCCAACGAGGTATTGAATATGTATGGAATGGCGGTTTCATGGGATAGTATTAAAAATAACCTCATCGTTCATTATAGTGATAAAAGAAACGAAACAAGTTTGATTCGCGACCTCCATTTATTACGACAGAATCAAGACGCGGTTGAAAGGTTTTATTCAAAAATGATCGGCATTTTGTCTACCATGGTCAACCATATTAAAGTACACGAAAATGATGTAAACGTAATTTCATCCAAACAATCTTTATATGAAGAGATGTGTTTGAACACATTTCTAGCAGGTATAAGAGAACCATTGGGATCGACGATAAGAGCAATGCGGCCAACTAAACTATCAGAGGCATTGAATTTCTGCTTACAAGAGCAAAATAGTTACTACGTAAAAAATTCTATTTTTCTTAAGGACTCTAATTATAAAAACACGAGTAATAAAGGTAATCAACAAAGACCATAATTCAATTCTTCTTCAAGGTCAAATTACTACCAACAAAGGCCCCTTTATAAACAATTTTCACCTCCGGAGGAGGACAGATTTAGAAATTTATCCCAACGCAATAAAATAACACATTCTTACAAACCTCCAGATTTTAAACCCCAATCAACTCAAAACTTTCAACCTCATATTTTTAATCGCAACTTAAGTATTCAACCAAGACCCCCAAATATTAATACTTACCCAGAACCTATGGATACTTTAAGTGCAAACACTGGTGTAAACAGAACAAAGTTTTCTCAACGACCAAATAACTTCTCTCGACAAAACAATTCACCCAGATTCACCTCCGAAGAATTATTTAATGTTGAACTTTGCAACGAAATAACAGATCCTTTCCAATCGGAACTATCCGGAGAATACATGGAATAACAACGAACTATCACCCAAACTTAGATAGTTGGAATCAAATAAATCCAACCTACGAAATTGATGATCAGAATTTTCCCTTAGTAGCCTCGGAGAACAAATCGGATATTTAGAGCTTAATAGTCATCAATCTTTTCTCTTACCATACATACACATAAAATGTGGCAACAATACCTCTTTGAAATTCCTAATGGATACTGGCAGCAACATGTCAGAGAAGATCTCGTCAATTCTTCTTACATACAGACTATAAAGCCAATCGAGATAAAAACCGTTTTTAAAACGCATTTACTAAATAAGCAAATTACTCTCAACGGGCTTCAGGAAACTAAGGAAAAATTGCAATTCCTCTTATTTAAGTTTCACAATTACTTTGATGGACTTATTGGGCAACAAATGATGAAACAATTGGGAATTAGATTAGATTTTAAAACATCCGCTTTATCAACCGATGAAGTAACAATTCCCCTAATTTATAAACCGAATTTCACGTCCAAACTATATGTTGTCCCTCCATACAGTAAAATGGTCGTTAACTTACCAGTCGACGTCAAAAATGGCAGCATATACGTTAAACCAATAATGATCAACGATAATTTGATATTACCTGAAGGAATATACCAAGCTCATAATTGGTATTCCCTCATGGAAGTATTAAACCCCACTAATGCTCAAGTGATCCTTTTCTTAGAGCCACTAAATTCGAGCCAATTCTTAGAAATACATAATTTCGATATTTCTAATTCCAACGTTTTGCAAATGGTACCCGACATAAGAAACTCGATACGCATTAATCATTTGAACAATGAGGAGAAAGATGCAATACAAAAATTGTGCAAACAATTCGAAGACATTTTTTTTAAGGAAGGTGAATCTGTAAACCAGGAATTGAACAATAAAATTCTGTGAACCCTGTTATTAAAAGATCGTGTTTGTTTTGAAAAGCCGTGATGGTGTAAACCACGAAATCCCATACCTTCACTAATCAAATAACTCATCAGATCAATACGAAAGATGAGATCCCCATCCACACGAAATCCTATAGATATCCAGAGATACATAGGCAAGAAATTCGGACGCAAATTAGTAAACTCCTGGAACAAGGGATAATAAGACCAAGCTTCTCTCCATGGTCATCCCCAATATGGATCGTACCGAAAAAGGCTGATGCAAGTGGTACAAAAAAATGGCGGTTAGTTGTGGACTACCGCAAACTAAATGAAAAAACTATCGATGATAAGTACCCTCTTCCAAACATTTCAGAGATCCTCGATAAACTCGGGAAATGTCAGTACTTCAGTACACTCGATCTCGCCTCAGGGTTTCATCAGATCGAGGTAAGACCCAAGGATATTCCCAAAACTGCCTTTAATGTAAACAACGGCCACTACGAGTACGTTCGCATGCCTTTCGGCCTAAAGAACGCCCCTGCCACGTTCCAACGAGTTATGGATAATGTTCTTCACGAACTACAGGGAAAAACATGCCTCGTATATATGGACGATATTATCGTCTATTCAACGTCACTTCAAGAGCATATCGAAAACTTAGCAGCTGTTTTCAAAAAGCTAAGGCAAGCTAATTTGAAAGTCCAATTGGACAAATCAGAATTTCTTAAGAGGGAAGTTAGTTTTCTCGGGCATATTGTTACCCCAGATGGCGTAAAGCCCAATCCAGAAAAAATACAGGCTATAAAATCATTTCCACTGCCGAAGACCGCCAGACAAATTAAATCCTTTGTTGGCCTTTTAGGCTATTATAGGAAGTTTATCAAAGATTTTTCAAAAATTACGAAACCCATGACAGAATGTTTGCAGAAAGATAAAGGTGTTAAAATTGACGCTAAATATATCGAGTGCTTCAGAAATTGCAAAGATATACTGACGAATAATCCCCTCTTACAATATCCTGACTTTGCAAAGCCGTTCGTGCTAACCACAGACGCTAGTAACATAGCGCTGGGAGCCGTCCTTTCGCAAGTACCAATAGGGTCCGATAATCCCATATGCTACGCTAGTCGTACATTAACAAAATCGGAAGAAAATTACAGCGTCATCGAAAAAGAAGTTCTGGCCATTGTATAGGCCACCAAGTATTTTCGTCCTTATTTGTTCGGCAGAAAATTTAAGATCGTAACGGATCCAGGGGCGTTTCCAGCCAACTGGCTTAGGGGGGGTAATTTTAAAAAAAGAAAAAAAAATAAATTTTTTTTATTCCATAAATTCAAAACAATCAACATCAAAATACGTCGAGTATTATTAGAAAAGGGAACCCGTGCAAAGGAAGAACGTCATCACTTCGCTTAAGCTACTGACAGATACAAGCGCAATTGCGATGCGGACATTAGGGCTAACTACAATGGTCTTAAGACGTCTTAAGATTTCTCGTCAAATTGTCTTAAGACTGGCTAATTCTCTGTCAAATCTTAACGAATCTTAAGCTCAGCTATAATAGCCTTAAGACGTTTTGATATTTGTAAAAGGTAATCACAACAAATCGAGTCTGGAGTAAATAAAGACGTCTAGTTTAATAAAGCTATACTGGATGTAAAATTGTCCAGGATCGGTCCCTTTCATTTTTAAAAAAGTGGTTTTATAGTAACCATTTTTAAAACGGTCTGTATATAATTTTCGAACACTACAGGACCGCGGTTTCTTTTTTTTCGCATCATTTCGCTCACTAATTTAGTTAATGTTGTTAAATCCTTTAATAAATCCAAATATTCCATTATTAAATATCTTTTCCACAGAGCACCTTATTTTCTTATATTTCCACTGATACTTTAATTTTTGTAAAACGCCAAATTAAATATCAATCGCAAACGCCACTTTCTTGAAGATTCTTTAAGATTCTACGGTTCTGAGCGTAGCCTTAAGACTTAACGAAAGTTTGCGAAAGAGAACGAAAGATTGTATTAAGGCCATTGTGGTTGCTTGTTCTAGTCCCATAGTAGCGTAAAAAATCTTAAGTAGTCTTAAGACGTCTTAAGACCATTGTAGTTAGCCCTATTGGCTTCGCGGTATGTGGGGACTTTTCACTGACATATTGTTGCGGTGTCGGCGGCGCGTTCCGACCTTGACACAACCTAAAAATCAAAGTGACAAGTGGTCGTGATAAGAAATAAATTAAAAAAGCTGTATGATTTGCGTATTATTTTTCTGTCCTACAGGACTTGTCTTTGTTTTAGGTGCTAATTTCATTACCGCAATTTGTAAAAATAAAGATTTGCATTAACTGGAATTCAACAAATTTACTATCCCCGCCAACACCAGCACACGACTCAAAACCAAAAACACACGACTCAAAACAAAAAAAACGTTTTGACATTAGGCCGCGGAAAAAGTAGAAAGTAGAGCAACTTACGCGGTGTGTGCGTAACGCTCAAGCCACATTTCGTTAGTTCGCATTTGAATAAACACACTTCTATTCTATCTGTCATTGCCCGCACCGCATTTCCACCTGTATCTGTCAGTAGCTTTACGGCGTTTGAGCAGTTAACTTCATTTTGTTTGCATAGGCTGTTTCCACGCGAGGGTACACATGACAGACAGAAGTCGTCTGCAATCGTCAATTCTCTTTTGGTGTTCGGTGAAAAATCGTATGAGCTTCCACACGAGGGAACAACTTGCAGGTAACAAATCATACGGGCTTTCTTGTTGTTTTAGACATTCTCTTTGCGAGCAAAAGGGAATTTCAGAAAAAAAACAACAACAATGCAGAAGCTGTCAAAGTGTTCGATCAAAAATCTGCTGAAAATATCGTTCTAATTTGTGTGCCCTCCCCATCGTCCTCTCACCCTTTTCTTCATAAACCACTTTGCAGCCGACTGGTGTCGTGTAGTCCGTACGCTCGTGTGGAATCAGTCATATTAGTGGGAGTCTCGGGTATCGGTCGTTTCCACGACTCTCCAGCAGTTTTCGAAAAATTCACCGTCATAGATCGCCGACTGGATTCACCATAACTTAACTTGTTTGTTTGAAATATTGGTAATTTCTAAGAATAAAAATAAATAAGCGAACGAAAATCCTTAGGGGGGGGGGGGGTAATTACCCAATTACCCCCCTCTGGAACCGCCCCTGAACGGATCACAAACCTCTCACGTGGTTATTCTCCCTCAAAGAACCAAACTCCAAGTTAATTCGATGGAGATTAAAATTGGAAGAATTTAATTTCGAAATAATTTATAAAAAAGGTAAACAGAACACAAATGCAGATGCATTGTCTCGAATCGAATTAAACATAAACGAACCCATATCAAGAAATAACGATATATTAGACACAGTATTATTAGAAAACAACGTCGATGACCTCGAGTCAATACCAAATACCTCAACCATCCACTCAGCACAGGAGAATCTAGATGATGGCATACCTATCTCAGAGAGGCCACTCAACGAATTTTCAATACAACTAAAATTAGAAAAGACAGAAAATTTAGCTAGACCACAAACGACTTTTACTATTCTATTCGGTAATAAACGCAGGTATACTTTGAAGCAAAATAATTTAAATGATGATAAAACCATATTAGAAATATTTCATAACTATATACAACCCAATAAACTGATCGGAATATTATCAGACGACGACATATTTAAAAAAATGTTTACTCTAATCACTTCAGCAACAATAGATATAAAATTGTTAGATGTACTAAATTGTTAAAGGACATAACGGAAGTAGATCAGCAAGAAAAACTTATAAGGGATTACCACAAAAGGTCTAATCATAGAGGAATATCGGAAACATTGGAACATTTGAAACGCGACATTTATTTCCCCGACATGAAGAATGCAATAACGCGAATAGTAAATAACTGCGAAATCTGTCAAAAATACAAATATGAGCGAAAAAGACAACCGCTAAAATTTCAGGTCACTGAGACCTCCCACAAGCCCCTTGAAATCCTTCACTTAGACATATATTCAGTACACAAAGAAAACTTTCTAACCATTATCGATAAATTTAGCAAATTCGCTAGTGCTTATTTATTAGCAGGGATAAATAGCGTCAATCTAATTAAATGTCTTAAACACTATTTCTCGCATCACGGTGTACCCAAGAAAATTGTAACCGACAACGGTGCCGAATTCCTATCCAGTCTATTTAAAAACTTCCTTAGTAACTACGAAGTAGTCCTCCACACCACATGCGCAAAAAAGCTCTACAGGTAATTTGCCTGTCGAAAGGATCCATTCTACTTTAACTGAATTAATTAGAATAATCTACTGTGAAGATAATAAAAAACCAATTAGTGAAATCATGGACGAAGCCATACTCACATATAATAACTCAATTCATTCCACCACTAAATTAACTCCTTTTGAGTTATTAAACGGTCATTACAGTGGACCAAACCCTTTTCCCACGGTACAGAACCCGAACACGGAAGAAGATTATTTAAGAGAACATATTGAACGAAAAACGTAAAGACCCCCCAGAATTCAATATCGACGAAAAAATCTACGAATTAGATGATAGGAGAAACAAATTAGCACCAAGGTTTCTAGAACATAGAGTAGTAAATAATTCTAAGATTACCATAAACACTAATAAACGTAAAGTTCATAAAGCAAAAGGGGGGGCGAATGGCTAACAAAGACCTCGGAAGGTGGTGGCACCCGATTTGTCACTTCTGCCAAAACCCGAGAAGAGTCACTGCAGACGAACACCTAGCAGCTCTGTTAGCAAGTCCTAATCCCACCTCCCCGCGGTGCCCCCTGGGGTACTTCTTCGGAAGGAGCTAACGGGAGACGGTCGAATGGCGAGTTCTCTGCGCCACAAAACAGAGTTTTAAGTTGGTTGGGCTGAGGGTTAGCAACCCGCTCCCATAAAACATACAATTGCTACGAATTGGCAAACATTGCCTCGGAACCGGACGGACAACACGACGACGACCTTTGCTTTTCGAAACAGGACACGAATCGGATCATGGAATGTGAGAACTCTGCTTGCTGATGGACGGCTGGATGAAGTGCTCAACGAGATGAACCGCTATAAAATCAAGGTCATGGGACTCAGCGAGACCAGATGGCCCGATGCGGGGGAACATATCTGCCCAAACGGTGAGTCCTTCTTATATTCTGGGAGAAACGAAACTGAAAATCGTAGGAATGGCGTTGGCATAATACTCACCAAGGAAGCCAGGTCCAGCCTCATTAGCTGGTCACCAGTTTCTGAGAGGATTATTACCGTGCGCCTACGTACCAGACTAAGAAGTACTACGATAGTCCAATGCTACGCTCCAACTGAAGACGCAGACGATGACATCAAAGACGAGTTCTATATGCGACTGAATGAGGTTTTTCGCTCTATTCCAAGGGGAGACATCATTGTTTTGATGGGTGACTTAAACGCACAGATCGGCCCCAACAACACCGGCCTTGAAAACACAATTGGAAATCAAGGCCTAAGCCAAGTTACCAATAACAATGGTGAACTTTTCGTTGACTTCTGTAGTTCCCATCAACTCATGGTAGGTGGAACTTACTTTTGTCACAAGAAGATACACAAGGAGACCTGGTAGGCCCGATGGTAGAACGAGAAATCAGATAGATCACGTGGCCGTCAGTCGCAGATGGCGAACTATTCTGGAGGATGTCAGGAGCTTTAGGGGAACAGACACTGGAAGTGACCACCATTTGGTAGTAGCAACTATCCGCCTAAAAATCGCTGCAATCAGAAACGTCCAACGCGATGCCATAAACCGTCGACGGTTTAACGTAGACCTTCTGCGTGAGAGCACCAAAAAGCGAGAATTTGCTGGCAAACTGCAAGAAATCTTAAACCAGCAAACCGTTTCTGACGACACAAATATTGAAGAGCTGTGGAGCACAACAAAGGGCGCTATAATAACAGCAGCGGAAACAAGCATCGGTTATGTCCAAAGAAACCAGCAACACTGGATCTCGGACACAACCTGGCAAAAAATTGAACGCAGAAGGGCCCTCAAAAATAACGTGAACTCTACAAGCGACCCGGAAAAACGACAACAACTTGAACGGGAATACTCCCAATTGCACCGGGAGGTAAAGAGAAGTGTCCGGCGTGATAAAAGGCGGCAGATAAATGAGCTCGCAGAGAAAGCGGAAAACGCGGCAAACACAGGCAACAGTAAGGTGCTGTACCAAATCACTAAACAGCTCTCGGGAAAGCACTCTACTAAAAAGCATGCCGTAAAGAGTGCGGATGGAAGGCTGCTGTGCAGCGACGAGGAGCAACTCCAAAGATGGAGAGATTATTTCTTCGCCGCCCTGAATGGTTCATTTACACAGGAACCTCAGGAAAACAACAGCAACAATGCACAGCCAATAAGAATCACCACTCGTGCCCCATCCAAGACTGAAATAGTAACCGCAATTCATGCAATGGCCAATGGCAAAGCATCTGGAAAAGATGGCATCCCGCCAGAATTGTTGAAAGCCGACTCAAGCCTCATAGCAGATGCGCTACAGCCAATCCTGGAAATAGCATGGAACACCTGTACCTTTCCGGAGGATTGGACGGAAGGTATCATAGTCAAAATACCAAAAAAGGGGGACCTAACAATATGTGACAACTGGAGAGGCATCTGTCTATTATCTACTGTGGGCAAAATTTTGTCCCACATATTACTATCAAGGATAAGAGAGGCAGTAGATCGAACGCTTAGAAGACAGCAGGCTGGATTCAGAAAAGGCCGCTCCTGCATAGACCACATTAACACCTTGAGAATCATAGTGGAGCAGTCTACTGAATTCCGATCCCCCCTTTACCTTGCTTTCGTAGACTATGAGAAAGCGTTCGACTCGGTTAATAGGAGCTTTATATGGCGAGCTCCTCGGCAACGTGGACTGCCGAATAAAATAATAGAATTGATAAAAGCTCTATACAACAATTCCAAATGCAGAGTTCTTCACAATGGAAAACTCTCCGACAGCTTTGAAGTGAGCTCAGGAGTACGGCAAGGATGCCTACTTTCGCCATTACTATTTCTTATAGTAATAAACGACAGCCTTGTCAGCGCTCTAGATACTAGAACAGGTGGCATACAATGGGGATTGTTAGACCGCCTTAAGGACCTCGACTACGCGGATGATATCTGTTTGCTGGCCCACAGACACCAGGACCTCAGAAACATGTTAAACAATTTGGCAACAGAAAGTAGTTCAGCAGGCTTAAGGGTAAATCCGACTAAAACCAAAGAAATGCGGATAAATGCAAACACCCTTGAACCAACAGCGCTAAATAACCGTGACGTGGAACTGGTAGATAAATTCTGTTACCTCGGTAGTATTATTACCGAAAACGGCGGTACAGAAGAAGACGTCAGTTCCAGAATAATTAAAGCAAGAAGCGCGTATGCATGCCTGTTTCACATATGGAGATCGACGGAGATCTCAATTAACACCAAATTGCGGCTGTTCAACTCCAACGTTAAGGCAGTTCTTTTGTACGGTTGCGAAACATGGAAAGTCACCCAATTCATCACAGGGCGCCTACAAGTTTTCATCAACAGATGCCTACGTCGTATCCTAAAAATCCGCTGGCAAGATAGAATTTCAAATGAAGAACTATGGCGCCGTGCCGGCCAAGAAAGGATAGACGACCAAATCAGGCGAAGGAAATGGAATTGGATTGGCCACACCTTGCGACGCGAAAACGATAATCTAGCCAAACAGGCCCTCGACTGGAATCTGCAAGGAACCCGTCGAGTCGGAAGACCTAGAACAACGTGGAGGAGAACCCTATTAGCAGAGGCCGCAACAACCGGGAGATCCTGGTCAGAGCTGAGAGCTGTCGCGCAAAACAGAGTCCGCTGGAGGGCAACTGTTTCCGCCCTATGTCCCATGAGGGATTAAAGGAGCAATTAGTCATAAAGCAAAAATTAAAAACAAACGAAAATTTCAGGTTCATCCAGGCCTCCACGACGCAAAAACTAGAGATACACGACCTAAGTAACAATCAGGGTCTATTACCTCTAAAGCTGGAAAATGGTAGAATAATACTAGAACACTCTAAATTAATACATATCGTAAACCTAACTCAGTATGAAGTCAATGTAGGGATCATATACAGGAACTTAGAATCTCTTAATCAGAAAATGAATATAGACAATAGATATTCTTCAATAATCGCAACACTAATGAAAAGATATACCATGTTAGAAAATAGTCTGATATCGATCAAACCAAACTATAGAGGGAAACGAGGAATCATAAACGGATTAGGTACAATAATAAAAACAATAACGGGCAATATGGGCAATGAAGACGGCGTTGAAATAAATAAATAAATAGAAGCTCTAAAGTTTCATCAGCATAACTTAAACAATGAAATGATCAAACAAATAGAAATTAACGAAAGGCTGATTGAACGATTCAATAATATCTCACAGCACATTAACGACCAGCAATCAAATGTAGGTAAATACATTAGTAATTTTCAAAATAAAATAGCAGGCCAAATAAATAAACTCGAAGAAATGTTACATTTTCATCAATATTCCAATCAATTAAGCTATGATATTGACATGTTGAATGAACACCTTAAAGAGATATCGGAAGCAATGGTTCTAGCCAAAATAAATTTAATATCCACACACATTCTTCACCCCGAAGAGCTCGGTTATATTAGAGAAATCTTTAGAAAACAGAAAATTGAAATCATATCAAATGAAAATATATACGAACTTCTACAATTACAGGCCTATTATAACGCCACAAACATAATATTCGTTGTAAATATTCCAATTTTTCATCCCGAGATTTTTTCCTTCTACCACCTAAAAGAACTACCAATAAATAATACCTACTTCATCAAACTATCCTCTCCATTCCTACTCCTAAGTGAGTACAAGTATCAGTATGTTGATGAGCCATGCCCAACAATAGAGCAAACCAGGTACTGCCATCAAAGGACACTAAGGGCAAATGATTTAGATCAATGTGTCACCAAAATCTTGAAAAACCAACCAGCCCATTGTGAGATAGCAGAACGAGACGTGGAAGAAGAGGAAATATTACTAATGGAGCCCAACTTCCTACTGGTGATTTCAAAAAAGGAAATAGCCACGAACTCAACATGCGACACAAATATGCAGATGATAAAGGGACTATCTCTCATCCACTTCATCAATTGCTCAATAGAAATCAACAATATCCAATACACGAGTACATCCGCCACTTACTGGGATTGAGCACAAATTGTTTCAACCCTATATAACAAAATTAACCGTTCAGAGACCAGCGAGAGCTTACATTCAACAAACTACACAACTGGACAATGGAGAATACTAAAATAATTCACCTGCTCGACAAACAAACCAGAAGCTCAAATTCATACATGTACATCTTGACAGGAGTATTAGTCATCTTCCTCATCATCTACGGAGCAACTAAACATGGGAACCATATATTTAGATGGAAAAGAACTTCGCAAGGAAATAATCCTGAAATCATCATCAACACGACTACGAGTCCGGCACCAGCCACCAGCCAAAGTCCTTCACACCTTTGGTCCTCATTTCCTTCGGCCCAATCTTAGAAGGGAGGAGTTACGGCATTACACCGCAACAAAATTTCTCATCATATTTTGATTATTCTGCAATTCTCACGAATCGCAGAAGATAACGACATAACATCGTCTGGGACATTTCCGTTCCCATGTAACATGAAGAGCAAAACATTTTTCTCCTAGCACCTAGCATCTAGTAATAAGAAAAGTAACAATTAGTCTTGTTCAGATCAGAAGTAGAGTCGGTCTTAAATGTAATAAATACTAAATATCTTTCGTTTAATGAATAAATAATTTCAAAATCTTATAAAATAATAAGAAGAGTGTTTTTATTGAAGTTAAAACTAAAACTCGCGCACGGAAATATTTTTATTGTTTTTGTTGCGTTATTCTGGTTTTAGGACCCCAAACACGGTCAAATTGTATGTACATCGAGTGCGGATGTACAACCAAAACAATCTATTGTGAGCCGGTTGGCCGATCAAAACTCGATGCGCGCGGAGGTTTGATAAAAATCATGGTACAGCATGGATGTACATCCAATTTGACCATTTGACCAGCGGCCTTTAGCGTTAGCTACAGTTAAGTATCTGTCGGCAGATAGAAAGGCTGTATCGTGCGGGTTGTCTTTGTATTTTTTTCCAGTGAGGTTTTTTGAAAAACTGCCCAGCAAGAAATTTGTTCAGAATTGTCTTCCCCATCAGAATATCCACTTTAATTTTTTTTCACCGAAAGCCAATCTCCATGTACATTGTACCGGGGTCCTTTGGACAGTAAGTAAGTAGAAGCTCAAGGAAGAAAATTTATATTATGTTGATGTGTGCTTTTTCTCTGGGGGAATGCCACCCCTTCAAGGGGGTTGTTATTGGCACACTCAAAATAACTGCAGAAGTCGATAGAGGGATTAATTGGAAGCAAAAAATGTTATATGAATATTTTTTTCTTTAAATCAATATCTTCAGAGCTATTCGCGATTGAAATTGTGGATTTTTCATCTAACTTAAAAAAACTAAAAAATACGCTTTTATTTTAAAATAAACTAAAAAGAAAAAAATAATTTTGAAGCTTTTATTGCTCCAGCCGGTATAGGGAACAACCTACCTTTCGAAATCAGGCAAATAATTAAATTAATGAAGTTATTGGTAAAAATTATAAATATAACTTACTTAAATGTAAAAAAGCGTGCGCATCTTTACCTACATGTATTATTATTTTATTAACACTGGAGCTTTTCGTTAGCGGCCCACGTCCACGGTTATTGTTTTGATTCTGTACGATAAAAAGTAATTGAGTAATCTTGGTTGTAAGTTCGAATGTGAGTGCGAAGACCACCATTCCCGAGCCATTTAAACCTTAAAATCTCAAAAAGTTAGGGTTCAAGACAGTTCAACTTTGCAGGCCTTGTAGCCTTTGAAATTCCCTGCAAATTAAATTGTAGAGCGATTAGATATCTTTAAAATTGAGGAAGTAATCGTTAAAAAACCAATCGCGCTTTCGTTCAAATTGCATGTAAGTTGTATTAATCTCAGTAGCGCTTCAAAGTTGGTTGAAATTGTAGCCGGTAGGTACTGACGGAGCTTCACCCGAACATTTAAAAAATTGAGACGGGTCCAGAACTTGTCAGCTTTTCTGGAACAGATGCGGTATCAATCTTTTGTAAAGGCTACCACTAAAGGTAGAAACAGAATGGCACGCAGACCGTGGCGGAGTCCGCCGCTCAGAGAGTTTCCCATACATTTAATTTGTCCGCGCCGCCTGGGGAGAAATTAAATGTATGGGAAACTCTCTGAGCGGCGGACTCCGCCACGGTCTCCGTGCCATTCTGTTTCTACCTTAAGTGCAGCGCTGTAAGACTAGCATCCAGCGACTGATCAAGAGTTCTGACCGCCCTAGGCTAATTATGAGCACGCGCCTCCGCCATGTGTGTTACGGACGGCCTAAAAAGTAGTAAGTGAGTAGAGTAGTAGTGTCTGACATGACATTCAACCTTAGGGTGGCAAGCCATTGTTTAAGCTGACCGTATATAAAGGCAAAGTAACTCACGCATTATAAGAACAAAATCATGACAAGTGACTGCAGGCTACCAAGTAGAAAACCAAATCCATGTCGTGTTTGGCCGCATGACTTGTATTGGCTTAGTTTCTATAGACAACTTTAAATTTTTTAAATATTTACACCTCTGTTATTGTTAAAAAAAAGAGGAGAGGCATCATACAAGTGAAACATTTTTGCAACTGATTAATGATTTATTTTATAGTAATTAAGTTATTATTATTAGTAATTAAGTTTATTATTATTAGTTTATACAAAAGTCCTTTTTCGTGCTTTAGCGTTTGCAAATCTTTCCACAATTTTTTCAAATTTAATAGTTTGTAAAAAATCACTTTCTATGTACATTAGCGAGAGCGCTGCAAGTTTTTGCTGGCGGAGTGTGGAGCGCAAGTAATTTTTCACTCTTTTAAGTGCTGAAAAAGACCTTTCGCCGCTGCAGTTGGTAGCGCTCATTGTCAAAAAAATTCTTAATATTATCTCCACATTCGGGAACATGCATGAAATATTATTAATACTTTTTATTAACTGCAACAAACCCTTTGGGGTTCTGGGAGAAATAGAATGCTCGGCATCGGTGTCAGATTTTAAAAACTGCGCCAAATGGACGCATTCTTCTGCAAAGGTTTCTTCTAAATCAGTGGCTATACAGTATTGGCCAATACTAAAGCACCCCCTTCAATATTTCACATATTTTCCCGATATTAGCAGCTTTTTACCGGGTGTTCGACTTAATAATCCAGCTTTTACAGGTCTTCGTCGGATTGTTCTCTGGCTTATTCCATCGTTGAAATCTTTTTAGGAAGTTGTGCTGAGGATATATCAGTATTTGAAGATGGCCCTTTTAGCAAAGAGTCCTCCCTATTATATGTTTTTTTCGGTCTTCCGCCAGAATGAAAACGTGAAACCCGGCCCGTTGCCTCGTACATTTTTATCATTCACGATATTACTGACCGTTAATCATTTAGAACCTAAAGTTTAGGCAGTCGCTATGGTATACTTTCCATTAAATTGAGGGGTTGCTTTAGTTTTGTCCACTGGTACAATAGTTTACCATTTCATTGTAGGTATAGTTTGAATTGTAAGACTGGAGTATTTATATTACAATTTTTGAATTTTTTTATATTTTAGATATATAAATAAATATTAAGATATAAATTTACTAATATTGGATAGTTGTTTTTATTAAGTTTTTATCAAAATAATGAAAAATTTATGAAATATTGAGGGGGATGCTTTAGTATTGGCCAATACTATAGTTGTTTTAACTCCTTTGCTTTGCTTCTAATAAATTCACTGTCGTTTAGTTCATGCAGTTTCCATAAGAAACCAAAGTTTGTGTTTACGGTATTATGAATAATTTACCGGTTTTTTAAGTGCACTTTAAGACAATCAATAGCTGCATAATAATTATTAACGATGAAATATCGTCTCCCTTCTAACTCAATGTGCCCCGTTTTAACTTCATCAAAATGAAATTTTGGTTTCTTTCTTCTTCTTACATCTTTTTTGTATGTGGTCACTTCGCATCTCTTGATTGCCTCTGATTCAAATTTTCGAGCTCTATTTCGTCACGCAACGTATCAATGTCTCATAAAGAGTAACAACGTTAGATAAATCAACAGAACTTGCTTGTAGCTGTGCACTAACGATTTGAAACTTTACGAGCACAGAGTTCCAAAAGCACAACATTATTGTAATTTCTAGAGTTTTAACTTTTTCTAATATTTGTTTTGCTTCTATTTTGGTCTCTTTTCTTTGATTTTCGTCTTCGCAAATAGAGTTTAATGTTTATGAGTTTAGTAGCCCCCTCCCCCGATCCTCGCCTTAGCCTAAGGGTTAATCAGGCCCTGCTAGCATCCCTTGTACCGACCGTTGATGGTCTGAATGAGCACATTAAGAGAGTTTATTTACAAACCCCGATGTGGCTTGGAAACAAAAATATTCGACCAACTGAATGACAATGTATTGCAACCAAAGAAAATGCTAAATATTCATGCACCAGAGGAGCTTAAAAAATGGTAATTGTAAAAAAGGATGCGGCGCAGCTTGTTGGTGTCGAAAAGTTTGGCTTTTTTGTAACATAACATGCGGCGAATAGCGGTAAGACCTATGGGGTGCGACAGCGAGCGAGATCTAACCTCTGCTGGAAGGATGGCGTAGACCAGGACGCTCAGAGCTTAGGGATGCCAAACTGGATGACATCGGCTCAGAATCGGGACCGGCGGAGAGAACATTGCGAGAGGCTAGGACCGGATCCGATTGTAGAGCCGTTAAAACAGAAGAAGAAGACATCCGGCAAATGCTCCGACAGCAGATGTCAAAATTGTCCGCCAATAACGGATCAGGAAGATGATTTTGGTAGTGATGATAAATTACTATTGGAGCACTCAAAAATGGCTGTGAAGACTTTAAAATTTTTTTGGAGAGATTTTGGCTTGGAGCCGTAATTCGCCACACACCCCCACCAATCCCCCCCCTCTACAAAAATATATCTCCCTCGTCTTGAAATTACAAGTGTAAACCAAGAGGGAACTTTGATTTATCATAAATGCACCATTAACAAATTTTAAACTGTTAAGAACTAATTTTTTGTGAATTTAATCATAAATTACATTCCAGTAAATGCAAGAAACATATTTAAACATGATTTAATCGGAATATTGCTTAAAACTATTGTTTTTAAATTTTTGGTCAAAAGGGGTAGTTTTCACCTACTAAAAACAAAAAGCACACATTAGGAACAGCTTTCAAAGTTTTCAAAACACGTTATTTTAACTATTTGTTTACAGGAAAACAACTGCACATAGAAGGCTAAAAATTCATGTTTATGTAGTCCCGGCAATGCACAAAAAATTTCAACAAGATCGGTTTATTAGTTTTTGAGCAATTAACCATCTAGTTTTTTTAACCTTAATTAACAATGCTGCCATTTTTTGTAATACCCTTGACACACTGCAAAAACGAATTAGCATTCTTCCAACTTCATTGGCTTTCAATGATCATTCGTTTTAGTAGTTGTCGATTAGTCGTTTAGTTGTATACAATGCACCGTACTGTTTGTTTTAAAAATTCTAATATCTGAATGACAGTAATGTATTTCAGTTGGAAATTTTACTGGAAAGTTCATGGAAAGTTGTTCGATAATTTCCCAATTTCACTTCCATCTTCATTGAATGAAGTTATTTCTACTTCATTCGATTGAATGACGAATGAAGTTGTCGAATGAACATTGGACATGACAATCTGGGCACGAATGATCATTCATAGCCGAATGATACTTCAATGTTCATTCGATGCTGTAGTGTGTCAAGGGTATTAGACCAGTCTACAATTGGGAAACTCATTTAAAAAACTTAAGAAACAATTGAAAATGAAATCCCATTGGAATTTTTGAAAAATCGCAATTTTGATCGATTTTATAAGGTTTTTTAGGAACGTACCTATTTATACGCGACATAAATAAACAAATATGAAAAGGTATGTGCCTAAAAAGCCTCATAAAATTGATCAAAATTGCGATTTTACACTAAATGGTAGCAGGAACGGAGATATAGAAAGAAATATAAAAGAAAACCTAAAACGAAGCGATTCCAACAATAATCTCGCCTAAGGGCCAAAATTGCAATGAAAATGCCTCACCGACTAACCTATTAGGAACTAGCGGCTACCGGTGAAAACAAGCAAATGGCCCCCGAACCGACCAAAAAAATTTGACGGTTCATCTGCCAAACACCCTGTAGAAACAGTAAAAACGGTAGAAACGGCAGAAATACGTTTTCAAAATAATATGAAGAACATCTATATATAATTCAATAAAAAAACGCTGTACAGGACAGTTATCCACAGTTCTACTGGCCAGACACCTGCAAAGATGATTTTCGGGAAACAGATTACAATGCCAAGTGATTTAAATTTGGGAATCGCCCAACAGGATGAAGACCCACTACGATCAAGGGCGAACGGATCTAGATTTAAGGAAGGCAATTGAGTCTAGCTATATAATCCTATAAAAAAGGTAAATCGCCAAAACTTCAGAGGAAATGGAACGGCCGCTCCACGGTCATCACGAGGTTAAACGATGTCATCTATCGCATCCAAAAAGGTCCGAGCGGAAGGAAGCTGAGTTCGGACGAACACTAAGTAAGAAGGGGGCAGTAAAACCGAAAAGAGAAAGTTAAAATTCCAATTCAGCGAGAAGTTTCAAGTTCAGAGGCACCTGATTACATACATAACGCAGTGTCACATCTCAATTTAGTACGGTTGTTCTAACTGAACCGCAAAGAAGAGGAAGGAGGAGGCCATGTGTGCAAGAAGTTTTGTTTAGAAATTAAAGCTGTTAAAAGGAAACAAATTGTTCCAATTAATCCCTGACGAATCCGATAACTAAAGATGCCACGAATATTCGGCAGCTATTCGGTATTCGGCAATTTTTTTTAATATTCGGTATTCGGTATTCGGCCGAATAATGTGGACTATTCGGCCGAATACCGAATACCAAATCATAAAAAAAAACAGACATATCACTCAAAATTAAATGTATTTTAAACAAAAATTACAAAACTTGTAAGTTGTGATGAATAAAAACAAGTTTTTCAACATTTGTTGATAGCAAACGATTGCGCTTCTCCTCCTAAATAATACCTGCTTCAGAAAATAGCCTCTTACTACTATACACACTACTGCCAGGAGACGATAGATAAATCTTTGCAAATATTTTAAGATAGTTGAATATTGTTTTGCGTTTCTGGCCACCGCTTGTAAGGGTCTGCCGTCCGATTTATGCGAATTGTTTTCAAATAAAAATCCATCTGATTTGCAATAGCACTCTTCTACACATCCTCATTATTACTTCGTAGCGGCTTGCTCAAAACAGTTCCAGAAACTGTCATGTATTTCAATGGTCTTATCATTTTCATTGGTGTTTTCTTACCAGTTATTTTCAGAGCTTCTACAAGAATTTTTTGTCTTGCTCTTTCAGTTTGAACTAATCCCAGGAAACTTTGCCGAAGTCAAGTGGCTTGAAACCGTCGGCAATTGTTTAACACAGGAAATATGATTGTAGTGGTAAGATCAGGCGGAATTAGGGGCTCGTTCGCAAAAGCAGGTGGAACCAGTTTTGATGCCACTTTTCCCATTTATAATAAATCGTCTATCCTCGAAATACCTTCTTCATTTATTGGGGGGGCAATTTTTTGTTCGTCTATGGATAACCTATCCACATCCGGCCGATTTGTCACTCTTCGTAGTACATCCTGTACATTTTAAGACAATTGATTTCAGGAGTAATCCCCAGTCTCTCGTCGAAGCTTTCACGCACTTTCTTTTTTATCAATTTTTTCAGATTTGTTGTTTTTTTCTTTATACCTTTTTCCTACAGCGGACTGTGTGTAACATAAATAAAACTCTTCTCTTTATATTAAATAATATCTTCGTTAAATAAAAACTTCCACGTTATAAGCAAACACAAACTTTATTTAATCATATTCAATATTTCTGGTTCAATATTTATTTCTAATTATTATTCACACACCTTTCAACTAAATGTTTCCTCGAACATACATATATTCACCGACCGATAATTTATTATTGTTAAAACTGCACTGTTATCCTTATTTCTCAACTAGAGATTTTTGAACATCCAACATTTGTTTTCTATTTGTACATAATTTTAGTTAAATCTTTATAATCCTTTATTACATTTTGTCACAACACATCGAAAAAACACTCGCCGGTTACACCGATTAGAACAAAAAACTGTTTAGAAAATTAACCACCCACCAGCGGTCGTAGTTAAAGCAACACACCGTAAAACCACCCGCTGGCGGTGACGATTAGAACAACACTCAACTTTTTTAAATTTCCACCCGCCGGTGGTGACAAGGAAAAATTCCAAACGCCAGGTATATCAAGCTAGCTGGCCAAAGAGTCGTGCCACACACGTGTCTAGGTTTATAATTTGTCGCTAATTTGTCGCTAATTTGTTACGTCAAAAAAAATTTTGTCGCTCATCTCATTGTTTAGAAAATGATGAAAACGCTAGCTTGATATCAAGCTAGCTAGCCACACACTGTATCTTTCCAACTAAGCAAGATAACAAAAAGGCATTGGTGCAGTAATTTGTCGCTAATTTGCCGCTGAAAGGATCACGTAATACCGATTTTGTCGCCGGTTTTTTAAGGAGCCAGAAGGTGATTATTACCGATCGGCGTATCAAGGTGGCTGGCCAACGTGCGTTTCTTCCATTCCAAAGGAGATAGCAAAAAGGCATTGGTGCAGTAATTTGTCGCTGAAAGGATCACGTAATACCGATTTTGTCGCCGGTTTTTTAGGGAGCCAGAAGGCGATTATTACCGATCGGCCTATCAAGGTGGCTGGCCAACGTGCGTTTCTTCCATTCAAAAGGAGATAACCAAACAGGGTTTGCGCCGTAATTTGTCGCTAGTTTGTTGCTGGAAGAATAGCGTAATTTCCATTTTGTTGGTAGCGGTAAGAAGGTAAATGAACATCTATAAACAAACATCCACACAGACCCAGACACAAATCTTTTTATTTTTATCCAAAACCCGTTTCGTTTTATAAAATTTTACGATCTTTAAGAATTTTTGACAAAAAATAACTTGAAACAACGGTTTTGTGATACAACCCCCTTAACTTGACATAACTGGCGATGCAAACATATCCTTAAAAGATTACTTACTCGATTAATTAAAATAAATGCAGCCGATACAATTCAGTAAACAGAAAATATTAAATCTCGTATAGAAAAAATATATAGTTCAGAAAACAAACAAGCACGGCTACGCTTTCTGGCCAACAAGATTAATACCGAATTAGGGGAATCAGCTTCATTTACCTTCCTACCGCTACCAACAAAATGGAAATTACGCTATTCTTCCAGCAACAAACTAGCGACAAATTATGGCGCAAACCCTGTTTGGTTATCTCCTTTTGAAAGAGAGAAACGCACGTTGGCCAGCCACCTTGATACGCCGCTCGGTAATAATCGCCTTCTGGCTCCTTTAAAAACCGGCGACAAAATCGGTATTACGTGATCCTTTCAGCGACAAATTAGCGACAAATTACTGCACCAATGCCTTTTTGTTATCTCCTTTGGAATGGAAGAAACGCACGTTGGCCAGCCACCTTGATAGGCCGATCGGTAATAATAGCCTTCTGGCTCCTTTAAAAACCGGCGACAAAATCAGTATTACGTGATCCTTTCAGCGACAAATTAGCGACAAATTACTGCACCAATGCCTTTTTGTTATCTCCTTTGGAATGGAAGAAACGCACGTTGGCCAGCCACCTTGATACGCCGATCGGTAATAATCACCTTCTGGCTCCTTAAAAAACCTGCGACAAAATCGGTATTACGTGATCGTTTCAGCGACAAATTAGCGACAAATTACTGCACCAATGCCTTTTTGTTATCTTGCTTAGTTGGAAAGATACACTGTGTGGCTAGCTAGCTTGATATCAAGCTAGCGTTTTCATCATTTTCTAAACAATGAGATGAGCGACAAAATTTTTTTTGACGTAACAAATTAGCGACAAATTATAAACCTAGACACGTGTGTGGCACGACTCTTTGGCCAGCTAGCTTGATATACCTCCAAACGCCGGGGAAACGCGCCCTTGAACTTTATTAGAATGGCACCTGCGCAACTTGCTTACAGCGCGCTTCTCACGCGACTTGTATTTTTCAATTAAATCGTGAATTTTAAAAACAGATAAAGAAAATAAAACAACCGTCAGAAATTAACAGAAGAAACACTATCGAAAACTTTTCCCAATATTCACAACAACAAACAATAAAAACTCAACTTTATTTTTTTTATATTAGAAAAAAGCTTTATTTAACCAAACGAATTTAAGTACCTTCCGAGTTGGTGGTTTATTACTAACTACTTGTACATCATTTTATAAGACATTTCTTACATCTAATTTTAATATAATAAAGATCATAAAAAGTGCATCTAAGCATTTTGATGAGAACCTTGAATTCTATTCTCGACTTACGAGAATGATTCTCACGATTTTCTTGAGCTTTTTTAATCTTATTTTGTTTTTTATTTTGACGGTGTCATTTTCCGTCTGGTGAAAATTCCTGATGCCCTTTACCAGGCCATAGGTTTTGGTCTGGATGGTATTTCATACACATCCGGTGCATCTTTATTTTGCAACATTGTCATATCTATAACTTCTCCCCTCTTTAATTCTGAAGTCTCCGACTTCAAGTTTATTACATTAATTTTTCCTTTTTTTATTTTTCCAAAGCATATATAAAATAATACATAATATAAACATTGTTAACAAAATAATAGTACTTACACTAGTTCCGTATACCATATTCTTATGATACTTAATTTCAGATATCTCCTTTATATTATCTATATTGTCTAAAATAATTTTGTTAAAATCTATTGGTTTTATTAAGGTTAAATTATTTTCTTTAGCTGGATAATAGTATTTATCTAGAAATGAGACTTTTTTATTATAAAATATATTATTACTTATTTTTAACGAGCAATTGTTAAAATTTATTAAATAGTTACCAGTTAATTTGAACAATCTCTGATCGCAATTATGAACTATGGTTTCATTATAAGTATTCTTTATAAAAAATAAATTTTTAAAAACCGACTTCAGAAAAACCGAAAATAATGCACAAAAAACCAAAAATAATGCACAAAAAAGGATAAAATAATTGTTTGAAATTCTTTACAACATTAATCCAATCAGAATGGATTTAATAAGAAGAATCACTGAAGACGGTGCCAGGTAGTAGTTGACTTTCATTGCATTAAGGGGTCTTTCTGGTTACAAATTTTCAAAAAATTGAAAAATTTTTTTTTACGCATTTTGCTAATAAATATATTCAAAAACATGATACAAAAGGTTTTAGAGCGATATCGTAATTCTAAAATTATTTTTGAACGTATACAGTGAGACGCTGTGAGAAAGAATTTTCGACGCTCGGCTGTGTTTCGATAATCTCGACTCCCCCCTTTTTAACATCTGCTTCGATCTGATTCACTCTATACTATGAAGTATTATATTATACCCTGCAAACGTTTCGATTTATGCTGCAAGAGAAGTATGAGCAGGAGGAAGGACTTATTTACGGCCCGGGCATGGCAGATTAAAAAGGTATATAGTTTTTCTTTAAAATTTTTTTTAACAAAACTTCAAACGCGATTATCTAGAAACTATGTTTTTTAAGGTGGCGGGCACGATTTAAGAAAAACTACTTGACCAATTGTTCTGATTTTTGAATATGTTATTGTACACATTTATGGCTATCGCATGAACCAGAATCGTTTTAATTGGTAAAAAATTGTCCGATTTTCAGCCGATTTTCCACCCTAAAAAATTGGTTTTTTCGAAAAATGGCCGCCATTTTTTTATATTTTGACAAAAACAAATTATTCTGGTTCATGCCATAGCCACTTCAACAAGGAATAATTTGCCTTTTTTTTGTTTTTTCAGATCATCCATTCGCCCAAAATCATGCCCGCCATCATTTTTTGATGTTTTTTTAAAAAAATCCGTATGTCAACAAAAAAAATTTTTAAAATCAAAAAAAATCTTTTTTGTAATACTGTTTTGTCAATAAACATACCTACAAATTTTCAAAACGATATCTCTCTTCTTTCTATGAAAAAAAAAATGTTTAAAAAATTTTTTTTTTTGAAAATGTAACCAGAAAGACCCCTTAACTATTGCTGCGAAAATTGTATTCATTTCTTTGTTAGGCTTATGCCCTTAATACATCACCCCGAAAACAGGTGTTGGCACCGTCTTCAAAAGTGATTCTTCTTATTAAATCCATTCTGATTGGATTAATGTTGTAAAGAATTTCAAACAATTATTTTATCCTTTTTTGTGCATTATTTTTGGTTTTTTGTGCATTATTTTCGGTTTTTCTGAAGTCGGTTTTTAAAAATTTATTTTATTTCGTACTTTTTAGTCCGTTAATTTTTTTCGGGGGCCATATAAAAAAAATTATTTATTACGAGAAGTATGACACTCAGCCGCGCGCCGTCGAAAAGAATTGAGGCAGTAGCTAAATAGTTTTTGCAGTAATCTATTTGCGTATTTTCGGAACAATTTAAAAAAAAACTTATTTAATATGAAACAAAATTCCCCAAAGGAAATTAAAAAGAAATATTTATTGTGTCGATTGAAAAAAGAATTGCTCCAGGTCAAACAATCGAACTCGCAACCTCCAGGACGAGAGGCAAGCCTCTCAGTCGTTGTGCTACGGGAGATTGTTACAACAAGATGGCTAAATACGTAAATGAAGCTTTTCAGAAACTGCTTTAAATAGAATTTCATTCCAAAGGAATACTCTCTTCTCTACAGTCTGCATGAGTAGAGTATGCATGAAATTGCTCACCGAAGAGTTTGTAATTCTTTACAACATTAATCCAATCAGAATGGATTTTAGAAAGAGAAAAAAAGAAAAAAAGTCGAACTACCCTCCGGGGTTTGAACCCGCAATTTTTATTTGCAGGTCAACGCCTTTGCCGATTCATCCACCGGCCCCTTCTCGAGCACGCGACAATAAAGTAATTTGTTCGCTGCCTTTGAAAATACTTCTATCCGTTCAAGGTGTACTAATTTTACCAGTTTTTTACGCCTACCTTCGAACTCCTTTATCAGAATTTAAAAAAAATTGTACGGGACCACCGTGGGAAACTACCCTTTCAAACAAAAAAGAAAAAAAGCAAAAAAGTCATTGCGTTACAAAGTTATGCGTGAACAGGACCAAAAAATACCTACGCGTCGAATTGATAACCTCCTCCTTTTTTGAAGTCGGTTAAAAATGGTCTCTTCATCTAATTCTTCAATACTTGTAATATTATTATACGCTAAATTACATGAGTTTTTGAAAATACAGTGTTGACTTAAGTTTAAGTCTTTAAGTAAGGTGTCTTTTTCGTATTTGAAGGAATTATTATTTATTTCGACTATTAATTCATCTGAGTTATTGATTTCTAAGTATTCTGAGTTAGTAACGGATTTAATTAATTGTAATTCTGTTAATATATAAGTTCTTGGTATTTTGCATTGCAAAGATTAAAAATCGGTTTTTATGTTCCATAACTCCAGCTTTTAAAAGTTTTAATTTATGAAAATCTACATGATATGTTTCTAAATCTTCAAGTGTCAATATGCTAGGATGTATAATATTGTTTTTTATTGCCATTATATTATCTAAGATTTGGTTTATTCTATTCTCAAAATATCTAAGTTTGGTTTCCTGGTCCAAAAACATAATTTTGTAACTTAATTGTTGTATGTTATTATTGGTAACGTTAATTTCGTTCATAACTTTATGCCTGTCATTCTCGATCAATGTCTTTAAGTCCGTCATGGTTTTGTTGTAATGTTCGTTTATTCTAATCTGTTGGTTTAAGTTAGTAATAGCCTTATGGTTATTGTTCTCGACAATTTGTAAATGTTGTGTTATTTCTTCTCTATCTGTATCGTCCATGGTCCCGAATAACCAATTTGAAGTTCTACCTATTATATTTATTAGTCCTCCTCTTCTTTTTCGAATTGGAGCTGGATTTCTAATTGTTTTAAGTTTACTTTTTATAATTCTGATCTCACTGTATAATGCTTTTCTATCTTCTAAGTTTAAATAAGCTATATTGTTTTGCAATTTTTGTAATATTCCTTCCATTTCTACTGGATCTATTATATGTAAGATTGTATCTGTGCTATTAGCTATTTCTACCTGTTGCATTCGTATTTTAACATAGCCAGTTTCTTCATTAATTCGATGAACCTGCAACCGCCCTTGTACTGTTGAAATCAGTAGTATTAATATCGTTGTTACCTGAAAATTTTGCCTTTCGTTTAATATTGCATGGATGTACATTTTGTAAAGGGTATTTTCTAAAATATGGTTCATTTTTGTGCCTAACTCTTTTATAATTCTTTATAAAACCGTCGTTTCTAGTTTCTATATAATTTTCCCTGTTTTTATTTAATTTAGTAATATACTTACTCTTTTTCTTACTTATTTTTTCTATTAGTAATGAAGTATCATTTAATTTGCTTGCTTCCCTCGGAGTCATTTCAATGGTGGTGTGATACCTATCATTATAATTACCTATAGATCTCTGTATTTTTTGCTCTGTGGAAATATCTTCATCGATTGCTTGGATTTTCTCTATTAGAGTAGAATGCAATCTTTCTACGTCAGCATTTCCAGTATGGCTATTTGGTTTTGTCCAATGGACCTCTATTTCCTTTTCTTGTAGGTACCTCTTAATTTGCTCGGATTTGAACTCGTTGTCCATTATAATTTTTCTAGGTTTACCAAATGTGGCTAAATATCCCTCCAATATCGCTATTTTCTTTACCCAGTTTCTATCGTTAATTAGATAGGCTACAGCAAATTTTGTTAATTTATCTATAATAGTGATAAACGTTTGTTTTGTATAATGAAAAGTATCCAGGTGAATGATGTCATTTCCTTTAGTTGGTGTTTCGGTTATAGCTAAGGCAGGTTTGATGGGATTTCGGTCATACTTAATCCCTTGACACTTTTCGCAATTATTGATAATCAGTTGTAGATATATGTTCTTGAAGTTTTGGATAATAGATCTTATCTTTTAAAGTTTTGTAAGTTTCATTAATGCCACTATGTAAAGATTCTCTAGTGTGATATAGAGAAATTTGTTTGTGACACTGCTGTTCATTTTCTATTTCCTGTGCCCTTTTGGTAGCTTTTATAAATTTTACTCTTTTATCTCCTGAAAAAAGTCTAATAATAATTTGTTGTATTTTATTATAGTCTCCGTCTTCTACCTCCGAATATATCCCAATATGACCTGAATTTATAAATCGCTTTAATATATCTACGATTACCGCTTCTTCATTTTGTGGGTTAATTTGAATTATTCTCCTCCCATATTTTAAATCCATTTCTTGATTTGGATGATAGGTCAAAATTAATTGTGTTTTATATTTATTTACAATATCTTCTTTTATACCGATATGGTCAAGTAGTTGTTCCTCTGACGAATGAGCTGTTTCAGATAGGTCCATATTAGATTCACTACTGTTTTGCTCATTAATGCGAGGACTGTTTTCAATCCTACTTAGGAAATCTGCAACCTTGTTTTCTTTTCCTTGAAGGTATTCTATATCGAAGTTATATTCCTGCAGCTTTAATATCCACCGTTGATTTCGCTGAGAAAATTCTTTTCCTTTATACTTGGCGTTCATATATTTTATAGGTGCATGATCTGTTATGATTTTAAATTTTTGCCCATATAAATATGGTCTAAAATAAGTTACAACGTACACAATAGCAAGAAATTCTTTGTCCGTTACGCTATAATTTCTCTCGTGATTATTTAGCGTTCGGGATACATAACATACTGGATGACCGTCTTGTGAAAGAACTGCTCCAATAGCGAAGTCGCTAGCATCGGTAATGACTGTAAATTTTTTTTCATAATTCGGAAATTTCAAAATTGGATGGGATGATATTAGAAGTTTCAGTTTCTCAAAAGCTGCAATATATTGGGGATCGTTAATATTTATTTTTATATCTTTTTTCAAGTATTTTATAAGTGGATGTGCCACTTTGGCATAGTCCTTAACGAATTTTCTGTAAAACCCTGTCATACCTAGGAAACTTTTTAATTGTTTTTCAGTTTTGGGTAAATCTACTCTCAAGATGTCTTGTACTTTATTGGGGTTGGGCTTCATTCCGTCCATTGTCAATATATGCCCCAAAAACTCCGTTTCATGCTTCATAAAGCTGCATTTGTCAGCTTGTATTTTCAAATTATGTTCAACTAATCGCTGGAAGATTTTATTTAAGGAGTTAAGGTGCTCCTCAAGGGTCGTCGAGAAAATAAGGATATCGTCTAGATATACCACGCAAATTTTATTTGATGTATTCTCTTAGTATGTTATTTATCAACCGCTGAAAAGTGGCGGGGGCATTTTTTAATCCAAACGGCATTCTTACGAATTCGTACAAGCCGGATGGGGTTATGAAGGCCGTTTTTTCCATATCTTTTTGGGCTATTAGTATTTGATGGTAACCTTTTGCGAGGTCTAGTGAACTGAAGTATTGCGCTTTCCCCAACTTGTCTAATATACTATCTATATTAGGAAGTGGGTACTTATCATCTATCGTTATCTCATTCAATTTCCGATAGTCAACTACTATTCGGTATTTTTGAACTCCGGAATTGTCTTTTTTCTTCGGGATAACGATTATTGGTGAACAATACCTACTGTTACTTTTTCGAATTATTCCGTTTCTCTCCATTTCTTCCATCTGAGTCCTCACTTCGGCTTCATGCTGAGGTGGGTAACGGTATAATTTCGAATTTATCTGTTCACTAGTCGTTGTCCTAATTTCGTGTACTATACTTGTTGTATTAGTGAGTTTATCCCCTTCTTTATATATTAATTTTTTATATTTATCTAAAAGTTTCATTATTCCTGATTTTTCTTCTACGTTTAAATGGTTTAATTCTATGTTCCCCAAATCACCCTCTCCTAAAGCATTTACTTGGTTTTCCACGGTTTTGTTAAGAAATGGTATAATTGTGTTGTTACTAAGTACCAACTCTTTATTTTTTATATGAATATACTCAACATATAGGTCAATAAAATCCATCCCTATCAAAAAATCAAAAGTTTTCGCTGTATCCATTTTTATCCATCGCATTTTGGCATTACGAGGTTGTTTGAACTCTTCAGGACACTTGGTTTTTACACATTCCGTATTTGCTTGAACCTGTCTTTCTATAGTATTTATACGAACAGCTCCTCCCTCTATTTTTTCATAAAATTCCTCTGTTACTTTTCGCGAATTTAATAAACTTATGGTGGACCCTGGATCCACGAAGGCAACAAATTTTTTATTTTCTATTGTTATTATAATATAAATTTTTCTTTTTTCCGAGGCTAGTTTATAAAAAACTCGTCTTCCATTAAATGATTTACTTCATTTGTGTTACTGAGGGAGTCGACCTCCATCGGTTGTACATTATTATTAATATTATTTCTATTAAAGGGATATTTATTAAATTGCCTACTACTAGAAGGATTAAAACCAGATTGCCCAGAGTAATTAAAATTATGTCGAGTCTGCCCATTATTGTGGTTAAAACCGTTTTGTCTTACCTGTCCCGAGTCGTTAACGTTATTATTATGTTGTTTAATTTGACCAAAATTTCTATTATTGTTACTTTTAAAATTATGATTTTGTCTTTGGATATTGTGCTTTGGATGCCTTTCTTTGATTACATTACTACTATGTCGACACCATTTTAAATTAAATTGATCTTCACCGATATATTTATTAATGATAATTCTAATTTCTTCCAAAGTAAACTTATGTCTTAATTCTGCGGCCAATGAACCTGCCGTAAATTCTTTTATTTTTAATATCAACATACTACTCAAATTATTTATAAGTTGGCTTTGGAATTCACTAAAAATGGCACATTCTGATATATAATCTACAATCACTCTAATTTTGTCCATTAATTCTGTAATGGTACTTACTTTGAGAAAACTTATTTCTTGCATAATTTGACCTTGGTCCCTCGATGGTTTGTACTGCAACTTCAACTTTGTTTTGCATTATATCCAGATTAGGGGTGGTGACGATTCCAGGTAGTTTTTTGCTGGTCCTAATATTTTTTCATTGTAGATTATTGTGTAAGCCTGATGAGCCTGGTTTCCAAAGTCTGCCAGTGCTCGGTCCACTGCTGCTATAAACGCTGGTAAGGTTCCAGGTCTTCCTTCAAATGTTTGAAGATATTTTAGGTCTTTTTCAATTCGTCTCCTTGGAGTTAGTTGTTGTTGCTGTCGATTTAAAATATCGGTAAGAGCAACAATGCATTGCTCCATGATATTTGGCTCTGGTTGATATTGTGGTTGCTGTGGTTGGGCCATTTTATGTTGGTCGATAATTCGGTTTCTCTGATTTCTTCTTTCCAGGGTTTAGCTGTCGTTTCTTCGCGATTCACTAAATTGTGGTTTAAATCACTTTGTCTCAAACTTTTTTCACCCTTTGTTTTTGTTTTAAAACTTTCGATTAAAACACTTTAAAAATTGGTTATATATATTTTTTTTCTTTTATCTCGTTCGAATCACTGGATCCTAATTCTTCTGAACAGAATCTAACCGACTGCGCCACTTGTATTTTTCAATTAAATCGTGAATTTAAAAAACAGATAAAGAAAATAAAACAACCGTCAGAAATTAACAGAAGAAACACTATCGA
Source organism: Thereva nobilitata (assembly GCA_963855945.1). Lineage (NCBI taxonomy): Eukaryota > Metazoa > Arthropoda > Insecta > Diptera > Therevidae > Thereva > Thereva nobilitata. Next base: position 61,591,906 of record OY979697.1, read on the forward strand.
AAACTTTTCCCAATATTCACAACAACAAACAATAAAAACTCAACTTTATTTTTTTTATATTAGAAAAAAGCTTTATTTAACCAAACGAATTTAAGTACCTTCCGAGTTGGTGGTTTATTACTAACTACTTGTACATCATTTTATAAGACATTTCTTACATCTAATTTTAATATAATAAAGATCATAAAAAGTGCATCTAAGCATTTTGATGAGAACCTTGAATTCTATTCTCGACTTACGAGAATGATTCTCACGATTTTCTTGAGCTTTTTTAATCTTATTTTGTTTTTTATTTTGACGGTGTCATTTTCCGTCTGGGGAAAATTCCTGATGCCCTTTACCAGGCCATAGGTTTTGGTCTGGATGGTATTTCATACACATCCGGTGCATCTTTATTTTGCAACATTGTCATATCTATAACTCGCGGCGCATTGCAAGTTGCGCGAAAATTATCATTTGGGGTGGCTCAAGTTTCGTCTTGAAACTTTGGTTCAGGGCCGTTTCCCATGGAAAATTTACCGACGTATGTAAAAATGGATAAGTATATTTTAGGAATGTTAATTTTTAAGAAATTGTCCCTTCTGGGATTTTTTACATAACATTCCTTCCCCCCTAGAGCAAGAGAATCGCTACCGAGTAGAGAGATTCTCGAACTCGAAGGAAATGAGGGGATGAAGGAGGTTAGGCCGGGCGGGCGTACCCAGTACTTGAAGGGAGTACTATTTTTTATGGGGGAAAAAAACTGGGCAATCATGCGGCAAGGTCATTTGCATTGTACAAAAGGTTAGTTTGGAGTTCTTGGATCGAACCGTATGGATCAGTAACAGTGTACATCTGTATGTGGGGTAGCCTAGTAACATTAGCTGTTGAGGGAGGATCTGCCCATGAGTGGTCGTCCAACACGGCGTTTTACGAAATAAAACGGGCTTGGGTATTCTAAAGTGGCGTTTTATTTTCGTAAAACGGCTTTAAACGTTTGTTGTAGACGTCACTAATTTCCTGTTTCGTACTATGACAGCTTTTGGTTGGACCAGATGAGGCGTGTAGGGGTGTTCTTGACGTTGAAGACACCTTTGAGGAGTTTATGGTCGGTATAGACCTTGAATTTGCGCCCCTTAAATGACACTAGAAGGGCCTCACTTCTGGCGTCCGTTGTGAGATTGAACGGTCAGCTGAAATCGGCGTATGAGTAGTGGAGGGGGACTAGGGAGGACTTGATTGCCTGAAATGCTTCTTCGCATTTAGAGGTCCCGAGGAATTTAATGCATTTTCGTAGTATATTTGTTAAGAGGCGGACTCTTTTGGAGAAATTAGGTATGTTTCTGTAGTAGTTAGCAAGGCCTAGGAAAGACTGCACTTGTCTAACTGTACGGGGCGCTGGGAAGGTTTGAACGCACTTCGTTTTCCACACCCCAGTAGGGCTCCTTCTTCTGAGCCTATGTGATCCAGTAATTTTTTTTTTGAGGGGGCTGACATTTTTCCGGTGCTAGTTTGAGGTTGTTTTTCCTCAGCCGGTCAAAGGTTCTTCGTAATTCACTGTTACGGTCCTCATCTAGATAGGCGCAACATTTGAGGCCTTGCAGGCCTGTGAGGACATAATTCATAAACCGTTTTTTCTCACCATTGGGGCCTGGTTTTTTAGGGACCACTAGAAGGGGTGAGTTCCATTGACTTTTAGTTGGTTGGACAATGTCGTTGTCCAAAATTTCGTTTAATTTCTCATTTGTGATCTGCCTTTGTGTTTTGGGCAGTCTCTTTAATTTTTGATTAATGAGCGTTTCGCGCTCATGATCTTCCGGATCTTGATTATCGGAAAATATGTACCGTAGGTATTGGAGGGAATTGTTTTCTATTTCATTTTTGCCCAACTTTAATTTTGCCCGTTTTCCCTTGCGTATACCATGCGAGATTGCACCATTTTTGGGTATACTTTCGAGCCTTGCTTTAGATGATGATGGGGTCCTGGCGTTCCTGAGACCGACTGGTTCAGAGCCTGAAGGATGCCCACATTCATCGTTGGCAATGGTTAGAGGCTTAGGGTTGTTGTTGGCGGATAAGTGAATGGTAGAGTGTTTTGTTGGGGCGAGCGTGGGAGTTATGCTCGTCAGGACTACTGGTTGGGGGTTAACATTGAGAAGACCGACAGACACTGTTCTTGTACCAGATGGTAAGAGGGCATTGGCGAGGAATATTCCTTCGCTCGGCTCGTATGATTCACAGAGCATTTCCTCCTCTAACCTTAGTGGAATGGGAACCACCATTTGAGACTGGCTTGGTAGGCAAAGGGGTTTTTCCAATGCTACCATTTGTTTTGGGCCTGTAGGGGTCTCAAAGTCATTGGGGTTGTTTTCCAACCTTGACCCATCTTGAAATAGGCAGCTGGTATTCCTCTGTGAGAATACTTGCGAGACACCACCGGGGGTTGTCTCTGCTGCTACGAGCTGAGGTTCCCTGGTTTGGGTTTGCTCCTGCTGCTCTCTGGGTTTCGACTTGGTGGCTTTACTTTGTAGCGGAATTGCTATCTCTACTGTATTGATTTCCGTGTGTTTTTAGATTGGTAACCTCAGCGCTTTTGGCAACTAGTAGTTGAGCATTGCCGTTTAGGCTTATGTCATGTGGAAAGTTGACTAGTGGGGCACTGTTTATGGGCGTCTGAGGTCCTTCGTTCATTTTATTCTTATTATTTATGTTCGAACCGGGACGTCTTGGTTCAGACTGTGAGGAGTTTCTCGATTGTGAGGACTCCCAAAGCTGTCTTTGTTGACAGTCATGCAAGTTGTGGCTGCGCCTTCCGCAAAAGTCACACGTGAAGCGGATATTAAGTACCCTTCGGGTGTTACCGTTTGCCTGATTTGGGCTGTTTGACGGTTGTGGGCGGGGCTGCGGCTGTTGGAGATAGTTTTATTGGTATCGATTACTATTGTTCAAAGGGGGTCCATTACGATTGTATTTAAGGCGCTGCTCTTGGAAGCTATTGGGAAAATTTATTCTTGGGCGATCTGGCGGGCGTTTACAATCGCGCGCTCCGTGATTTGTGGCCCTACAAATGGTACAGAAAGGGGTGTTTTTCCTCTTGATGCAGTCTGCGTATGTGTGTCCCTTGTTCCGGCAGTAACTGCATGAGACTTTCGCCAATGGGTTCCCTTGTGGTATTTGAGGTTCTGACGTTACGGGTGAAGCCTGTGATATTGAAGTATTTTCTGAGGGAACCTGTGAGGGTGGGGCGTAAGTCGGCAGTGTGTTTGGAGAAGAGAATAATGGACTACTAAAGACGGTGTGATGTGGAGTGTTGTAACCGCTAAAGGTGGTGTTGAGTGGAGTGATGGCGGGGTTTGGTCTTGTCTGCGGCGGTATGGGGTTTGGCACTATAATATTCTCTGTGTGTGGGGAAGTAAGACCGTTAAGGCCTAATTGTGAGGCGAGGATCCTTTCATATGGATGGAGGTGACTCTGTTCTGGCACAACATAGGTTGGGGTACCTTGGGGCATTTGAGCCATTTGATATTGTGCATGCACGTTCAGTGTCATTTGCTGGAGTCTATCCATGTCAAGGGCCTTTTGTATTAAATTATCTAGGCCATCCTCGCCTGCTGACAGCAAATACTGGCGTAATTGAGGGTTTGTTACTCCCCCTCTTAGAGCATTTTTGGCGAAATCGATTTGGTTGCGATGTGACTGGGGTCGCTGATTTACCATATTTGAGAATAGCTGCTTCCACACATAGGGACAGCTGTAGCTTGATCCTAGTGATATAGGCTGTGAGGGGCTCCAAAGGGAACTGGCGTAAGGTGATCAGTTTACTCACTAGTTCCTGATACGTTTCCCTGGGGAGGTAGGTCCTACGGAGGAGCCTTTCGGCTTCCTCGAAGGTAGCTGGTTTATTAAAGGCTACTAGTTGATAGGCCTCACCTTGAAGTCTTGTGGGAAAATTTTGAAAGAATGCATACTTTTCAGGGTCCGTCAGGCACTGTAAGACCCGACGGCAACAACCTATGAAGATTTGTAAATCTGCTGCCGTGGTAGGGCTTTTTGCGCCAGTGAATATCGGAACCAATAAAGACGTTAGTTTGGCGACTTTTATTAACTCGTCCGCCTTAAATATTGTGTGTTTCCTTTGGGGAGTTGAAGAATCAAAGAGTCGAAAGGGGGCTTATTTCGGTCTCCGTTAGAGAATGGGTGGTTTCGTCGGCGGGAGTGCTGTCGGCGGGTGTTTCCAATGTTTTACAATTTTATTCTCTTTTTGTTTGTTTTTTTTTTACCTGAATTTAAATAATATTAAAAAATATAATATATATTTTGATCAATATGTGAAAAATCGACATTGATATCGTGCCGGCTAAAAAAGTTATAAAGGTCAAAAGGTCACGAAAATCAGTTTTTCGCGAATATCTCGCCACCTACTGCTCGGAGGTTAATAGAGGCCAAACAAAAATTGTTCATCGTACAATTATCTACAAAAAATGCCTTTTGCATTTTTCTGTAAGATCAACGATTTTTGGAGTAGAGCGCGTTTTTTATTTAAGAGTGAAGAATTTTTTATTTAAAACTGAAAAATACAAATAAAAATAAACTTTTGTACAAATTTGTTTTTATTTATTCATTGTCGATATCCTCAGTTTCTCTAGCAAAGTTGCTGACGAAACATCGAGTGGACTTATTCCTATACTTAAGTCGGCATCTTCATCATTTTCATCATTAGTGGATTTTAGCATGACTGGCCACGGCAATGTCTACAAACTTTAGAGCATCTCAAACCAATTTTTTTGCATCCACATTTGCCACCACAACCTTTTGTACAATTACAAAAGATTGTGTTTAGTAGAACATCGGGTGCTGGTGGTAATAAAGTTGTTATTGGCTGCAGTATGTTATTTTTTAACTCCCAGCCCCACTGTTTTGGATCAATTTCTCTTCCTAGCCAGGTTTGTATTTGATAATACACTCGAAAAATATGCTGTTGAGCTGCTGAAGAAGTAGGTGGCAATAATGAAAATTTCACAGCTGTGCTTTGTCTTGTTAGTTTAGCAAAGCTACAATATCTGTAATTATCTATCGAATGTTCTGATTTTGGAGCTCCGTACATTGCTAGTAGAAAATGTATTCCAGCATTGACAATGACATCTCGAGCGCAATTTTCTTGTTGGAATATTTCTGCAGAATTGTTTAAATCGGGTCTTTTTTCAAACATCTTCATGACTTTAATTTTTCCTTTTCCAAACAGTGTTGAAGTTGTATCACATCCGGTCATGGCATGTAGAAACAGAATGTTTTTCTTACAATGTGGGTACTTGTTGAGGCTAGCAGTTGAGTATATTTTTGTTTTAACATTGTTTTTTCCTGGTTTTTTAAAAAAAATTGATGTTGTAGGTTGATCAAGTATTTGTATGCGTACTGTGAGAAGTACCAAGAGATCTATGTCTTCGCCAACGATAATTGTAATATTATTCATTGACTTTTCAATCGCTGTTTCAACTATTAAGACGTCAGCATCATCACGTGATTGTCTTGTAGCAATACCAACTTTTTCGAACTTCTGAACAAGCATTTCAATTAATTTTATTTTGTTCAATCGATTAGATAAAAATTTCTCTTGACTGATAGGAACTTCCATCGATTCATTGAAGTGCACTTCACAAGATGTAGAAACGGCAGCGGTTCGTCTTAGTTGTTCCATGGCTTTGATATTTTTTACTGGTATCGGAGTAACCATCAAAAATGACAACAGTATTTGTACCGAAATTGTTCGATAAATAATAAATATATTTGTTAATGATAGTATTAAATGTATCATTTTTTTGCCATACGACACGATGCATAAGAAATCCACCATCAATTATATATGTTGCATTATCACAAACTACTTGATAATTCATTGGCTCGAAATAGTCGTATATTTTTGATTTTTGAGTTTTTATCATGCCAACATTATCAAATAGTGCTGCTGGATATGGACTTAGTTCATATTGTAAATATTCACAAAGATTTTCCTCAAATTTTTTATTTAAACTAATTCGTTGAAACAGCAATAAAGGATCGATGGTTACCTGGCAGTTATGAACCATGATCGAAGTGTTTACTGATGATAACGGAAGAACTCTGTCAGAGCGTTTTAATGTAATATTGTTGAATGTTACTCCTATCATTTCTTTAATTGACTGCAGACCAATTTCTTTGGCTTTATGACAGTTGATTTTATTATTGCCAACAATTCCTGGTGATACAGAAACTATTTGATTGGAAATTGAAAAAGGATTATGTAAAGCAAACCACTCAACAAGTTTTTTAATGTCAGTATTACTCTTTCAATGCGTGAATCTCTTGAGTCGACATGTTGATCCGCTATTCTAATATTTTCATCCAATGGACGGCCTGCATCACCCTTTCCACTGACGAACAAAAAATTGCAGAAACATTTATCATGATATTTAGCTTGGACAGATACTAAGTCATACTCAAAGTTCACACGCTCCTTTACAACTCTTCCATATTTATCACGCCTCTGCGGTTTTTAAAACTGTGTCTTTAAATGTAAGAGTACTCACTTCTCTAATAACGCGTCTATATCTTTTTTCTCTTTTTCTCTCAGTTTCTTCACTGGCTTCTTCTCCACAAAACAAACATAATTTTTTAAAATCAAAAGTGCTAGTTCTTTTCTTGCGCGGAGATTGTGATGTACACGGTTCTTCCTGGCGTCGTTTTAAGGCCGCAATACTCAAATTGTTCGTATAATTTTTACGACAATTACTATGAACATTCACAGAAGTCACAGTATTTAAATATTCAATATTACCATCACCTCTATCGATACTAGCATTTTTTAATGTTTGTAAACCACGTCTAACTTCTACTACATCACAATCCGACAACAATTCATTGCATATAAAACATGTATCACTCATTATGAAAATTGTTCAATAGCATGAATCTACTAAAATAACGTCTTTAACCAGAATAGAACAGAACAGATGACTTTAAAAACCGGAAAGGGAATTTCGTTCTTCTCTCCAAAGTTGAACTGTCATTACAAGTTTAGAGACGAAGGAAAGAAAAGTAGCCCTAAACATAAGCTATACATACTTATGTATGTACATGTTTTTATTGAAAAATTGGTACATTAAAGTATAAAGTTCGATTATCCGAATAAACCGTTTTTCCGAACAACTACATACGTCCCCCAATTAATTCGGATAATCGAGGCTCTACTGTACTTAAAAATTTATTTAAAATATTTATTTAATTTATTTAATATATAATATACTTAAAAATGAATAAAAAGCATTTACGCCTTGATATATGGTATGTGAATGTATTCTAGTCGCTTTCTCAGCGCTCTACTCCAAAAACCGTTGATCTTACAGAAAAATGCAGCAGTCATTTTTTGTAGATAATTGTACGATGAACAATTTTTGTTTGGCCTCTATTGAATTCCGAGCAGTAGGTGGTGAGATAGTTATTCGCGAAAAACTGATTTTCGTGACCTTTTGACCTTTATAACTTTTTTAGCCGGCACGATATCAATGTCGATTTTTCACATATTCATTAAAATGTCGTAATAAAGGTGTATACAAAAATTCAGCTCACTAGGAATTTTTCCGCAGATTGGGGCTTAAAACAACTAAAATGACTGGACTATTAAACCAAAACACAAAGAAGAAACAAGATAAACAATGAATAGTCTCAAATATATATAAAAAAAAATAAAGTACCACTATTATTTTAGAAATATTATAGACATATCTTATTTTTGCGAACAGACACATAGTTGTCTCTGCAGGATTTACTCCAATAATTATATATATGTATATTATATATAATTAATATGTAAATATAAATTTCTGGTCAATAAATTAACAAATTTTACAAAATACGGATTAAGATATTTTAAACGCTTGAACTTTTAATAAATTTTTATCTAAAATAAAAAAAATGACCTACTTGTTTTGGTTAATATTAAGTCACCAATTTGCTTTTGTAAGCTATTTCTTTTTTCACTTTTCATTAATAAAGTTTAAAATAATGTTGGCACTTCAAAAAAAACGAAAAACTACAAGAACTATATATAAGAATGTATTAACTATCTACCTATAAATAATTTATATTATGTTAAAAATATTTAGGTTATTACATACAGTAAATAAGTAAAAGTGGTGACCGCTTGAAGGATCTGGCCTATTGGTTGGTGATGGGTGCTGTAGGGCTCCGCTGGTACTGGAAGGTCTAAAGGTGTGTATCGTTGAATGTCCTGGTTTGCCGAGGTGTCGGTGGGCCCTGGTAGGGCTGAAGGGCCTGGTATATTTTGTCCCTCGGTGGAGGATTTTTTGGTGATTGTTGTCCCCTTGTTGGCCCTCGGACATAGGGCGTCTCCTGGGCAGGGATGAAGCCCACTAAAATTCCCGCGATGATATAATTTAGCGGGGTAAATGCGTGCTCGCCTGGAGCAGAGGCACGTAAGATGGTTACCCCCGAGCGTGGATTCTTAATAGGATCCGAGGTCGTCGCCTCTACTGATCATGTGCCCTCAGCCTCGGCTCAGACTGAGTTCAAGGATAGGGTGCCTATATCCAGCACTCGATCAGTAATAGTCAGGCTCGCCCGGATCTTACCGGCTGCGCCAATTGTAATATAGGTCCCGTGGACCAAAAATTGTTAAGTATTCTTTATATATGTAAACACGTATATGTATATTTATATATGAATTCCTCACTTATTTCATGGTTTTATGTTTTTTTTTGAGATATTAAAACACGACTTACGTTTTTTTGTTGGTCTGTCTTTATTTAAGTTAGGCCCTGGGTGTGGGGCCCACTATTTAAACGTCTAAACAATTGGTATGGTTAATCAATTAATCAAGCCCTATACGTTGGGCGCACTACTTAATTAGATTACTAAAGCAATTTGCACATTTTTTAGATTTTAAAACAATTAGTAAACGATTTAGATTGGAACACACTATTTAGTTAAACTATTTAGATTTAAAACGTTGTTTTTTGTTTATGTTTACAAGGTAAGCCCTGATTGTTGGGCACACTATTTAATTAAAATAACTAAAACAATTTCCACGTTTTTTAGATTTTAAAATAATTGGTAAACTATTTAGATTTTAAAACATTGTTTTTTGTTTATGTTTACTTAAGGTAAGCCCTGATTGTTGGGCACACTATTTAATTAAAATAACTAAAACAATTTACACGTTTTTTAGATTTTAAAATAATTGGTAAATTTAAAATACTTGGAAAGCACCGCCCGATCTGTTATATCAACACTTTATTTGAAAAGCCCGAGTCAATACTGCCGCACGATAAGGGTATATAGAAACTTAGATGACATGTAATTACCGTCCGCGAAACCAACTTCTAAAACCACCCGCTTGCGGTCATAGTCGAGGAAATAAAGCACTAAAAAGTGCCAAACCTAGGATTTTTTGAACAGTAAGATGGATCTTAATGCGGTTTTTTGTGTTCGATTCGTGAGAGCGTCTACAAACTTTGTGACCGGATGATGAATTCATTTTGAAAAAATGCATTTCCTGCAATAAAAATATGCATTTTAGAAATGCATCTCAAAGAGACATTGTACCACTCTGTAAATATTGATGGAAATGAGTCGAGTTTTGCTACTCTGGGGTTTTTGGGGTCGCTGAACACGAAAATAACGTCGACGGCAACAGTCTCCGAGGTACCTGGTACCCAGGGGACTGAAACACCCCTTTTTAAGGGTTTTTCGCGATAAATTCAATAATAATGAAAAATAATCCAATGAAATACACTTTTTTCAATATTTATTTACGAAGGTGGTTGATTTATACCCTTAAGGGGTTAAAACTACCCCTACAATTTGAAAAATCAACTTTAAATTAAAGAAATTGCAAAAAAAAAAAATTTTTTTTACTATTTGCTTGAAATTTGGTTGAATAGGTATTATCATCCAAGAATATATTATTATCAACCCTTGAGGGGTAAAACTACCCCTAGATTAAAGTTGTATTTGAAAAAAGATTGAAATTTTTTTGCATTTAAATTTTATTTCTATCTACGAAAACAAATTTTTCTTTAATGTATTTTTTATTCTGTTTCGATTTAGGGGTGGTTTGGAGGGGTTAGAATAAATTTCCCAAATTTTTTAATAATATTTCATCAAAAATAAAAATTATATGCAAAAAAATAAATTTAATCTTTTTTCAAATTTAACTTTAATCTAGGGGTAGTTTTATCCCCTCAAGGGTTGATAATAATATATTCTTGGCTGATAATAACTATTGAACCAAATTCCAAGCAAATATGTAGTAAAAAAACATTTTTTTTGCTATTTTTTTTTTCAAATTGTAGGGGTAGTTTTAACCCCTTAAGAGTTAAAAATAAATTTATTTTTGCCTGAAAATACGCATACAATGGAATTTAAAGCATAAACTTGAAAAAAAAATGTTTACACATTTTTTTATTTTCAGTCGATTTAGGGGTGGTTTCAACCATTAAAAATTATCCCTTATTATAAAATTTGGCTTGATT